>CM035170.1:43853505-44163192 GCA_020205615.1 Panax quinquefolius
GAATGGTGATGGTACACAGCTGACATCATATGAAGATGAGCATAACAGAATGAAGATCAGATGCACCAAAGAAGATGTGGTCTAGACGTGAAGCAGAATGCAAAGAGGGCCGCACCAAGCTGCTAAGTACAAAAGATGTTCAAGCTTAAAGACATCTTAGCAGCTCAGCACCAACAACAACAAGAAGAAGAAGAAGCCAGGGCCTGAGGGGTCCTTGTCCAGAGGGACTAAATGAAGTTCCAAGTCTGCTGGGCTTGAAGAGTTCCTAGGGAACTAGAGGAGTTCCAAGGCTGCTGGCCTTGAAGAGTTCTTATTGGCCCCGAAGTTCCAAGGCTGTTGGCCTTGAATGAATCTTAGTGATTCAGGGTGCTACCCTTCCTTAGTGGAAATCCTGCTAGTTGAAAGCAGAAGAGTGGATTAGGAGCTTGAGTCTCTGAACTACTTAAAATAACGGCGAACATTTTACCGTTAAACTGTTGAACTACCCGGTGGTAAAAGTACAGTAATATGCGTGGTTGCATAGTAGCACACGGTATTGATTATTGATGCTTACGTAAGAAGCCACTCAGTTTACTCAATTATTACTATAGTAATTGTTGCATAGTATCTCACGTTATTTGCTTCAATTATTGTCACAGTATCATCTGCATAATATTTTATATTATTAAATCAATAATTGAGACAACAAAGTTATTCATATTATTATTTGCAATATTGACGATGTCTAGAAAATTCTGTCGAGGAGAGGTTTGGTCACCTAATTGCTCGCCAATAGGGAGAAATCCTTATCGGAAAGCCCTCTCTTTCCTAGGAATGATCTAGTTGTTAAATATTGTGAGTTATAATATTAATGATGAATAATTGTTGAAGTATTAAGAATGTGTTAATTGAAGATAAGTGAATTACAAAAGTTAGAGGGGAATAATGCAAACTTGGAAAACTTTAGAGGTACTAAAGTGTAATAAGTTAAATCAATCTGGACCATTGGTGGTGGTTTTAATAGTAAATCAATTTGGACCATTGGTGGCGGTTTTAATAGTAAATCAAGCTGGACCGTCGATGGTGGTTTTAATAGTAAATCAATCTGGACTGTCGATGGTGGTTTTAATAGTAAATCAATCTGGACCGTCGGTGGTGGTTTTAATAGTAAATCAATCTGGACCGTCGGTGATGGTTTTAAAAGTTAATCAATCTGGACCATTGGTTGTGGTTTTAATAGTAATCAATCTGGACCGTCCGTTCTAATAGTAAATCAATCTGGATCGTTCGTGAATTAGTTACTATTTAGTCATTTCTCCTATAAATAGAAGCTTAATTCTTCTTTCATTCTCACCAATTCATTGAGACTCACAAGAGAAACTATAGAGAGAGAAACTATAGAGAGCAAGAAGAAGAGTATTCTGCTACTTCAATATTGCAGTATCCAGTCTTCTACTAAGGTAAGGGGTATTATTTCTTTCGTATTCATCCTTTAATATGTCGGAATAACATGTCTACGCGGATTATGTACCGTATGATAGGTGAAAATCTATTTGCAGTTTCGTATGTTATTTCTTTTCATATTATTAAATCTAAACTTACTATGGTAAGTATTGCTTCTATAATCCTTGAAATTAGTGGAATATCCTTGAGTTTTGAGCTTCATCTAGTATCGTTTCATTGGAATATTGATATGAACTTTCTTATTAAATATCAATATTTTCACCGGGGTACTATTCATGGGTTACTATTCACCTGGTTACTATTCACTAAAATATTATTCACTCGGGTATTTGGGGCACTTTTCATGCTGGAGTACTATTCACGAGTTACTATTCACAGGTTACTATTCACCTGATTACTATTCACTCAAATATTATTCACTCGGGTATTCGGGGCACTTTTCATATCGGGGTACTATTCTCGAAATACTATTCTCAAGGTACTATTCACCAAAAAATTTATTTCTTTTTTGTCCAAATTATTTTTGATACATGGATATTATTTTTGAATTTTATTCCACAAAGCAGTATCATGTTGACAATTTGGACATTATTGAATTCTGGATAAATTAAATTATAAATCTTTAAAATTTATCCTTTGCTTTTATTTAATTGAATTCTTATATCATTGTCATCATCCTCATGCTTATATTGTGATGAAAGTCATATTTGGCTTACGTGCATAGATGGACTGTTGATTAGTATGATTATGACCAGGGATCATTTAGTAGAATCATGACCTGTAATGTTACAAATGATGTGGTAAAAGTCCTCATTGGCCTGTCAGTGCATTGAGGGACAGTGGTTGGTATGATTATGACCAGGGATTATTCGGTATAATCATGACTATTGATGATTACATGAATATCATTGGCCCGTAGTGCAGGGATGATTCGATGATGTGGTTTATTTATTGTCGAGTCTCAAATGATAAAGTTGATGAAAACCTTTTTAAATCATAGAAGATAGTAGATATCATGCTCTACTTGACTCTTCTAATGGATTTCTTGTTCACCGCAATTAAACTTGTTGTCTCATTATATTCTATCAGTTTAACATTGTTGAAGGCTAACGATAACGTATTCTGCATTATCTTAGTCATAATATTTCTTACTGGGCTAGTTGAGCTCACCCTTTTGCTTTTATTATTCTCTTCAGGAAATGAGAACATAGCCGGGACTAGTCAAGGAACGGAGTGATGGTCCGAGATGGTTGTTTTAGTAATCCTCACTATTTAGTGTGATAATAAATATAATGAGGATTGAATTTGAGTTTGGATATTTTCTATGAGACAATATTCGTGTAAAAACTCTCAGCTCTTGTTGTATAATTAAGTTTGTATTTGTATTCAGTACCATGTATTTGGCGACCCAACATGGGTGATGTATACCTATTTTGGGGGCGTCACACCTACTGGGAACTAACAATTGGTATCAGAGCAGGTTCTTATGCTATATTCAAAAGCTAATCGCTTTGAGTCTGATCCTAGGCACAAATATTGTTCTAAACTTAGTTTAGTAGTAAGTCACTTGTAAATGCAGATGAGCTCACACGTTAGAAATATTGTGTACGGGTAAATGTGTATAAACACCTGAGCTGCTCATATTGGTCCATGTTCTTAAATGCCATGACAATAAGACCAATCCTTGTCCACAGTCAATCTTGCAGTCTGAAGACCAGGTGAGGAAGCTCAAGAGACATCAACAGTAAATAGTCAAACATCCACCAGCCTAAAAGATGAAAAGGCCATACATGCTAAGAAATGCTTATCCAGAGAAGAAAGAAAAACTTCTCAAATATTTATTTGGCCAACCAGCAGCTGGATGTAAACCTTGTGGACTCAAGGATGTCAAAGAACTAAAGATGCCAAGATTCTCTTAGCCTGCATCTTCAAGATCATGACTGATTGATTGAAGGACTATACACATCAATACCTAACCTCAGTATATCGAAGCTAAATGACTGTTAAGAAACTGACGGTAGAAAGGTACGGTTCCTCACTAATATAAATATGTACATCATGTTGCACCTCCTTATGCACTATAACAATATTCTTTCAAGAAATCATACTCTACCTAAAATGGTGAAGAGAAAAAGTACACTGATGTTGGAAACTCAAATGCTTACAAACTTTCTCTTCATCCAAGTTTTAGGTTGAAGATGACATCTTGAAAGAAATCTGAAATAGGTCATTATCAAGGTTTAAAATTAATCTTATATGGAATAATCATTGTTATTAGGTTAGTATGTATGTACAAACCTATGTTCTAAGTTTTTGATAATACATAGAGTATGATCAGTTTTACAAGAGTATCTTGAAGATTTGTAGAAAATGATCACCTCCATGAATCAACTAGATACAAATAAGCCATAGAGTTGATCCTCACTCTGTGAACATTTAAACTCTATGAACATAATCAAGCAAGTGATGAAACCATCAAAGGATAATAATGTTTTATTAAAATGGTTAATCTTACACGCACTCATCATCATGCATCTTAAGATGTCACATCTAAATTGGATACATGCATGAATATGATTGCTGGTGATCAATATGATGATTATTCAAATATATGAGGAACATGGATTTTGAAAACTAACCTGGCAAGACCCACTCAACCGTGGGTACCACAAATAGAAATCCATCTAACCTGTAGGTGCTTGGTCTATCTGACCACATTAAGGAATGCTGAAGCAGAAGACTTCAGTCAAGAAGATTCAACCAGCAGAAGGCTTAAGACTGTTCAGAAATGATTCTGATAAAATTCCTATGTGTCAAAGCCTGTCCTTGAAGACCCATTGAGCTAACCTGAATGAAGCTCACATGGCTGCTGATCTTTATATGAAAACAAGTCATTCAACCTAAGATGAAAAGGGTCTTATATGCTCAATCATGCAAAGCATATCATATGAGAAGAATCCTCAAAGAAGTTCACATCAGAGGATCATCGAGCATTAATCATGAGGAACTCATCTGTGTGTGCTTTACTCGAATGATAGGGAAACCTTTAATCATTTATACTTTGAATGCTCCTTTTCTTTTCAGATTCTAATAGTTGACCTCAGGTAGTGCGATTCGAGAGGGTTTAGTAGGAGTTTGGATTCTATTACTGGCTTTATCTCTAGCCGCTCCTGTACAAATTTTCACTCTAGTCTTCTTTATTTTGGGTTTGCTGATGTGGTTTATAGAATCTGGACCGAAAGAAATGCTAGGATTTTCTCACATTCTTCCACCCCTGCTCGGATTCTCATTCGTGATATTATTCATTTGATAAAGTGTGGGCTTCAATCTAATGCTAAATTTCAAAAAATCAAGTCTAGACTATGCTATAGATCTTTTGTGATGTAACTGCACTCGTCTTGGGTTTGCTTGTGGTCTGCTAGTGCTTGTTCTGGGGATGGGACTTCGTAGAGTGGGGTTTTTTCCGAATGGGGCCTTCGTAGAGTGGGGTCTTGGCCGAGTGGGGCCTTCGTAGAGTGAGGCTTCGTAGAGTGGGGTTTTGGCCAAGTGGGGTCTTTGTAGAGTGAGGTTTCGGAGAGTAGGTCTTCGTAGAGTGGATCTTTCGTAGAGTGGGACTTCAGCCTCGAGTGGGTCGTCTTCATAGAGTGGGGCTTCGGCCAAGAGGGGCTCAGCTGGCTTGGACTTCGGTAATGAGGGGCTTGGATTGGTGTCGTTTCGGCTTCGGCCAGTTCGGCTATATGACTTTGTTTTCTTCCAGATGGTCTCTTATGTGGCTTGGACTTCGGCAATGAGGGGCTCGGCTTGGTGGGGACTCGCAGAGTAGGGCTTCGTAGAGTGGGTCTCCGTAGAGTGGGGCTTCGGCCACGAGTGGGTCGTCGTCGTGGTAGCTGGTTTCGGTGGTTCCGTGTTCGAGCGTCTTGACGATGGTTTTTTTTTTTTAATAATGTGGAGTTTCCCAACCGCAGTCGGACTAATCTCCCCACCCCGGACCAGGCTTACGCACAGGCTCGGCCTAAGACATAGCTCCACCTTGAAACGTGCGATATGTGGCCACCACGCCCATTTCTGAGTATAACAAATGTTGCTAGCGGGGATCGAACTGAAGACGTCCGGGTTTACGGCTCGCCCCCAATCAATCCTTAACCACTGCACCAAATGTCGGTGGTTTCTTGACGATGGTTTTCTTATTTATGCTTTGAAATATACTGTAACCTTTTCTTATTGGGCTGACGCCTGTAACCTTTTATAGTCTTTACATCATAGGGCCTGTCCTATGATGTATTTGCTATTTCTGTTTGGGTTTCCCCCATGCGATTTTGTAATCCCCCATTTTATTTATTTCAGTCTAAATTTAGCAAAAAAAAAAACTCATTATGGATGCAGAACTCCACAAGTACACACTAACAAGGAAGACTACATTCGTAGTGCTGTCAAATGATCATAGAGTGATCAATCGTGAAGATATCCATGTCTATGATATAAGGAGATTTAATTGATAGTGATGATTCCAGTCAGAAGGAGATATGCAAGGCTGCCTTCTAATGCCCATGAAGAAAAAGAAATCACACCTCACTGAGAAGACAGTATAAACTATGGGGGAGTAGTGATTTGCTAAAAGAACAGCATCACTGAAAGTATCATAAATACACTACGAAGCAATATACAAGTTATAGAGTCCCAAAACTTTGACGCTGATGAACCAAATGAAGAACCATAGTCAGTAATAACGTCTCAAAACGTCCTTTTGATAACCTTGTCAGCCACCCAACTTAAAATCGTGAAGCGCCTACAAATCAAACACATGATCGTAGTATAAGAGCAGGAGGACACCACGATTACAACCAATGCAAATGTCTAGAGTTGATTGATGAACTTCCCAGAAAAAAGGTCAAATGAGATATCAGTGCTAACCACTTCTAAAGTTTTTCATCTGGAAAGCGCCTCAGGGACAAACCTGACCCTTAGTTCACTCTAAGAGGTTGGCCCTTCCTGAGCTACCTTAACCCAGAAGGAATGCTTAGTAAAGTTCATCTCAAGGACCAAGACAGTCAATGATCGTAATGCAACCTCAACGATCGAAGAAGCAGACTCGACGATCGCAGACTTCCCAGAGGGTACACTAGCTCATTAGGAGCTCTGAAGAACTAAACAAATGCTCAACTATTCAGATCATGAGGAGACAAGTTCTAATACTAGTTGGAAAGATGTCATGCATACTCATCTCAGATGTAGAGTGCCCAAACCTTCATAAAGTACATCAGTGGTTAAGCTATGCAGTTTTAAGATGAGGATTAGGGTCAAACCATTCACTGCTGCATCTCTAAGAAGAAGATCATTGAGCCAACAAAGAAACGTAGAGTCCATATCTACCTCACCAAGCTACTCTACGAACCAAAAAGGTCAACGGTCAATCCACGTCATTAACGCCTATTTTTCTTAAAAAAAAATATCAAACTGAAAAGTTTATGGGGAGTTACAGTTTATTAATGGGCATCGTGCAACCAATGGTTGGTCGACACATCACAGCTTATGTAGAGTCAGAAGGAACTGCCATAAAGACAAATTCAAAATATGCAATCAGTTATCAAAGGATGTCGAACCTCTCTCCCTCTCTTTTTTAAACCCTAGAATCCTCTTCAAAGCCTAAATCCATCAAACCTCTATTTTGGCCCAAATCGTATTCAACTATCTCTCATAAGAGGTCTGAAACCAAATACCCATATATTTTGAACCCTCATAATGGAAGAATGGCGAGTTATAACCAGAATCCAACTCGGCTTCAAGAAGTTCAAAAGAACAGAAAAAAAGTTCAAGGACATACTTGTGCTCGTAAAGAAAGCTGAGTTTTCTGAATGCTTGGAGGTCGACACTCCGGTCTATAAAGAGTTAGTAAAGAAGTTCTACTCAAATGAATCAATAGATTCTGGGCTCCTGTCCACGAAGGTCAAAGGAGCAAGTCTGAAGATAAGGGCATCAGACATCAATCAATGTCTAGGGTTTCCCAACCAAGGTCTGATAAGCCTCGACGAAGTTGACATTGAAGAAGGCAAGAGGTTAATGTGTTACAAGAGGAACGTAAATCTGAAGGATATGAAGAACAAAAAGAGTTTCCTGGAGAATTTGAATTTCTGGCAGAGATTACCGAAAAATGTATCTTGTGCAAAGACACCGCACATGATACAGTCAGTGATCTACAATTGAGAGTCATGACTGCAATCGTCATGAAGCAACAGATGAACTTCGGAGCCCTTTTAATTGATTGGCTGACAAAATGGGTGGAGAAGGCTGAGATGAAGAAGTCTACAGAAAAACCCCTTACAAAGGTTTTTCATGGAAGATTCTTGAGCATTGTGCTGAAGAAGAAATTGGGAAGCAAGATCAAGGATGATGAGGGAGAACCACTAAACGTCCATAAAGTCATGTCTCCACAGATGTTTGTGAAATGGAAGAAAAATCCCAAGGAAAAAAGGAGGCTAATAACAATTGGGAGCAGCAGCAAGGTCTCTGCAAAGAAGAGGAAGGCACAAGAGGTGGAAAGCTATCTATCTGGTGACTCTGTACCAGTAGCAGTCACACCAACAAAGAAGAAGTCCAAGGGTGCAATGTTATGATTGTTAAAATGTGATTTTTAGATTGTGGTGTTATAGTAAAAAGAGTGAGAATATTATAAACAATTAATGAGTTATGTTATTGCATTAGTAGTGTGACTTGACTAAATGATTAAAACCCAGCCATACATGAAATAGGTACTTAATTGTGTACGAAGTACATGTAGTAACTAATTATGTCATGATGACATGTGTATAGGATAGTGAGAATCGAGTTATTATGGTTTAGCCTACACGCAAGGCAAGTTTTCGAACTCTAACCTCTATTTGAGTTTGTTCTATTTACCTTTATATCGAGCAAGTAATTCATAAACCTATTTATATAATTTAATTATATTCATGCAAAGCTAATTAACCTAACTCTTACTTTGAGAAGGTTTCCTACTTTTAACTTGTTTCTTAGCATGCAAGCTTCTAAATTCTTATACACTTATGTCGAACAAATTTTATTTTTTTTGCTAAATTTAGATTGAATTTAAATAAAAATAAAAGAGATTACAAGCCTCATGGGAAACCCCAATCAGAATATAGCAAAGACATCATAGGATATGCCCTATGATGTCATAACTATAAAAGATTACAAGGCCAGATGCCCAACGAAGATGTGACAAGAAACGTTAATCATCAGATATAGAACAAAGTCCAACAAACTGTCTTTTAAGTAACAATAACATTTCAGACCATTAGCAAGGAGACGAATCATAAGCACTAGCAGCAGCAACAGGAGCACTAGGAGATGGTGTGAAGTCCCCCAAGCCTTGCTTAGCTAACCAAAGATAGCAGTCCAAAAGTGCGAAAGCCCAAGTTCAGGAGCGAGGTGGAGAAACATCATAGTGCAGCAAATCTGCTCCGGAGCAGCTACATCAATTCTTCAGCAAACCACGAGGCTAAGTTGCAACCACGAGGCCAAGTTCAAGAGCAAGGCCAGCAGAAGCGAGCACAACTCAGCTCGCCCAAGCACGCCCAGCACAGAAGTAGCTTGCCCAAGCATGCCCAGTTGTTCCAAGACAGTAAGACATCAAGACAGCAGCTCGCCCAAGACAGCAAAAGCAACAGCTCGCCCAAGTGGAGGCTGCTGATCCAAACATCAGATAACATGTCATTAAGACCGATCTAGCAGCCCAAGATAGCAAAAAGCAGCAGCTCGCCCAACTGAATCGAAAAGCAGCAATATGCCCAAAGCACCACAAGATCCCAACCCTCCGGTTACATAGCAGACCATAGAAGCTAGAAAATCCCAACTGCAGTAACTTAGGCCAAACCAACTGCCGAGACCCAAAGAAAACCCAAACAGCAAGATCCAGTTGCAGCAGTCCAACAGCAGTAGAAGGAACCCCACCCTACCATATGAAATTCAGCAGCAGCAGGAGGATCAGAACTCCCAGACACCAAGCCAGACCAGACAATGCCTAATCAGACACTACCCGATAGCCTAAATCATACCGGCCCAGAAGCAGAAGGACCAAATCATACCGGCCCAAACTTCTCAGCAACAAACCCTGCAGCACACCCATACAGCCCAGACCCATACAAACAAGAGTAGCCAACAACAAACCACTGCGACATACCCAGACATAGCATAGAGCAATCCAACAACAAAAAATACCCATACCCAAAATAAGTCAGATCGCGAGCTGAGAAAACCATGGCCGATCTTTAACCTTTTGGAATCTGTGGACGGAATGAAGTTTGCATTTCATAATCTGCAACACAGTAGAAGCAATAGTCCGAACCGGAGTAGCCCCTTTTCCATGGATTCTAGCATTTCTTTCCTGCCATATGTGATAGACAACCGCAGCAAAACCTAAATAAAGGATGCCCTGGTGAATAGGAGTATGGGGTCGAGAAATGAGGAATGAAGTAAGAAAGGACCAGTTCCTGGAGATTCCCTTCCACCCATAATGGCGAAGAACCGAGACCAGAAGGTGAAATGAGTAAGGGCAGTTGAAAAACAGATGGTTAAAGGATTCATTTTAAGCATTGCATAAAGGGCAAGTAGGAATTACTCCAAGACCAAACCAAGAGAGCCTATCCAAGGTGCGAAGCCCATAGTGGAAAGCAAGCCGCAGGATAAAAGAATACCTTGGAGGGATGAAAGAATGCCAGACAAGCTTAACCCAAGGCACAGTATTACCAGCAGCACGGAGGGAGCTCCAGATGGTAGAAATCGAAACCCATAGGCCTTTTTATTATCCCAGCTGACAACATCCTCTCTCGAAGAGTCACATCTTATAGCTGGAGTGAACATATGCCAAAATTCAATAACCGCATGATGGTTAGACAAAGGAAGGTCCCAGTATGAGTTAGAAATGATGCTGCTGACCAAGGCATTTGGACCTAAACCATAATTAGAGATGAGAGGGGAGGCAGGGGAGGAGCCTAGAGGGTAGCCAGAGAGCCAATGATCAAACCATAGTTTAGTGAGTCCTCCATTCCCTATAGAAAAGGAGATATGCTGCAGAGCTGGGGTCCTTAAATTTAGGACTTTCCTCCAAATCCAGGAGCAATCGTTCGGGATGTTCATGCACAAAAAATGCTTACCCTTTAGAGCAAATATTCTAACCCAATTATCCCAGACAGAGGAAGAGGCTGGGTTGATAGTATTCCAAAGATGAAGAAGAAAAGAGGCTTTATTCCACAAATCCAATTGCTTGAGGCCCAGACCTCCCTCAGAGAGAGGAAGAGAAACCATGCTCCAAGCCACTTTAGCCCCAAATTTTGAGAGGGAAGTGTCTTTCCATAAAAACCTGCTAAAGATGACTTTTAATTCCTTTAAAGCGGCTACAAGGAGGGTAAAGAAAGAAGACCAGAAGGATTGGATTATAAAAAGCACAGATTTAAGGAGTTAGAGCCTCCCCGCGTAAGAAAGAAATCTATTCGTCCAGGAGGAGATCCTCCTGGTAATCTTATCGAGTAAGGGTCAGTAGTCTGCAAGGCTGAGCTTTGAAGTTAAAAAGGGGACTCCAAGGAACTTTGCAGGGTATACTCCCATACGGAAGCCCAAAGAAGCCAGGATATCAGCAGAATCATCCCGCGGGACATTAGCCAAAAAGCACATGCTTTTGGTTGCATTAAGGTGGAGGCCAGAAAATGAGGCAAACTTAGTAAGACACCTTTTAAGAATATTAACCGACCGGATATCCCCATGGCAAAAAAGAATCAGGTCATCCGCAAAGCACAAGTGGGTTAGCTGAAGCTGTTTTGTTTTCCAATGGAATTTGAAATTGGGCTCTGCAGTCTCCTTGGATATCAGAATAGAGAGGACTTCCATAGCGATCACAAATAAGTAAGGGGATAGGGGATCCCCCTGGCGAAGGCCCTTTGCTCCCTTAAAACAACCATAAAGTCCACCATTAACTTTCACCAAGTAAGAAACTGAGGTAATACTGGCCTTGATCAAGAAAATGAATTTTGGGGGGAAATTGAGGACCTTCAGAGCCTCCCATAAGAAGTCCCAAGAGATAGAGTCAAAAGATTTCAGTAGGTCTATTTTCAAAGCGCATCTGGAAGGACCCGAATTTCGATGATAATTCCTAAAAAGCTCCTGGGCTATAAGGATATTATCTCCAATCCTTCTACCCGGGACAAACGCAGCTTAAAAAGGAGAGATGATCTTTGGGAGAATGCCTTTAAGCCTGCTCATAAGGATTTTGGAGATACATTTGTAGGTAGTGTTGCAACATGAAATGGGCCTATAGTCTTGCATAGAAGTAGGGTTTTGGATTTTAGTAACAAGAACAATGGAAGTGGAGTTTGTCCCTCTTAATAAGCAACCCTGCTGAAAGAAGGATTTGATAGCAAAGGTGAAATCCGGGCCTACGATGTCCCAACGGGCCAAGAAGAAATTGACATTAAAGCCATCAGGGCCAGGACTCTTGTTCTTTTTCATAGATTTGAGAGCGGAAAGAATATCAACATCAGTAATATCTCTGTTAAGAGCAAAGGCATCAGCGGAAGAGACAAGACTCTTAATAGCACCACCCAGGTTATAAATCTCGAAGAGGCAAGCTAGAGAGGGGGAACCCAAAACAGAATAAAAATAGTCCACTGCAACCTGCTGGATCTCATTATGCCCATTTATAAGTTGACTATCTGAATTGGCAATAGAAAGGATCTTGTTTTGATTCCACCTAGCTTTTACCTGGCTATGGAAATAACCTGTGTTCCGATCACCCTCCTTTAGCCATTGGATTCTAGACTTTTGCTTTAGAAATTTTTCCTCACATAAAAGAGTTGCCCAAAGACTGTCAGTGAGAGACTTCTGCCTTTCAAGGAAAGACGGATTGTAAAGATCAGAGTGGATCACAAACTAGGTAGTATGGAGGAGGGCCCTAGCATGACTCACTTGGAGGTTAAGTTCCCTAGGTTCTTGTTGAAACTAATAAGAGCCCTCTTAACTGATTTAAGTCTCCTCGCTAAAGCTTGCAGGGGATCACCAGGGGCATGGACGTCCCAAGCATTTTTGATAATACTATGAAAGTTATCTAAACCAATCATAAAATTGAAGAATTGAAAAGGTTTGGGAATACGAGGAAGATGCAACCCGGTCTGAATAATAACTGGGCAGTGGTCCGAGAGGTCCCTCGGGGAGAAAATAGCCTGAGAAGAAGGGAACTGATGCAGCCAAAGAGAGTTGACCATAGCTCTGTCCAACTTCCTATATATAGGAGATGAGCAACTTGAGTCCCACCAAGTATGGTAAGGTCCCATAGCCCTGAGGTCGACCAGAGAAGTATCACCAATGCAGTCCTTGAAATCCTGCATACCTCTATCCCACAGCTCATTCCCCCCATTGATTTCAGAGAGATGGAGAACCTCATTGAAGTCTCCCAAAATGCACCAAGGAGAGTTAGTAGATGAGTGAACAACTCTTAGATCTTCCCAGAGAAGCTTCCTTTCCGAAGGAGTATTGAGGCCATAGATGATCGTAACATAAAAATTGATGTTGAGTTCCAAAGAAGCAATAAGGCATTGAATATGTTGAGAAGACTTTGCAAAAATAGTGACATTCCAAATAGTAGGATCCTAACCAATCCAAATTCTCCCATTCGCATGGTATTCATAGTTAAACAACCATGTCCAGTTCCTACAAATGGACTCAGCAACAAAACTGGAATTGGGAGCTTTGACCCGAGTTTCCACAAGTCCAACAAAAGATATATGAAATTTCCTAATGAGATCATGTACACTGGCCTGCTTGGCCCTACTATTTACACCTCTAATATTCATAGAGCAAAAATTAACCATAAAAGGTTAAGTAGAAATTTTAGGGTTCCCCCCTCCCTTGTTCTTTTTCTTAGAGGAAGGTCCATGGTCGAAAGAGAGCTTAGCCTTTTGCTTTAAGTCCCTGCATTCCTTTTCATCAATGAGCTTTAATTTGCCTACAAGAGGATTTGGGGAGGGAGAAGCATCAGAGTCATAAGCCCCATCTACTGAATTCTTAATAGCAGGGGAGAGTAAACAAAAGGGATTAGGAACAACAATAGAAGCAGGACCTACAGCAGAGATAGAAGGGCAGGCAACTTGCTTTGATCCCTTTGCCACCACAGTCCAATCATCCCCGGGACAGAGGGCACCAGAGGCACCATAGTAGTAACACCTGAAGAAAAGCAGCACCAACGGGTCTGGGACAGGGTCCGGCGCCTTAGTTTTTGGAACCCAGTTGAAATTAGTTATAGGGAACCTAATACGAGAATGTCCAAAGGATTTACAGTGAGAGCAAGAGAGGAGGTCTGTTTTGATATTCCACTTTAACCTTAACCACTTTTTCAGACAGGTTGTCCTCATCCAGTACTACCACTTTGAGGCAATCAGGTAGGCTAGAGACAGGTGTAATTTCAACACAAACCTTGGCAAAGGTCATAGACTCCAGCTTTCCTGTTAGGCTATGAACCAATAAGGGTTTGCCTATTCCACTAGCTAGATAACTAATCCTAGCTGGAGAAAGATAAGACATAGGGACATTTAGGAACTTCACCCAGACTGGGGCTTTGGTGCAGGGTTTAGAATGGAAGTCCATACCTTTCTTCCATTTCTTAAGGCACATCAGTTTATTTGAAAAATACCATGGGCATAGAGCCAAAACATTCTCACGATTCAGGGGACTAGAGAACTTGAAGACAAAAGAACCTTTATCTTGTAAGAAAACTTTTTGCAATCCATACTTGTCCCAAAGCTTGTGGGCACTGTCCTCAACAAGCTTAAAAGGAAGGCGAGAATTCAGGAAGCTACCCACAAGGCAAGAGTTCCAAAGAGAGTTCCCCTCCAAAAGAACTGCAAAGGGGGTCTAATGCGAATCAACCCATTTTCAGCCGTGGGAGTAGGAGGGGGAGGGGGGAAATAATCTAGCTTGAAACACGGTTGATCACCCTGAGCCACAATGGCACTCCAAGTTTTCTTTGCCACCGAGCCTAGAAGAGGCTCAGGGATAGGGATCCTCAAAGAGTCAGGCACCACCTCGGCCAAAAAGGATGGTGCAAGAACACACCCACTAGGTTCGGGAATCTTCTCACTACCTGGGCATGTGCGAAGTACAGTGGAGCCCAAGAGTTCCCCCTCTTCCAATCCCACACCAGATTGCAACCCAGAGATTGGAGCATAACCAAATGGCTCATTTGAAGTTCACAGAGAACTTTTGGCAAATAGGTCTTGGTCATCAACCAGCTTAATAGATTTGCCTTTATTAGCAAAATCATTAACATTCTGAATAGAAAAGCCGTGTGCCTTGATAAACTCCATAAGGGTATTACACTTTTTACGCTCATCAGCAACGTCAATCCGGCCTTGCTAGGAAAGCTGCTGAGCAGCTTTGAAAATCTCTGACATAGCAGGCCCCAACTGCGACCCCAGATTATCGTTCGCCTCACTATAACCGTCAGAGGAGCTCCCAGAGCCTAGAGGAACCAACACTGGGGCAGGGGCCGAATCGGCCATGGCAATGTCGACAATAGGGGAGTTCGGGGCAGAGACCCCAAACTTGGCAAATACATCTCTAGAGGAGCTGATGCCGGTATTACCGGCCGAGAGATACGAATGATCAACCATAGCTCTAAAGGGAGGGGGGAGATGATGAGAGAAAAGGAGGGAGGGGAACGAGGAGGACGGAGAATTGAGAAGGAGGCCGGGAAGGGGAGGAAGACGGAAAAGGGAAACAGAAAAGATAGGTAAGGACGGACAGAGTGGGTGGGGGTTGGGCGGGAGATAAAAAAGGAAGTAAAGAGTTAGCAAAAATAAACGAAGGGGGGGCTTTAGAGAGAGGGGAGAGAAAAATCCTAGAGAGAGAACTTATGTGACACCCCCAAATCCGGGTACTTCATTTTTCGCCGAATTTGGTGCTCACTATCAAAATAATTACATCTAACTACCCATGATAAAGGATAAAACATTAAATGACTTAAACAATAATCTTTCCTATTAAAGGGTTACATCATCTCATAAACAATCCAAGGTAATCTAACCTTAAATTATTACATCAGTTTGCGGAATACATTATAAAATAAAATAAGTCTTATAACTTCATGCATTTAAATAAACTTTAATTAATTCTTCAACACTTGGACATCTTGCCCTTTCCCTTGCTAGTAGATGGCTCATAACTTCTTTCGACTTTAACTGCATTGTTTAATTGCAAGAGTGAGCAAACAATTGCTCACTGACATAAAGATAGTATAATAACAACATGAGAGTGAACAACGAATACTGAACAATAAAGAACTTGTTCTATGAATCAAAATAGAAAACAAGTTCAAACTTTAATTATCTGAGGGTCTTAAGACCACGAACTATGTCCACGGTATTTAGGTATTATTACCTTAACCTTAATATCATTGGGATATCACAGACTCTTCTTAACGTACTCAGGGGGATCAGCCCTTTGTACCATGTATTGTGCACAAACATCTAAACGTTACACGTACAAAATCCCTATGTTAGGATTGTTCGTCTCAGTTTGAATTTAGAATTTCTGCACTAAAGAAAGTTTAGTTTGGAACTAGCTTATCAGTGTTTCTAGAATTTTAGAACACTTATTCAATTTCCGTCAATAAAGGTTTAATACAAGAATGTATAACTAAACAAGGCTATCAAAGTCAAAGATCGGATATTAACAATATATAACTAGATAAACATAATACACATGCAAAGTACTATGCTCAAAAGAGTTAGAACAATCTCATTTGAATCGACGTATTAGAACAATATATGTTTTGTATAATAATTAGAAAAGTGAAACTTGCTTGATGTAACGAATTAGGTTACAAGAGCTTAATCAATCATATATAAGAATAGAATCAATAATATTGCTCAATAGAAGTTTAGGATAAGAAACTTGCACAATTATGAAAGTAGAGTTAGAGAACTTGCCTTGTTTGTAAGCTACACAAGTGTAAAATAATCTCCAACTACCCTACATACATCATTACAATCGCAACAACAATTAGTTGTATGAACATTAGCTTTAGGGGTTTAAACCATCATTTAGGTCATAACCCTATCCTAGCACCTAACCATGTTGGTTAACACCTTTAACAATTCTGAAATCACACTACAAACCTTAACATTTATATTTCACTTTTGAAAACATCACATTTGGTTCATTACATAACTTATTCAAGTAATCACTTACATTCTTTTACACTGTATATAACAACGCATGACAATCTGTTATTGTAGTTTATATTGTGCCTTAACATTATTAACATGCATGCTAAACTAATATAAGTCCATTACACATGACCTGCAATTAAGCAGACTTCACTGTCTGTGATTGGCTACTCATGTGGCCGCGCCAAGAAATGTCTGTTGGTTAATCATGGCATGGCAGCCCCAAATATTCTTGTGCTACCAGCACACATCACACCATGAACGCACATATACATGATGCCTCGGAGCCCAGATTTTGCAGAAACTCAAAATCAAACTCTACTTTGACCAAAAATCCCAATTCTATAGAAAATTACCCACTTCAACATCTAAAACTTTGTACTAACATAGCTACACATGCTATTCATCATTATATATATAAAAACATCACACATATACGAATTTGAAGAATCAAAACTATAATTTTCCAAATTTCTTCATTTTTATACTTTTAAAGAATTTGATCACCAAGAATTCGTTTCTTAATCATTTGACACGATTCGAACTACGCCGCTTTTGTTTCTTAACATATTATCACAATCCAACTTCAATTCGAAGATTACAACACATATAAGGCATAAAATTTTGTACTTTCTAAGCCATATTATATGAATATAAACACTATTATTTCAATTCATTCCTCAAACCCAATTTTACGTGTTTGGTTATTCCAATAAAACTCAAATATGGTGACTAACAGATTCTACCAAACTATATGTACACATATATACAATCATCCACCGAGACTCAATAATTTATAGAAACTTTTCACAGAGAACTCAAAACATAAAAATTAGAACTATAATATACCTTAATCCTTGTTTATTGAAGCAATTGATATGTAGTGGCTTCAATTCCTTCAACAACAAAACCCTCAATCTCCGAGCAATTCTCTCTGTATTTTTTTCCTCTCTTCTTCCAAGCTCTCTCTCTCTCTCTCTTTCTCAACTCTGCTCTTCAGTCTTCGGAGAAAAATAAGTCGCGAAGTATGAAATAACCCAACTGATAATCGTGGTTATCAGTTAAAAAACCATCACTTCAACTGATAATAAATAATTATATATCTAATTTAATTAATAAATTAGACACATCACTTCATTTAATTTATTTATTTCCTTTAAATTAAACAATTTATTTAATTTAAGTATTTTCTTAAATATTAAGCAATTGATTTAATTTAATTATTTCCTTAAATTAAATCCATTAGATAAAATTGTCATTATTCAAATTAACATTAATTAATTTAGTTACCAAATTAATTCACCACAATTCATCAATTATTTATTTCTTCAATAAATAAATTATTTAAAATATTTATTTAATTCCATATATTTAAATTAAATTACAAATTTCTCGATCGTTACATCCTTCCCTCCTTAAAAGGATTATGTCCCAAGAATCACAACTTGAAAAATTTATTTGTTACATTCTTCCCTCCTTAACAAGATTCTGTCCCCAGAATCGCTATACAAGATCAAGCAAACAACTTACGATAATTCTTCATCATAACACTTTCAAGTTCCCACGTAGCTTCCTCAGCATTGTGGTTCCTCCAGATTACCTTAGCAGAAAGTATAACCTTATTCCTCAGTACTTGCTCTTTTCTGTCAACAATTTGAACAAGGACTTCTTCATATGTTAAGTCTTTCTCAAACTGTAATGGCTCATATTCTATAACATGTTTATAATCAGGTTTATATGGTCTCAATAACGAGATATGAAAAATTTTATGAATATGCTCCAACTCTGGAGGTAAAGCTACCTCGTACGCTACTTCACCAACCCGTCGAAGTAGTTCGAAAGGTCCTATAAATCTAGGGCTCAATTTCCCCTTCTTGCCAAACCAAATTTTCCCCTTCCAGAGAGATACTTTTAAGAAAACATAACTACCAACATCAAATTCCCGATTTTGTCGGTGTTGATCGGTATATTTCTCTTGCCTATCTTGTGCAGCTATTAAGCTCGCTCGAATCACTTTGATGATCTCGACAGTCTACTATACCAATTCTGGACCCAATAGTTGACGTTCTCCTACCTCATCCCAGCATAACGGAGTTCTGCATTTTCTGCCGTATAACGCTTCGTAAGGCGGCATGCCAATACTCGCGTGATAACTATTATTATAAGTAAATTCCACCAATGGCAGATGGTCATCCCAATTTCCTTTGAAATCCATTATACATGCTCTGAGCATATCTTCTAGTGTTTAGATAGTTCTCTCGCTTTGTCCATCGGTTTGAGGATGGTACGCTGTGCTCATTCTCAGCTGTGTTCCCAAACATTATTATAATCGTTTCCAGAAATTAGACGTGAAACGTGGATCTCTGTCTGATACAATGGACACAGGTACACCATGTCTTGACACAATTTCCTTCACGTACAGTTTTGCCAACTGATCTAGGGTAAATCTAATCTTGATTGGTAAGAAGTGTGCTGACTTTGTCAATCGATCAACAATCACCCAAACTGCGTCATAACCTTGTTGGGTCGTTGGAAGACCTTCCACAAAACCAATTGTGATATGCTCCCATTTCCATTCTGGTATCTCGAACGGTTGTAATAATCCTCTTGGCCTTTGATGTTTAGCTTTGACTTTCTGACACGTTAAACATTTTGCCACACATTCAGCCACATCCTTCTTCATATTCGGCCACCAAAAATGATGTCTAAGATCTTGGTACATTTTCGTACTTCCAGGGTGAATCGAATATCTTGAGTTGTGACCTTCACTCAGAATTTCCTCTTTAACTCCCAGATTAGCAGAACCCAAATTCTCCCTTCAATCAAGTATCCCTTAGAATCTATTTTGAATTTGCTTTCCTCCCCTTCAGATACTTTTTGTTTTATCTTTTTGCATTCTTCATCCTGAAGTTGTGCATTCTTCACTTTATCTATCAACGTTGAATCATTTCCTATCTGGAATAACTTTTTATCGAAATTTGTCAGATATCTAATTTCCAACTCTATTTTAGCCATTTCCGACACTAACTTATCCTGAGCAGTCAACAACATTAACTTTTCTCGTCCCTTCCTACTTAAAGCATCAGCAATAACATTCGCTTTCTTTCCTGGATGGTAGAAAATCTTGCAATCATAGTCTTTGATCAGTTCCAACCATCTTTTTTATCGCATGTTCAAATCTTTTTTTGTAAAGATATACTTCAGACTTTTATGGTCGGTATATATCTCACACCTCTCTCCATAAAGATAATGTCTCCAAATCTTAAGGGCAAACACCACCGCAGCCAACTCTAAGTCATGAGTCGGATACCCCTTTTCATAATCTTTTAATTGACATGATGCATACGTAATAACTCTGCCGTTCTGCATAAGCACACAGCCTAGTCCTTTATGCGATGCGTCACTATATACTACAAAATTCCCTGTATCATCAGGTAATGACAACACAGGTGCTAAACTCAACCTCTTCTTCAATTCTTGAAAACTTTCCTCACACTTCTCCGTCCAAACAAACTTAACCTCCTTCCTGGTTAAATTCATCAACGGGGTCGCGATCTTAGAAAAGTCCTGAATAAAACGCCTATAGTAACCTGCCAACCCTAAGAAACTTCTTGTGAGACCCCAGATTTTATGAATAAAGATTTAATTTTCTCGAAATATTTTTTTGAATATTATGGTGTGGATTTGAGATAGTGTTATAGTTGTGGGTAGTATTTATAAATTTTGAAAAGTATGCAAGTTGTTGTATAATATTCGATTGGTCTGGGAATATTCTTTTTTGTTCGGAGAATATCCAAATACGACGACTAAGACAATCATTGGTGGACCCCACAACGGAATTATTGTCGGATTGAGAAAACGACAAAATATTTTATGAAAATAACGGCGAAAGTTTTACCGTTAATACTGTTGAACTACTCGGTAGTAAAAGTACGATGAATCTGGCTGTGGTTGCATAGTAGCTTTACGGTATTGATTATTGATGCTTACGTGATAAGTCACTCGTTTTTTTTTTTATTAGTATTATTAATGTAATAAAATAGAAAAACTTTTTATATAAAACATAATACTTTTATAAAGTTATTCGTTTTATTAGACTATAAATAGAATATATTATATTCTATTATGCATAGTGTTTTGCATAGTAAAATCTTTTTATATAAAACAAAATACTTTTATAAAGTTATTTGTTTTATTAGACTATAAATAGAATATATTATATTTTATTATGCATAGTGTTGCATAGTGCCTGCATAGTGTTTTGCATAGTAAAATCTTTTTATATAAAATAGATAACTTTTATAAAGTTGTTCGTTTTATTAGATTATAAATAAAATATATTATATTTTATTTAAAAGAATTTGTTTTAAATCTGGACCGTCCGTTTAAAGTAAATCAATCTGGACCGTTCATGAATTAGTTACTATGCAGTCCATTCTTCTATAAATAGAAGCTCATTCCTTCATTATTTTTTACGAATTCACTGAAACTCTAGAGAGAGAAACTATAGAAAGAGTTCTTCTTCTATAATCTTGAGCTTATTTTTTTAGAGTTTAAGAAAGCTTTGAGCATAGTGAAAGTTTTCTTCGAGTATATCCTCGCCCTACCAGTCGGAATACTCTTCTTTTACGGTAAGGGATATTATTTGTTGTACTCGTAAGGGATATTATTTGTTGTACTTGTAAGGGATATTATTTGTTGTACTCGTAAGGGATATTATTTGTTGTACTTGTAAGGGGTATTATTTCTTTCGTCTTCATGAAGAGAACTTCTGTTATTCCATTCTTTATTATTATGTTGGAATAACCTGTTTATGCGAAGTACCGCATACATTGTGAAATTCTTCTATTATTCCATTCTTTTTTATTCTGTTAGAATATCCTATCGGTGCGTTTACGCATGACCTGGTTCCGTTATTTATTATTCTATTGGAATATCCTGTCTGGGCGTTTACGCATGACGTGGTTCCATTATGTATTATTCTGTTGGAATAACCTGTCTGTGCGGTCTATCGCATGCATGGTGATTTCTGTTGTTATTCCATTATTTATCATTCTATTGGAATATATCACATGCGTGCGTTTACGCATGAATTCAGTTCCATTCTTTATTATTACATTGGAATAACTTTATGCATGCCTATCGCATGCATGGTGATTTCTTTTGTTATTCCATTCTTTATTATTCTGTTGGAATAACCTGTCTATGTGGATTATCACATGCATGGTGAATGATCCTTTGTATTCATTCCTTATTAAATTGTGGAAATGATATGTCTAAGTGGATTACCGTATGGCGACGAAAATCCATTTGCAGTTTCATATATTCTATTATACTCAGTTGGTTAACGTTTTAGTTTCTATACTCCATGAAATTAGTGGAATATCCTTGATATTTGCGCTTCATTATGTATCTTTTCATGGAAATATTCTTCTGAGCATTCTTGAATTTTACTCCACAAAGAAGTATCATGTTGACAATTTGGACGTTATTGGTTCTTGGATAAATTAATTCTTGAACTTGTTTTATTGAATTCTTAAATCATTGTCATCATCCTCATGTTTATATTATGTTGAAAGCCATCTGTGGCCTATAGTGCATAGATGGACTTGTTATGATTATGACCATGGATTATTCGGTATAATCATGACCGTAATGTTACAAATGATGTGGTAAAAAAGTCATCATTGGCCCGTAGTGCATTGATGGACAGTTTTTGGTATGATTATTATGGCTATGGATTCTCTTCGGCCAAGGGTGCAAAGATGAATTGTTTTATGGCATGATCAGGACCGTTGATGAAAACACGATTATCTTTGGCCTGTAGTGCATGAATAATTCGTGGTCGTGATAGTAAAGAATATCCTTGGCATGTAGTGCAGGGATAATTTGATGATGTGGATTATTTATTAAGCTGAGTCTCAGCGATAAAAGTGATGAAAAACCTTTTAAATCATAGAAGATAGTAGATTTTATTCTCTACTTGATTCTTCCAATGGATTGCTTGTTCCGCTGCAGTTAAACTTGATGTTTATTATATTTTATCAGTTTAACACCGTTGAAAGCTAACGATAAATTATTCTTCATTATCTTAGTCATAATATTTCTTACTGGGCTAGTTGAGCTCACCCTTTTGCTTTCATTGTTCTCTTCAGGAAATGAGAACGTAGCAGGGACTAGTGGGGAACAGAGTGATGGTCCTTGATGGTGCATTAGTAGTCCTCACTATTCTGTGAAATAGTGTGATAATAAATGTAATGAGGACCCCATTGAGTTTGTATATTGTCTAGATGACAATATTTATATTAAAACTCACAGCATATGTTTAGTCGTATTTTACACGTCTGTATTATAATTAGTTTGTATTTGTATTCTGTACCATGTATCTGGCGACCCAAGATGGGTGATGTATACCTATTTTTGGGGGCGTCATAGTTGGTATCAAAGCTTAGAGATATGATCCCTGGCTGAGATGTGAGACAAGAACTAGGAGGGGAGAGATGGGGAATTCCTTCGCTAGTATGACCTATCTAAGTTTATTTGGTATTTAATTAAATTGGTACGGAGTATAGGGATAATATGTGATATGTTAATTAACCCTTGTTTTGTGGCGGTGTTTGAAAATGGCATCTAAAAATGTTGAGATCAAAGAATGAAGCCACATGAGACCGTTGAGTCACCAACGATCAATACCTAGGATAAGGTGCAACAGGAAGACAATAATCCTCAGGTAAACAATAACACCGATGAAATGGTGAACGATGGGATGTTCAAAGGCTTTATGCAATTCATGCAACATCAGGCGAGAGCGGTTCCTATTCAAAATGCAGGTGGAAACAATGGCAACCCACGGCTGGTCACCGCTAAGCAGTTCAAGGAGCTGGGACCACCGGAGTTTTTGGGAAACCCAGAACCACTTAAGGCAAAGACGTGGTTAAAGCAGATCACCAAGATATTTGATGTCTTGATGCTCCAGGAAGGAGCAAAAGGTTCCCTTTGCCACCTTTATGTTGCGTGAAGAGGCGACATTTGGTGGGAATTGTAAAACGTACCTGACTGGCGACTTTCAAGATGTCTTGGGAGAAGTTCCAAGAATTGTTCAACGACAAGTACTTTCCTGAAAGTATTCGTCACATGAAGGAGGTAGAATTCATCAAGCTGGAGCAAAACAATATGACCGTGTCGCAGTACGAGGCTAAGTTTACGAAGTTATCCCGGTTTGCATCCCATTTGGTCGATAATGAGGAGCGAATGAAGCGAATATTTCTAAGAGGTTTGAAACCCGATATACGTCAATACCTCATTTCTCACAAACTTTTTTTATATTCGGATGTTGTGAATAGGGCTCAATTATTGGAGCGCGATAATGAGTCAACACAACCAAAAGGTAACGAGCAACAACACGATAATAATCATACCGGTGGCAACGATCATTGGAACAATGATAACCATCGTGGGGGAAATTATCATGCCAAGAATGGTAACCACTTAAGTGGTAATCATGGCTAAGATAATAGAAGTGGAAATTTCAAGAAGAGAAGGTTCAATAATGATGGAAAGACAGCAGCACCAACACCCGGTTCGAAGGAAGAAGAACGACCACCGGTCATATGTTTCAAATGCGGACAGGAGGGACACATCCGTCCAAACTGTACGCAGCAATCCAAAGCGTGTTTTAATTGCGGAAGAGAAGGTAGCTCAATTTTGTCGTATGGTGAAGTCAAGTCCAGCTGGGATAGTGATGCCAAAGGATGTCCCGACATAAGCCAAAGTCGGTAGTTTAAGAGAGAGCATTTTTTTTTGACGAGGAACCTGAATAAAATTATCACGGGTAAGTTAATCATAAACTCTTGCGAAGTCTATACCGTGTTAGATACCGGTTCTACTCACTCTTTTATTTCACCTAGTTGTGTTCAATGTTTGAATTTAACTCCGGAGAAGTTAGATTTTGATTTATCTGTTGAAACTCAGTTGGGAGAAACCTTCGTTACCTCCACTATTTATAAATCTTGTTCAAATCAACACTTTCAAGTTACCTGTTAATCTTATATCTTTGAAAATATTTGCCTTTGATGCGATTTTAGGAATCGATTGGTTAACTACTCATCATGCTTTTCGTAAGGTTGTTAGCTTTCATATTCCTAACCAACCTGTTATGCGAATTCAAGTAACCAAACCACTAAAGTCAATCATTATCATATCAAGCCATAAGTAAAGAGCTCCAAGTCCTTTCGTTGTTGACTTCCTTGTGTGGAATGCACCGAAGCCAGACTTTCTGTAGGCGACGTCGTGAATGACAATGGCTATGTGACGTACTATACAAGTCTTGGGATGAGAGTCATAGTTTTGAATGATATTTCTATTTTTAATAAATTTCCTGACGTATTCTCGAAGAACTTCTTAGCCTACCCCTAGAGCGTGAAATCGAATTTTGTATTGACCCCAGTACAAAACCCATTTCTAAAACCCTCAAATATTTCTTTATTTAAAACGAACGTAACATGCACCAAATACGTTGGCTCGAGCTGTTGAAGATTACGATCGTACCATGCAATATCATCGTGGAAGTGCAAACGTGGTAGCTGACGCGTTGAGTAGAAGATCGTATACGAGTGCGATGTTGTTAACACAAAGACCCATTTCGTATAACTTACAAATGATGAAGATAGAGTTAAAGACTCTAGGGACCCACGTGAAGATAACAAATATATGATTAGAATCGACTTTAATCGATAAAGCTAAAGCCGCTCAAGCTACACACCCGGAGCTGATGAATGTGAAGAAGAAGGTTCAAGAGGGCGTTATTCTAGAAGCAAGAATCGACGAAGAGAGGAAATCTCAACCCTCGATTTAATTGGCCCATTTGAAATCCTCGATGAAGTAGGAACTGTGACCTATAGACTCATTTTACCGCCAAGTATGTTGGGTGTTCAGAACGTTTTTTTACGTATCGAGGTTACGTAAATATGTGGACGACACGAACCACATTATTAAATTAGAACTAAACGATATAGCAGAAGATTTAACGTATGAGGAGATACATGTTAAAATCTTGGATCGTATTCAACACTCAAACCTCGAGAATTAGAATCTGAAATGAAGTCATGGTATCCTCACCTCTTCGGCATACCAGGTACGTACGTAAATTTCGAGGGCAAAATTTTATAAGGAGGGGAGATTGTGAGACCCCAGATTTTATAAATAAAGATTTAATTTTCTCAAAATATTTTTTTGAATATTATGGTGTGGATTTGAGATAGTGTTATAGTTGTGGGTAGTATTTATAAATTTTGAAAAGTATGCAAGTTGTTGTATAATATTTGATTGGTCGGGGAATATTCTTTTTGTCGGAGAATATCCGTACGACGGTACAATCATTGGTGGACCCCACAACAAAATTATTATCGGATTGAGAAAATGACAAAAATATTTTATAAAAATAACGGTGAAAAGTTTTACTGAATTATCTTGTTGAACTACTCGGTAGTAAAAAATACGAGAATCTGGCATTAGTTGCATAGTAGCACACAAGTATTGATTATTGATGCTTACGTGATAAGTCACCAATTTTGTTTTATTAGTATTATTAATGTAATAAAATAGAAAAGTTTTTATATAAAACATAATACTTTTATAAAGTTATTCGTTTTATTAGACTATATAAATAGAATATATTATATTCTATTATGCATAGTATTTTGTATAGTAAAATCTTTTTATATAAAATGTAATACTTTTATAAAGTTATTTGTTTTATTAGACTATAAATAGAATATATTATATTTTATTATATTATATAGTGTAATGCATGCAGTGTTGCATAGTGCCTGCATAGTATTTTGCATAGTAAAATCTTTTTATATAAAACAGAATACTTTTATAATGTTATTCGTTTTATTAGATTATAAATAAAATATATTATATTTTATTTAAAAGAATTTGTTTTAAATCTGGACCGTCCGTTTAAAGTAAATCAATCTGGACCGTTCATAAATTAGTTACTATGCAGTCCATTCTTCTATAAATAGAAACTCATTCCTTCATTATTTCTTACAAATTTACTGAAACTCTAGAGAGAGAAACTATAGAGAGAGAGAGTTCTTCTTCTATAATCTTGAGCGTATTTCTTTAGAGTTTAAGAAAGCTTTGAGCGTAGTGCAAGTTTTCTTCGAGTATATCCTCGCCCTACCAGTCGGAATACTCTTCTTTTACTGTAAGGGATATTATTTGTTGTACTCATAAGGGATATTATTTGTTGTACTTGTAAGGGATATTATTTATTGTACTCGTAAGGGATATTATTTGTTATACTCGTAAGGGGTATTATTTCTTTCGTCTTCATTAAAAGAACTTACATTGTTCCATTCTTTATTATTATGTTGGAATAACTTTGTCGCTTCAATCACCGCATACATGGTGAAATTCTTACATTATTCCATTCTTTTTTATTCATTGGAATATCCTATAAGTGCGTTTACGCATGACACGGTTCCGTTATTTATTATTCTATTGAAATATCTTGTTGTATGCCATTACGCACGACTTGGTTCCATTATTTATTATACATTGGAATAACCTATCATGTATGTATATCGCATGATAATGGTGATTTCTGTTGTTATTCTATTATTTATCATTCTATTGGAATATCCTATCTGTGCGTTTACGCATGACCTGGTTCCATTCTTTTTTATTCTATTGGAATAACACATTATGCATGCGATCTATCGCACGCATGGTGATTTCTTCGTTATTCCATTCTTTATTATTCTGTTTGAATAACACATCATGTGGATTATCACATGCATGGTGAATGATCCTTTGTATTCATTCCTTATTAAATTGTGGAAATGATCTGTCTAAGTGGAATACCGTATGGAGACGAAAATCCATTTACAGTTTCATATATTCTATTATACTCAGTTGGTTAAAGTTTTAGTTTCTATACTCCATGAAATTAGTGGAATATCCTTGATATTTGCGCTTCATCCAGTATCTTTTCATGGAAATATTCTTCTGAGCATTCTTGAATTTTACTCCACAAAGAAGTATCATGTTGACAATTTGGACGTTATTGGTTCCTGGATAAATTAATTCTTGAACTTGTTTTATTGAATTCTTATATCATTGTCATCATCCTCATGTTTATATTATGTTGAAAGTCATATGTGGCCTATAGTGCATAGATGGACTCCATATGATTATGTCCAGGGATTATTCGGTATAATCATGACCGTAATGTTACAAATGATGTGGTAAAAAAAAAGTCCTCATTGGCCCGTAGTGCATTGATGGACAGTTTTTGGTATGATTATGGCTATGGATTCTCTTCGGCCAAGGGTGCAAAGATGAATTATTTTATGGCATGATCAGGACCGTTAATGAAAACACGATTATCTTTGGCCTGTAGTGCATGAATAATTCATGGTCGTGATACTAAAGAATATCCTTGGCCTGTAGTGCAGGGATGATTTGATGATGTGGATTATTTATTAAGTTGAGTCTCAGCGATAAAAGTGATGAAAAACCTTTTAAATCATAGAAGATAGTAGATTTTATTCTCTACTTTACTCTTTTAATGGATTGCTTGTTCCGCTGTAGTTAAACTTGATGTTTATTATATTTTATCATTTTAACACCGTTAAAGGCTAACGATAAATTATTTTCCATTATCTTAGTCATAATATTTCTTACTAGGCTAGTTGAGCTCACCCTTTTACTTTCATTGTTCTCTTCAGGAAATGAGAACGTAGCAGGGACTAGTCGGGGAACAGAGTGATGGTCCTAGATGGTGCATTAGTAGTCCTCACTATTCTGTGAAATAGTGTGATAATAAATGTAATGAGGACCCCATTGAGTTTGTATATTGTCTAGATGACAATATTTGTATTAAAACTCACAACATATGTTTAGTCGTATTTTACACGACTGTTGTATAATTAGTTTCTATTTGTATTCTGTACCATGTATCTGGCGACCCAAAATGGGTGATGTATACCTATTTTTGGGAGCGTCACACTTCTTATCTCTGACGGTGTCTTCGGTTGATCCCATTTTACTACAGCTTCAACTTTTGATAGATCTACCGAAATTCCGTCTTTATCAATAACATGCCCGAGAAACTGTACACGTTCCAACCAAAACTCACATTTTGAGCCTACAACTTCTCCTTTCTCAATGTTTCCAACGTTATTCTTAAGTGTTCAATATGTTCTTCCTTGGTCTTAGAATACACCAGGATATCATCAATAAACACCACCACAAATTTATCTAAGAATGGTTTAAACACCCTGTTCATCAAATCCATGAACAATGCAGGTGCATTGGTTAAACCAAATGACATAACCAAAAACTCGTAATGACCATACCAAGTTCTGAATGCCGTCTTCGGTACGTCTTCTGACCTCACCTTCAGCTAATGATAACCACTCCTCAAGTCTATCTTTGACAAATATCTCGCACCCTTCAGTTGATCAAACATGTCGTCAATTCTTGGTAACGGATACTTCTTTTTAATTGTGACCTTATTCAATTCTCTGTAATCAATGCAGAGCCGCATCGATCCATCCTTTTTCTTAACAAATAACATTGGCGCTCCCCATGGCGATACGCTTGGCTGGATATACTTCTTGTCGAGCAATTCTTGCAGTTGCACCATCGACTCTTTCATCTCTACCGGGGCCATTCTGTATGGTGCCTTAGATATCGGGCCTGTTCCTGGTACTAAATCAATCATGAACTCGATTTTTCGATCTGGCAGAACACCCGGCAAATCGTCTGGAAATACGTCTACAAAATCTCTTATGATCGGTATCTCTTCTAGCTTCGCACTTTTCTTTTATGTATCAACAATGTAATCTAAGTATCCTACACATCCTTGTCTTAACAACTTCTTGGCTTGCATCACCGTCAGATAACTTGTTTATCGAGGTGATTTGCTTCCATAGAACACAACCTTTGACGGAGTCATAAGGTTAACACACTTTCTTTGGCAATCAATTACTGCTCCGTGATTGAATAACCAATCCATTCCTAGTATAATATTCAAACTCCCTTAGTCTAATTGGTATCAAGTCTACCCTCTTCTCTATAACCACTCTACAATTCTTATATATGAACCTAACAGGAATCACTTCCCTATTTGCAATCTCTATGCTCAAAGGATAATCTAATTCTTCCTGAGGCAAATCTAAGTTCTGAGCAAATTCATCGGATATAAATGAACAAGTAGCAGCCGAATCAAACAGTACATAAGCATTAATACTATTAATCGGAATGATACCTGATACCACATCCTTAGACTGAACAACATCATGCACAGTCATATTGAAAGTTCTTATAGTAGGTCGGTTTGACTGAGCTGGTCCAAAGATAGTCAATGCACCACCACCGTTGTTGTTTCCCTTTCCTCCACTTGCACTCCCCGCTAGCTTTTTAGGACAATCACGAGCTATGTGATCCTTCGAACCGCAGGTAAAACATGCTTCTTTCTTTGGACTAAAACAGTTCGGTGCAATGTGTCCCTCCTGACCACAGTTCCCTTCAAACATACCCCAGTATGGTTCTTCCCACACGTCGCACAAGCTTCAAATTTTTTCTTCTGCTGACTTCCTTGTTGTCCTCCCGTACTCGAATTCTCGTTCCACTTCTTCTTCTGATTGTTACTTCCAACATTACTCCCACCAGCCTTATTCTCGTTATCATTCTTCCTCTTCTTCTGTTCTTGGTTATACTTGGTCAAGGCATCGCTTCCACCTTCTGCGATGATTGCCTTTTCCAGTACAGCAGTAAATGTATTCAACTAGAACATTGAAACCTTGCTATACAGCCAGGGTTTCAATCCTTGTTCGAACCTTCTCGCTTTACGCTCATCCGTATTGACTTGATAAGTGGCAAACCTTGCCAACTCGTTAAACTTTGCAGCATATTCTGGCACCGTCATTGTTCCTTGCTTCAGCTCAAGAAATTTCACTTCCAACTGATTCTGAGAACTCGCTAGAAAGTACATTTCAAAGAACATCTCCTTAAATCTCTCCCACATTATCACTCCTTGTCCTCCACGAACCTTATTTGTCTACCACCAGTAGCTAGCTTCAGACTTCAGCATGAACATTGCAAACGCAGTCTTTTGATCTTCATTAACTCTAGCAACGTCAAACACCTTCTCTATTTCCATGATCTAGGTTTGGGCTTCCACTGGATTCATAAACCCTTGAAACTCTGGCGGTCCAACCGCTTTGAATTCCTTGAAAGTCGTAACTTGAGCTTGTGGTTGATTCGCAAATGCTCCCGTCAACAAAGTTACCAACTGTTGAACCGAATTAGTGTTGGTCTTGTTGTTATTATTAGTAGACCCCTCAGGAGGTGGTTGTAGACGTGGTTGTCTTCTTTTAGGAGGCATTTTCTGTTAAAATATACGCTTATTAGTTCATCACTCTAATTCTTGGGTATTTGAAGTTTAACTTAAACATTCCAAGATTTAAGCTATATCACATAATATTTCAAATAAACTCCAATATTTTATTCATTCATAATGTTTTAAAACATACTAAAGATAGCATAACCGCTAAAAACATCCACTTTCCTGAACTAGACCAGTTTCAGGATTACATACTCATACTATCCCTTTATTTATCTCAAAATAAGGGATTCACAATTTATTTATTCACATAATTAACCACATATTATTATCACTCTTATTCTATCTAGGCATATTAAGACGTCATAAGGCTTCTCGACGTTCCTCCTCCATGATTCGATAAGCCTTTTTACGATCCATCACGAACCACGGCGAGTCTTCAAACTGAGGTGGGTAATAATGGACTCGATCCTGGGCCCTATCAATCGCAGAATTAAAAGCATAATCCATCTCCTTCATCTTGACTTTCTTCACTTGGACTTTAGCCTCAGCACGGTCCGCACGTTGAGTCGCCTTCATCCAAGCATCCTCTGCTCTTGTACGCTTAGCTGATTCCTCTTTGAAGTCATCTTTCAACTTCTCCATGTCAGTCTTCATCTTCTCGTTCACTGCCAACAGGTCTTCATGCTGACCCTTGGTATAAACTAAATCCCTCTCTGTGTTTCCGAGTTTTGAATCAAGTTCCTGAATCTCTACATCCTTCTGTTCCAATGCAACGTGATGCATATCAACCATCTCCTTCAGTTCCTCTACATTATCCTGTAACTCTATGTTACGATCATACAAAGCATCATACATCTCAGCCGATACGGAGTTTGGTGGAAACTCCACAGGATCCTCCTCATAATCATCATCCTCTATCTCCTCAGGACTATCCTCCTCGGGATCGGTAACAGGCTCATCCTCCTGGATCAACTGTTCCCGCACTACGTGAATATCCCGGGGTTCATCGTCTATAGGTACCTGAGGTATCACCTCTCTAGCTGGACTGGATCCTCCTTTGTTAGACATCCTGACAACAAAATATTTTAAATTTTACTTAACATTATCGATACTCGCTAGCACATAAGTTATTAACACATAACACATCATGTCTTTTATTATTTAGCTTCAATAGATGCCTTAATCCACTTCTTAAAACCTGATAAGAGTTAAACACCACTATATTTTCTGACTTCTTAAAGGCTACTTCCTAAGGTTTTCCCCACCTAAGGTAACGGTTTGTAATATTCATGAACGCAATCAAATTACACAAAATAAGCGGAAACGTGTAAAAATCAGAGTTTAAAATTTTACAAACCATATACCCGGATCATCCTTTATGCGCAATTATTAATTAAATGAAAAGATAAAGAACAATAATCATACTATTGAAGATTCGAGCTTCCTCAAGTACAAGTTCACCTCCAATTCTTTTCGCGTTCAACTTGAATCCACCGGGTTTGGTTCCTTTCTTTGATCAACGTTAACCACCCAAGTGTTTGGCCTCTAGAGGTGATCCACCAAGGAAGAAGAAAGATTGAAGAAGATGAGTATTTGGCAAAACCCTAGTTTTTCCTATCTCTCATAGAAAATGAGCGTACTCTCCAACAATTGGAATCACGTATATAGATATCTGATATAAGACTCCTCTTATAAAGATATCAGTTAACCCTTCTAATCTAATTAGAAAATAGGGTATTATTTAATTAATTAAATTCCTTTAATTAATTAAGCTCCCTAATCTTATCAGGGAGAATTAATTAAACTCTTTTAATTAATCTAACCTCCTAATCTTATTAGGAATAAATGAGAGTACTTTTATTTATTAATTCTCAAACTCCTTTAGGAATTCCTTAATAATAATAATAATAATAATAATAATAATAATAATAATAATAATAATAATAATAATAATAATAATAATAAGACTCTCTTATTAATTTATATTTAATATTTCCAAAATATTAAATAATACATATTAAGCTATTTAATTTATTCTATCACCATAGATTAAATTAAATATACTTAACTTATTATTATGATTATGCCATTAACTTCTTAAATAATTATTCTTCCTTTTATGGTGTGACCCTTTAGGTTCTCTATATTAAAGCTAGGTTGTGAATAAATCAATTAGAACAATTCTAATCTTATTTAAATAAATAAATTAAACTATTAATTTATTTAAATAAATAATATTTATTCTACAATAGGATAAGCCTCCTAGCGATCAACGACTTTCCGAGATAATATAGATTTCAACATTAATCATAAAAGAACAATTGAGTAAATAGTTGCAAGTACAATTCAATCTTTCTACCATACAATATCCCAATTAAATATAAGACATGGAATTACTGTCAAGTCTTATTTTATTTAATTATATGTATTTCGACTCTTAAATGCACAACTCAAAATAATACAAATTAGAAACTCCTTTCTAATTTCATTACCGCCAAGGACTCTTTGGGTTGTCATTTATCGAATCACATAGGACATTTCTCTTCTTTTACTAGAAATGGTAGATTCTTTATTGATCATACATTATCTCCATGTACAACTTATTATACCCAAGCATACCCTTTGATATACCCTAAGGGTCTTAAGGAATAAGTCAAAGTATAACTCATCATACACAAGATACTATGATGATCTCAAGTCCAAGGATCACTTGTACTACTATCACTACAGGAATTCTTATTGACAGACAAGTAAAACTCTATTAGGTATTCCTTAGCGAGCCACGTTCAGTGAACTTATTCTCTAATAAGCACCTACATACTTTCTTTAGTGTCTCCACACAAATGATCATGAGATCAATCATTCTCATCCAATGAGCAAGCAACGTATGTACCAATCTATCCGGATTCACTAATCCCCAATTTAGTAATTCAACGATTGAGAACTATTTTAGTTTTAAGCTTTCTAAGAATTTAGATCTCATTAGAATGATCATCATCATTATTCTAAAAGCATTGCTTAAAACTATGAGTTTATCACATATTATAAAACAACATCATTTAGATAATTAAAAGCCTTTAATAAATTAATACTTTTTATTAATAAATGAATAAGATTGTTACAAAGTATATGCTTTATCATCAAACATGATTGGCTTGTGTGCATACTACTTTCAATTTCCCACTTGCACTAAGCCAATCGTCAAGGTATCTCATACCCTTTTTCTCTAAGTGACGATTATCTTACTGTTGGATAAGCTTTAGTTAATGGATATGTAATGTTGTTCCTGAGAGTCCACTATCTCTTTACTGATTTCCCATCTTTCAATGATTCCTAAAATCAAATGAAAGTGTCACAACACATGTTTAGATCCAAGATGAGACTTAGGAACTATTCCTAGTTCTGTAATGAACTTTTCATCCAAACAATCAACTTGCAGCTTTATTTACAGCTATATACTTTGTCGTTATCACTAAACCAGCAACTCTTTGTTGTTTGGAACCTTTCCAATTCACTGCACCACCGTTCAAGGTAACGCTTTACCTTAAAGTGGATTTTCTATCGTCTTGGTCTGTTTGTAAAACTTGAGTTTGTTAAGCCCTCTAGTTTTAATTTAGACCCACAATAAATTTTAATCACATCCTCAATGCCAGTTAAGTACTTTAAGATGTTTTTCACTGTCTTACAGTGATCTTCTCCAGAATATGACCGATCAACATCAGGTCTCATATATTTCATTGCATACATGATAGTTATTCATGCGATCTCTCTTTTATGAGTCTATGGGGACTATTAAGAGAGATACACTCCAAGTCTCATCAACATGAGACAACTCTTGGAGTTTGCCATGCTAAACGACTTTAGCATCAAATGATTATACATTCTTTGGGTAAACTAAGCATCCTTTTAAATCTATCTATATAGATTTTTATCCCCAATTACGATACTCTTCCCAAATCATTCATAGAGGAATGTTTAGACAACTTTATCTTTACTGATTGTAGCATTAGTATGTCATTCCTTATCTGTAATATATCAACATATAATACTAGAAATTTAACGACGCTCCCACTGACCCTTTTGTACACACTAGGTTCATTCTTGTTTTTTATAAAATCAAACTCTTTTGATTGTCTCATCAAAACGAATGTTCCATATCTGAGAAGCTTGCTTCAATCCATTTCTCTGAGTGTCTACAACTCTTACCTCATCGTAAGTAACTGGATCATCATATTCTATGATGCGTACCTCATCATCATCATCTATGATGAATGTATACCTCCCAGGTATCTTCGGTACTATTCCAGATTTACGATTCGATTGTGGTACAATAGATCTATCTACATGTTCCTCTTATTTGACTTATAGTGTTTTGTGGTTCTTGAACTCTTCAAGATCTATTATCCTCCCACTAGCCCCTTCAATGATAAACACCTTTATCTTTGAAGGCAGTGTGTTTCGCAACAAACACCTTTTGCTAAGTAAGATTATAGAACATATATCCTAAACTTACTTTAGGATGTCCCACAAATTGACACTTGTCAAATCTTGTCCCAAGCTTATCTTTTGAAACCTTTTCACATAAGTTGGACAACCCTTTATCTTAACATACTTAAGATTAGGAATCCTCCCTGTCCATAACTTTTATGGAGTCTTGGGGCCGGATTTTGAGCTTACCTTTTTCGTAGATATGCAGTCATTTCTAGGACATTATCCTAGAAGGATACTGGAATGTCGGTAAAATCATTATGGACCGCACCATGTCCAACAAGGTACGATTTCTCATTTCAGATACATCAATCAATTATTGCGTATCAGGAGGCGTACATTATGAGAAAACCATTTGAGATGATCTAGAAATTTATTTCACAAGTATTTATTCCTTGATCTAATCAAAGAATCTTAATACTTTGCAAATTTGTTTCACTTCTGAATTCTTTGAACCTTTCAAATAATTCACATTTGTATTTCAGCAAATACACACATTCAACTCTTTGAATGGTCGTCTCCTTTTCTTATACTAGTTTGTTCAATTTGCAAAATATATTTTAAGTACACAAAATCCATTAAGTAATATTTCCGTTCTATACAAAACATTATTATTATAAATAGAACAACAATTGTTCTTAATTATAATACCAAAGATTTCATTGTCCAACAATAAAATGGAAATAATGTTTCTAACGCGAACTTGAATACAATAACAACTTATTGACTTAATAGATTTGCCCGTAGGTAATGCTAAACTAAAAGTTTCTATGGATAATGCAGCAACATTTGCTTCATTTCCCACACATAAGATTACTTATCTTTGTTTAGCTTTCTACTTCTTCTTGGTCCCTTCATAAATCTATATTTATGATAACCAAAGTCGGTATCCAATACCCAAGTAAAACCTTGACTTAAAGAAAAATTTATTTTAAATCATGAACAAAATTTTATTTTTAACCGAAACTTCACAAAGCTTCTTCTGGTTAGCCTCTGCAAAATGCTTCTTGCAGTTTCTTTCCAGTGTCCAGGTTTATTGCAGTGGAAGCAAACTCCTTTGCTATCCGTATCAGTGTTGTTCTTATTATCCTTTGTTTTTGCCCTTCTATTTACCTTCTTTGAATCGTTCTTCTTTTTAGAAGATCCTTTGGCCCCTACCAGTAAGACATGGTCCTTTTTGGTTGAAAAGTGACTCAATATTTTTCAACATGTTAAGCAAATCAGTGAGTCTGATATCTAGCTTGTTCATATGAGAAATTCACAACAATTGTGAAAGGAGTCCGGGAGTGAGTGCAAGATCAAATCTTGGCTCAACTCTCCAACCATGACAAAACCCGTTGTCCTAATCAAATTGATTATATTAAGGACTTGGGTCTGTACTGTAGTGTCATCGGTTATTTTAGATCGAAAGAGCTCCTTAGATATCTGATATCTATCTGTCCTACTTTCCTCACCATCAACTACTTGATGTGCATGAGTATAGTAGGAGCATCCATAGTTTCATGTTGACGCTGAAGCTCGTTACTCATGGACGCGAGTATGATGCATTGAGCCAACTGTGCATCATCTTGTCACTTTCTAAAAGTAGCAATCTCTTCCTAAGAGGCATTGTCTGCAACCATTGCAGGGATATGCGTATTAAGGACATAAGATAGCTTTTCAGCCGTGAGAACGTTTCTCAATTTCCTTAACCAATACATTTAATTGATTGATTAATTTAGCATATATAATATGCTTATGATGATAGTAATTTAGACATTGTAAAATTACAGTAAATGAATTTGTAATTAACAACATTTTAGCATACATTCTTTTATTAATTACCAATATAAATTAGGTCTTGTTTTAAATTGGTATCTCCCACTATTTTCTTCAAACTATATTACCTCAATATATATAGTTTATAATATCTAATTAAAGATATGCAAGTGAGAATAAGGATCCCATTTCAAATGTATATAGCATTGTGTGTGCACAACAAACTATATATAAATAAATAGGTAGACAACTCTTGTCAATTACATCAACTATGTAACTCCTTATATTTTGCCTCTTAAATCATAATGGTCAAGTGTGTGCACATCCAGAACTAAAATGATTTAAGTTAAGTCGAACCAACATTTCCATATAAATGAAGAGAAAGCTACGACCCTTGTGTGTGCACAACAAAGCAATAATGTTCAATTCCTTATAAACATTATATGTAATAAAACAACATCTTAAATATTTAATACTTGCCTTGTGTGTACAACAAACTCATATTAAATATTCAATACTCTATTGTTTCTATCATGCTTGAAAGCTGACGTTCGATATTCCAAATATCTTTGAGCGTTACAACTTAATATAATTTATTTGAGGATTTTGATATTAATTTGTCTCATCTTGTTTAGCGCGTATGCACATATATATATATAAAATACGCATCATATTAATTAACATGCGAAACATGTTTGCATAAAATATATATATATATATATATATATATATATATATATATATATAGTATAAGCATGCACATATAGAATACTATATTCTACCCGGCTTGATTATGGACTATATTCTAGTTTGGTTCACTAGAGCCACCAAGTGAACCAAAAGGTCAAACCTAGGGGTGCAAGAGTTAATATTTAAATATAACTATTACATTTAAACCCGGGCTCCATTACAAACGGGTCTTCAAGCACTCCTTGCCCCTTGATCTCTAATTCTTCAAAATTAATTCTAACTATTCCTATTACAAAACAATTTAAAATAAATAGAAACCTTGATCAACAGTTGTGACGAACGAGATTTTTGTAATTTAATTCTTAATATTTATTGAATTAAATAAATATTTTCGATGATTTAATTATTAGATTAAATAATTAATTGATGCAATTGTGGTAGATTAATTTAATTATATGTGTTATATTTATTAAATTAATGTGGAGAATAATTATCATTCAAGTATGTATTTATGTTTATGTGAGCTTATTGAATTAAATAAAATATTTAATAAGTATAATGTTATTTTAATTAATATAATAATTAATTAGAGATTTAATAATTTGACATTATTAATTAATGAGAAAATTAATTATATGACTATGTGAATTAATGAAAAATTATTATATTCTATTTAAAATAAATTAAACTAGATATTTGATTTACCTTATAAAGGGTGTGACATTATTTAAACTATATTATAAAGGTTTTATTAAATTAAATGGTTTTGAAACCTATTCTTGCCAGCCAAACAAGGCCCTAAAGGAAGTTGATAGCAGTTTCCCATAATTGGGTAACTGACCATAACGCGCGTCAGTTTATTTGATATATTCGACGTCTTCTTTATTTTCTTCACTTTTCTAAGTTAACAAGTAAATCACAGAGAGAGAATTGAGAAGTTTGAGAGGAATTGTGAGAGTGTAATGAACAATAATTTGTGAAAGGATCATCATTGATCATCTATTCTAAATCTATACTCTGGGTAAATTCTCCAAACCCAATTTCTCTTTTTACGTCATTAAGTTTGCATAAAAATGGCTTCACCTTTTGTAAAGTCTCCGTAATTGGGAATGTAAGACCCCAAATTATTAATAAATGAAATTTATTTTCCTCTATTTATTATTTTGAAATAGTAAGGGTTGATTTGATTAATGTGGATAGTTATGGGTAAAATCATGCAAATATTTGAATAAGCAAGTGGTTATAAAATATTCATTATTGTCGGAGAATATTAGTTTGGTCGTGGAATATTAAATCTTTGTCGGGGAATATTAAATATGATGGCCTTGATCTTTTATGGGCCCCATAATAAAAGCGATTGGATGAAGAAAGCGACAAATATAAGTTGTTTATAAATAACTTGGCGTAGTTATTACAGATTATCTTGTTGGAATACCGGTGGTTAAAACACACTAATCTGGCGTTGTTGAATAGTAGCACGGTATTGCACCAATTATTGATTCTTACGTAAGAAGGCACTACTCAATAATTATTACGGTAATTCTTATTCGAGGTATTTTATTTTATTGATTCAATAATTCTTTGCATTGATATTTTATATTCTTTGTTGTTTGATAAATTGTCATTTACGAGTATTTTCCATTATCGAAGCAATAATTCATATTATCTGAATAATATTATTGGATAACATTATTGGCGATGTCTAGAAAGTTACATCTAAGGAGAGGTTTGGGTCACCTAATTGCTTGCGCCCGATGAGAGAGATCCTTATTGGAAAGCCCCTCTTTCACAGGAGCGGCACTGGTTGTCGATCTTGTGATTCTGTAATATTATTTGTGAATAATTAATTATTGATTTATATGATGAGGAAAATATTGATTTTATGTGGATATAGATGGAGAAAATTTTTAAAATGACAATTGTTGAAAATTAATATTTTATCTTTTACGATAAAATAATTCATTTAAATATATTATTTTAATAATATATTAAGCGGTGATATTTTATAATGAATGTGGGATATATGAGTATATGATGGAGGAAGAGTATTTTTGTGGCATTAAATGTTTAACACATATTTTGTGTGTTGGTGGACACAATTATTGTAGAAATTTGATTATAGCTTTGTAAAATCACCCGTTTATGGATTTCGATCAATTTACATTTGGAATTTGGAAAAACTTTCTTACGCAAAGTTGTAGAGAATTGAATTTCCTATAAAAAGTCTCGAGATTGAATTTTCTGATAAAAGGACTATTTATTATGAATTATTGAAGTTAGAAGTTGAAATAATTGATTTTTGGAAGTTTAAATTATTTTAAATTAGAAAAAACGTTTTTTTCATTTTTTGAAACTCATTTAACATGTGATTAGGAGGCTGAATTCAGATTGTTAGTGTGCGTAGAGAATTTATAATAATAATAATATTATTATATTAAATTTTCTACTTTGGTGTTCTAAGCATTTTTCTATAAATAGGGTGCTTAGGTTAGAATTGAAAATCACACGAAGCTGAAGTTTCTCTCTCTATATTATCGGCGTATTCTTGTGAGTATTTTGAGTATACTTTGAGTATTGCTATCTACGGTGCAAGTTCAAGTCATAGCTTTATATCAGGTGTTTTGACTAGAAATCTTGTCTCTTCGAGGTAAGGGGGATGTTATTTTATTAAAGAAAATGATATTATTTCTTCAATATCATTATTGGTTTGAAATATTGGTTGGAAATTTTTATCAAATTTGGAACTTTTTTCATGTGGGGTTACTATTCATGAGTTCTTATTCACGAGTTCTTATTATTCATGAGTTTTATTCACGAGTTACTATTCATGAGTACTATTCACGAAGCGTGAAGATGATTTTTTTGTGAAATTTCTATCTTTTGGTGTCGGAGTTACTATTCACGTATCTCGACTATTCACGTATCTGACCTTATTCACGAATCTGGCACTATTCATAGAAAAATGAAATTTTTCTTCTTTTTGTCCAAAATATCTATTACGGATACTAGCTTTGATTGTATCCATGTTTTGATCATTCTTGAATTTTACTCCACTCGATTACTTATGAAGTATTTTTGAACTTGGATTGTTTAAAATCTGAATCCTTAATATTGTTCTTTTGTTTCCTTTGGATTCGTTTCTTTAAAATATTTTTCATCATCCTCGGTCCTAAATGATGATATTCTTGAATATCTTTGGCTGTGTAGTGCAAAGATGAATGATTTTTTGATGAATATCTTTGGCCGTAGTGCAAAGATGAGCAGGTGTTGAGATGAACATGATGGATGATTAATATCTTTGGCCGTAGTGCAAAGATGAGCAGTGTTTAGATGAACATGACCGGTGATGAATATCTTTGGCTGTAGTGTAAAGATGAATATTTGATTCGGATATATATTGATTGATGTTTACGGGGATAAAATATCGACGATGAACTTTTAAATTCATATATAGAAGATAGTAGTTTGCATTCTCTACTTAACTCTTCTAATGAATTATTATTTTCATTGCGAAGATTGATTTAAAATTTGGTTGTCTATTGTATTCTATTAGATTTTTCCTGTTGGAGACTAACGATAATTTGTTGTATATTATCTTAGTCATAATATTCTTTACTGGGCTAGTTGAGCTCACCCTTTTCCTTGTTGTTTCATTTTTCTTCTCAGGAGGCGAGAATGTAGCGAGTACTAGTCGGGGTATGGAATGAAGGTTCTAGAGAGAGTTGTTTAGTAGTCCTCACCATTTTTGTAAAATAATGTATCAATAATTATGATGGGGATTTATTTGCGTGTGGATATTGTCTAGATGGCAATATTTGTATTTAAACTCACAGTTTATATGTTGTAATAATAAAGTTGTAGTTATTTCTGTACCATGTATTTGGCGACTCAGAATGGGTTGGATGGAATGGACCTATTTTGGGGGCGTCACAGTTGGTATCAGAGCTTAGGGATATGATCTCTGGCGGAGATCGGGGAATAGAACTAGGAGGGGAGGGACGAGTAAATCCTTCGCTAGTGTGTCCTACCTAAGCTTATTTGTTAGTTGGTTAGTATATAGGGATATTATGTGATATATTGATTTCCTTAATTAACCCTTTTTTATGGCAGTATTTGAGAATGTCGATTGAGAATATTATGATGGAGTAAATGAGACCGTGGAGATGCTGTCTTTACCAGCGAGGAGAGCGTGCAGCAGTGGCAATGTACCTCTGTGAACAACACCCTTTGAGCGAGATGATGAGCGAGGGGATGTTTAGAAGCTTTTTGCAGTTCATGCAAAATCGAGACGAGGAGACTTCGTGTTCAAAATCTGAGGAGGAAATGATAGCAATTCACGGGTGGTCACAATGAAGCGATTCAAAAGTTGGGACCACGAATTGCAGGAAAAGCGGATCCGATTAAGGCGGAGAGCGTGGGTCAAACAAATTACCAAGATATTCGATGTCTTGGGATGCGGAGAACAGAAAGTTCATTCGCTACTTTTATGTTAAGTGGCGAGGCGATTCTTGGTGGGAATACGTGAAGCGTACCCATCCATTTGCACTCGGCATGTCATGGGAGCGTTTTGAAGCAGTTCAATGACAAGTACTTCCACGAAAGTATTCGTCGTATGAAGGAAGTGGAGTTTATTAGGCTGGAAGCGAGAATAACATGGCGGTGTCCCGATCTGAGGCGAAGTTAGCGGAGTTATCGGGTTTGCACCTCATTTGGTGGAGAATGAGGAGCGATATGGCGGATGTTTACGAGAGGTTTGAAACGGCGCATCGTCGATATCTCATTTCTCATAAATTTTCTCTCTATTCGAGATGTTGTCAGCGGGGCTCGGTTGTTAGAAGCGAGATAACGCAATACGTTCAACCGAGGGACCATAACCGAGGATCATCTAGAAGATAGCGAGTCATCGAATAACGATAACCGGCGGAGAAAGAAGAATACGGACAGAAAGCGGTAACCACTACTGGTGGTAATCGTGGCCATGAAAATAGAAGAAGCGAGTCGGGAGGAGATTTTAAAAAGGAGATTCAACAACGACCATGTGAAGGCGTCGGCGCCGATAGTATTTGGTTCAAGGAGGAGAAAGACCACCGGTCGTATGTTACAAAATGGGAAAGAGGACATATCATGGCCCAAAGCGCCCTAGCAGTTTAAGGTATGCTATAATTGTGGAAAAGAAGGACATATCGCTCGAGATTATGCGGTATATCGAAACCAGTCCAGCGGGAATGGTGACTCAAAAGGATGTCGAGAAAAGTCAAAGTCAGCGGTTCTGGAAGAAGCGTTTGTCGTGGCCGGTCAAAATCGAGGAAACGACGAAGTTAGCGCGGGTTAGTTAATTATAAATTCTTGTGAAGTTTATACCTTACTAGAATCTCGGTTCTACCCATTCTTTTATCTCTCTTGCTTGCGCTCAGCGTTTGAACTTGACTACGGAGAAATTAGACTTTGACCTATTTATGGAGACTCCGTTAGGAGAAACTTTCATTACATCCGTTGTTTAGAAATCTTGCTTGATTCAGGTTGGCACTATCACATTACCTGTTAACCTTATTTCTATAGAGATATTTGCTTTTGATGTGATTTTAAGGTTAACTACTCATCATGCTTAGAAATTGATTACTTTCGTAAGGTTGTTAGTTTTCATATTCCTAAGCAACTTTGTTATTGAATTCAAGCAATCAAACCATTGTAGTCAAACATTTTCATATCAAGCCATGAAGTCATTCGTTTATTACGGATGTCAAGTTTTCTTAGTCCATGTTATGGATTTGAATAAAGACACGTCAGATTTGAATAATATTCCTGTTGTTATTGATTTTTCATGGCGTATTTCCTGAAGAATTTCTTGGCTTACTCTCCAAAGCGATATTAAATTTTGTATCGACTTTGAACCCGGTACAAAACTCATTTCTAAAATCTCATATCGAATGGCTCCTATTGAACTTCAGGAGTTAAAAATTCAACTATAGAATTTGGTACCTGAGCCTTTATCTGGTGACTTCCTTTGTGGAATGCACCGCAAAAGCGGACTCTCGTAGGGGACACCATATTAGATGCGATAGTAAACTGATAGGTGTCATTGTAGCGTGTTATCAAGGTTGGGATATGAGTCGCGATTGAGAACAACCTAAGTCGGTAATCGAAATCGTAGCTTTCAGAGGCTTAGTTGGTTATTATCGGAGATTCGTTGAAGGATATTCTCGAATCGCTATTCCATTAACTTGGTGACTCGTAGAGATACAAAATTGAATGGAGCAAGGAATGTGGGAAGAGCTCGAAGAACTCAAGAGGAGACTCATTTGACACATGTTACGACCATGCCATCTGGAAAAGCGAGCGTGGTAGGCGGCGTGTTGAGTAGAAGATCGTATCAAATCTGAGTACGATATTGTCAAAGACTCATTTCAGTATAATTTACAAATAATAGAGATGGAGATGAAAACTCTAGGTACCCGCGTGATGATATACTGAGTATAATCGACTTTAATCGATAAAGTTAAAATTTATTGAGCTACACACGTGAGTGATGAATTTGAAGAAGGAGGTGCAAGAAGTTGTTATTTCAAAAGCGAGAATCGGTGAGGTGAGGAAAGCTCAAACCTCGATTTATTAATCCATTTGAAATTCTCGATCGAATAGGGCTGTGGCCTATAGACTCGTTTTACCGCCAAGTATATGGCGTGTTCATAGCGTTTTCACGCGTATCGATGTTACGTAAATATGTGGACGACCGAACCACGTCATTGAGTTAGAACCAGAGACGAGATAGCGAAGACTTGACTTGTACGAGGAGGTACTGTCAAGATCTTGGATAGGAAAGAACATGTCCTATGTCACCGGGGTTATACCACAAGTTAAAGTTTTGTGGAGAAACCATCTTATTGAGGAAATGACCTGGGAGTTGGAAGCGGAAATGAAAGCGAGGTATTCTCATCTTTTGAAAACACACAGTCGTACGTCAATTTCGAGGACGAAATTTCATAAGGAGGGAGGTTGTAAGACCCCAAATTATTAATAAATGAAATTTATTTTCCTCTATTTATTATTTTGAAATAGTAAGGGTTGATTTGATTAATGTGGATAGTTATGGGTAAAATCATAAATATTTGAATAAGCAAGTGGTTATAAAATATTCATCATTATTCGGAGAATATTCGTTTGGTGCGTGGAATATTAAATCTTTGTCGGGGAATATTAAATGCTGACGGCCTTGATCTTTTATGGGCCCCATAACTGAAAAGCGATTGGATGAAGAAAGCGACAAATATAAGTTGTTTATAAATAATGGCGTGTAGTTATTCACAATTAATCTTGTTGGAATACCCGGTGGTTAAAACACACTAATCTGGCGTTGTTGAAAAGTAGCACGCAGTATTGCACCAATTATTGATTCTTACGTGAAGGCACTACTCAATAATTATTACGGTAATTCTTATTCGATTATTTTATTTTATTGATTCAATAATTCTTTGCATTGATATTTTATATTCTTTGTTGTTTTGATAAATTGTCATTACGGTATTTTCCATTATCGAACAATAATTCATATTATCTGAATAATATTATTGGATAACATTATTGGCAATGTCTAGAAAGTTACATCTAAGGAGAGGTTTGGTCACTAATTAATTGCGCGCCGATAAGGAGAGATCCTTATTGGAAAGCCCCTCTCTCTCAGGAGCGGCACGGTTGTCGATCTTGTGATTCTGTAATATTATTTGTGAATAATTAATTATTGATTTATATGATGAGGAAAATATTGATTTTATGTGGATATAGATGGAGAAAATTTTTAAAATGACAATTGTTGAAAATTAATATTTTATCTTTTTACGATAAAATAATTCATTTAATATATATTTTTTTAATAATATATTAATGGTGATATTTTATAATGAATGTGGGATATATGAGTATATGAGGAGGAAGAGTATTTTTGTGGCATTAAATGTTTAACACATATTTTTGTGTGTTGGTGGACCAATTATTGTTAGAAATTTGATTATAGCACATGTAAAATCGCCGTTTATGGATTTGGTCAATTTCATTTGGAATTTGGAAAAACTTTCTTACGCAAAGTTGTAGAGAATTGAATTTCTATATAAAAGTCTCGAGATTGAATTTTACGATAAAAAGGGCTATTTATTATGAATTATTGAAGTTCCGAAGCTCCGAAATAATTGATTTTTGGAAGTTTAAATTATTTTAAATTAGAAAAACGTTTTTTTCATTTTTGAAACTCATTTAACATGTGATTAGGAGGCTGAATTCAGATTGTTAGTGTGCGTAGAGAATTTGTATAATAATAATAATATTATTATATTAAATTTTCTACTTTTGGTGTTCTAAGCATTTTCTATAAATAGGGTGCTTAGGTTAGAATTGAAAATCACACACACGAAGCTGAAGTTTTCTCTCTCTATATTATCGGCGTATTCTTGTGAGTATTTTGAGTATACTTTGAGTATTGCTATACGTTGCAAGTTCAAGTCATAGCTTTATATCAGGTGTTTTAACTAGAAATCTTGTCTTTTTCGAGGTAAGGGATGTTATTTTATTCGAAAATGATATTATTTCTTCAATATCATTATCTTTGAAATATTGGTTGGAAATTTTATCAAATTTGGAACTTTTTCATATCGGGGTTACTATTCATGAGTTCTTATTCACGAGTTACTATTCATGAGTTACTATTCACGAGTTCTTATTCATGAGTACTATTCACGAAGCGTGAAGATGATTTTTTTGTGAAATTTCTATCTTTTGGTGTAGAGTTACTATTCACGATATCTGACCTTTATTCACGTATCTGACTATTATTCACGAATCTGCACTATTCATAGAAAAATAAAATTTCTTCTTTTTGTCCAAAATATCTATTACGGATACTAGCTTTGATTGTATCCATGTTTTGATCATTCTTGAATTTTACTCCACTCGATTACTTATGAAGTATTTTTGAACTTGGATTGTTTAAAATCGAATCCTTAATATTGTTCTTTTGTTTCCTTTGGATTCGTTTCCTTTAAAATATTTTTCATCATCCTCGGTCGGTCTAAATGATGATATTCTTGAATATCTTTTGTAGTGCAAAGATGAATGATTTCTTGATGAATATCTTTGGCCCGTAGTGCAAAGATGAACAGGTGTTGAGATGAACATGACCGATTGATTAATATCTTTGGCCGTAGTGCAAAGATGAACAGGTGTTTAGATGAACATGACGGTGATGAATATCTTTGGCCTGTAGTGCAAAGATGAATATTTGATTCCAGATATATATTGATTGATGTTACAGGGATAAAATATCGACGATGAACTTTTAAATTTATATATAGAAGATAGTAGTTTGCATTCTCTACTTAACTCTTCTAATGAATTATTATTTTCATTGCGAAGATTGATTTAAAAGCGGTTGTCTATTGTATTCTATTAGATTTTTCCTGTTGGAGACTAACGATAATTTGTTGTATATTATCTTAGTCGTAATATTCTTTCTTGGGCTAGTTGAGCTCACCCTTTTCCTTGTTGTTCCATTTTTCTTCTCGGGAGGCGAGAATGTAGCGAAGTACTAGTCGGGGTATGGAATGAAGGTTCTAGAGAGAGTTGTTTAGTAGTCCTCACCATTTTTGTAAAATAATGTATCAATAATTATGATGGGGATTTATTTGCGTGTGGATATTGTCTAGATGGCAATATATCGTATTTAAACTCACAGTTTATATGTTGTAATAATAAAGTTGTAGTAATTTACGTACCATGTATTTGGCGACTCGAGAATGGGTTGGATGGAATGGACCTATTTTTGGGCGTCACAAATGTTGGGTAATGATTATGTATGAATTCTAGCATGTGGGTATGTTATATTAGTGAAATTAATGATCATGTAGTGTTTATTTATTTGAACTCTATGTTCTTCATGAATCGAGAATCAAAATTTGGAGTTTCGGCATTTATGCCAACTCCAAATCGAAATCTCGTCTTAGCATAGCCACTGCTAAAGTAACTCTAAGTCTCGAGTCATTATTCTGGCTGCACTTGTCAATGAAGATTAAATATATAAAAAATAGTATTATACCACTCTCCAGAATGTTCAGAAATGATTTTTTCTTTTAAAATGTCAAGTCTAGCAATGTGTTAGTAACTTAATTTAATGAACATAGAGATATGTTAGAAGTATAATGAGATGTTAAAATAGATGCTTAACATGTAAATAACACCATTATATTGTTCGTGAAGTCTTAATTTTGACAATAAGTGTAGTAATTGACTAAGTATAGTCATGAATTTGAGTTAGACAAAAGAATAAACTTGTTATGACTAGTACGTTATAATTGACTGGTATTATGAATGAAAATGATATATAGGATTAAATTCAAGGAACGTGTTTAATTAACGTGTAATCTACGCGCGAGGCAAGTTTCCTAACCCTACTTGTTATCATTATTCAAGTTTATAAATCAAGTTTATTTGTTATGTTAAAGATTTACTATCTTTTCAAAGTATGATTCTGTTATACAATAATTGTTCTATTCTATACTTATTGAGATTGTTATTCATTATAATGTTGAACCTTGTTAGACTAGCGAATCCTTATTGATTCAACTAGTCCATAGTTGATGAACGTTCTAAATTAGAACCCTTATTGATTTATCCAAACCAAACTTCCTTTGGTGCAGACTCTAATGTCAAACTGAGATGAACAACCCTGCAAAGGGATTTACTTATACGTTAGCGTTAAGATATTGTGCACAGTATGGTACTAAGGGCTGATCCTCCTAAGTACGAGTAGAAAGGTCCATTGTCTTATGACTGTTAAAGGTTTCAAGTATAACCCTTGTTAACCTAGGACATAGTTCAAGGTCTCATGACCCTCAGAAATCTTTTGATTCTTGTTACTCATTCTTGATTCAAAAGTTGAGCTTTTATTTCAGAAGTCTTTGATTCACTCGCATGTTATTATACATTGTTATTTATTATTTTACTTGTGGGCAATAGTGCTCACTCTTGCGTAATAATAACATTGCAGTTAAGAACGAAAGAACCGACGAACCTTCTACTAGTATAAAGGCAAGGGCAATGTTAACAAATGATGAAGACTTGTATTTATGAGATGTTGAATTTATGTGTTAAGACTCGATGTTGTTAAGACTTATTAATTGTTTATGTTTTCACACAGATGTTTAAGGTTAGTATGACCTGGGATTGAATTTATTATTCAGATGTTGTAACCCCGTAAGGGGAGGATTTTATTTCTATCTATTGAATGGTTTGCATTTATTATGGGTAGATAGATAGATGATATTTTACTGATGAACACCAAATCCGTGGAATCGAAGTACCGAATTTGGGGGGTGTCACGAGTTAGTATCAAAGTCATGAGGTTATGAACCTTAGGTGGGGGGAACAACCTTAGGTAATAGCCTTATAGAAAGAACATAGTGATGGAAAACTCTTATCGAGTTCTAGGAAATGAATTTTTGTAATTCATTGAAGATAATAAAAGACTTTATGTACTTATGTGATAAATTATGTGCTCACTATTACGACTTAGTAACTAAAACTCAAAATTTTGTTGTCAGGATGTCGGATGTCGGAGGAACTAGTCGAGCAGGGGAGGAGGAACCCCGATTACCTACAGTACCTACAGAGGAGGAGCCCAGAGACATTCATATCGTTAGGAAACAGTTGGTACAGAGGGAGTCATCTCCATTGATCACCGTTGTTGGTCAGGAGAATGAACCTAAGACTGATCCTGAGGAGGAATTTGACGAGGAAGAGGAAGAAGAGGAGTTTCCATAGCACTCCATTGATTCTTAGATGTATGACGTGTTATACGACTGTAACGTAGAGTTACGAGACGATGTACAGGATCTGACTGAGCGGGCTATTATTCAGCAGATTACTCTAGAGCAGAAGGAGAAGGAGATTTCGACTCTTCACTCACGACTGGGAAACGTGGAATGGGATTTGGTCCACGAGAAGGGTCAAACTGAAGATAAGACCGAGGAGATAGAGAAGTTGAAGAAGGAACTGAAGGAAAGCTCTGAAAGATTGATCATAGCAGAGGAAGGCTGCGTAAGAGAGTCACGTCGTGCTGATCTTGCAGAAGAGGATGGTCGTGCAAAGAAGGCGAAGCTTGGGGAGACATACTCTACACTTAATCATGCAATGGATGAGGCCCAGGATCGAGTTTTGAGGTACCCCATCCAGTTTGAAGGACTTCCATCGTACATGCTGAATCGCAGGACGATGTCTCGCATCATTGAAGAGGAGCGTAGCAAGGCTATTCAGTGCCTTGACGGACAGTGATAAAATTTGTTTACTTATGTGATAAACTTATCTAGTACTTAGATGTAAATTCGATGCGGTTATGAACAAATGAATATTTTAAATATTTTAAATCCTGTGGATTCTTTATCTCAGGATAGATGATGTAAATAGCAGTGATGCTATCATTTCATATAAAACTTTTGATTGAATGAATAAATATCAAGTTGTTTGAGATAATGTGTTAAATAATTATATTAAATTGTTGAGTTAAGTCTTAACTATTTAGAGAATTTAATAGAGATTTAATAAACATATATTTTTAACAGAAATATGCCTCCAAGAAGAAGACAACAACATCAACAAGCTCAGGAAGAGTCAACGAATAACAACAATAACGACAATGCTAATCCTGTTCAGCAATTGGTTAACTTGTTAGCTGGAGCAATGAATAATCAACCTCAAGCTCCACCAAATACTATGTTTAAGGATTTCAAGGTGGTGGGACCGCCAGAGTTTAAAGGTTCCATGAACCCAATTGAGGCTCAAACGTGGGTTATGGAAATGGAGAAGTTTTTCGATGTTGCTAGAGTTAGAGAAGACCAGAAGACCGCTTTCACAACGTTTATGCTGAAGTCTGAGGCCAGTTACTGGTGGCAAGCAAACAAGGTCCGTGGAGGTGAAGGTGTGATTACTTGGGAGAGATTCAAAGAGATGTTTTTCGAGATGTATTTCCCGACAAGCTCGCAGAACCAAATGGAGGTTCAGTTTCTGGAGTTGAAGCAGGGGAATATGTCTGTACCTGATTATGCGGCTAAATTCAATGAGTTAGCTAAGTTCGCCCCGTATCAAGTTCACATAGATGAAAGAAAGGTGAGACGGTTTGAACAAGGTCTGAAGCCCTGGGTTTATAGCAAAGTATCAATGTTTTAGAAAAACACGTTTGCTGGAGTACTGGAAAAGGCCATCCTCGCTGAAGGAGGAAGCGATGCAGTGACCAAGTATAATCAAAATTAGAAGAAGAAGAAGACTGAAAGTGAAGGAAATAACAAGACTAGTGGAAGTGGCACAGGAGGTGGTAATTTTAATCAGAAGAAGAGGTGGAATGACAACTCATCATCGAGAAATCAACAAGGAAGTCAGAAGAAAAGAATCGAAGCATGCCCGACCTGCGGGAAAGCTCATCTGGGAGTTTGCATGAAGGGAAAAAGAGTGTGTTACAATTGTGGTCAGGAAGGTCACATAGCACCTAACTGTCCTAACCCAAAGAAGGGTGCCTGTTTCACCTGTGGTTCAAAGGATCATCTGGCAAGAGACTGTCCTAAGAAGGGATCTGGAGGGGCAGGATCAGGAGGAAACAAGGGTAACAACAGTGGAAATGCCTTGACTATCACAGGACCAACCGCAACCAACCGATCGACCGCCAGGACTTTCAACATGACGGTGCAGGATGCAGTTCAGTCTCGTGATGTGGTGTCAGGTATCATTCCGATCAATAAAATTAATGCTTATGTTTTATTTGATTCGGGTGCTACTTGTTCCTTTATATCGATGACTTTGCTAAGAACTTAGATTTCCCTAAGGATGAATTGGATTACCCCATGAACATAGAAATTACGAATAGAGAAATAATCCCTGTTAAGTTTGTACATAAGAACTGTAGAGTGGATATTAAGGGTAATATCATGAACGTAGATCTTATCCCTATTCGACTTGGGGAATTTGACGTTATTTTGGGAATGGACTGGTTATTCAATTACGGGGCTGTAATTGATTGCCAAAAGAAGCATATCAACCTTATGACTCAGTCAAAGGTTGTGTTTTATGGTAGCAAGTCGCCTAGACAAGCGAGTTGTTTGACGATGATGCAGGCCAGAAAGTTGTTAAGACAGGGCTATGTAGGATATTTTGCCTACATAGTCGACAGTCGTAAAGAGAATCCAAAAGTAGAGGAGATATCGGTAGTGAGAGACTTCGTTGATGTCTTCCCAAACGATTTGCCAGGACTTCCGCCAGATAGAGAAGTTGATTTCGTGATCGATTTGGTGCCGGGAACCGCTCCAATATCGAAAGCACCATACCGAATGGCACCAGTAGAGATGAATGAATTAATGGTACAATTACAAGAATTATTGGACAAGAAGTACATTCAATCGAGCGTATCGCCATGGGAAGCGCCGGTGTTGTTTGTGAAAAAGAAGGATGGAACGATGCGGCTCTGCATTGACTACAGAAAATTGAATAAGGTCACGATTAAGAATAGATATCCATTACCGAGGATCGAGGATCTGTTTGATCAATTAAAGGGAGCAAAATATTTTTCCAAGATAGATTTGAGAAGTGGTTATCATTAATTGAAGGTGAGACCAAAGGATGTACCGAAGACAGCGTTCAAAACACGATATGGTCACTACGAATTTTTTGTAATGTTGTTTGGTCTTACGAATGCTCCTGCAGCATTTATGGGACTAATGAATGGTGTGTTCAAGCCGTTTTTGGACAAATTCGTAGTGGTATTTATAGACGACATTTTGGTATATTCGAAAACCAAAGAAGAACACGAAGAGAATTTGAGATTAACGTTGGAGGTATTGAGAAGGGAGAAGTTGTATGCTAAGTTTTCGAAATGTGAATTTTGGATCGAGCGAGTACAATTTCTTGGTCACGTGATCGATAAAAATAGAATTTCGATAGATCCATCAAAAGTCAAAGCCGTGATTAACTGGGATCAGCCGAGAACGCCGTCGGAAGTAAGAAGTTTTCTTGGATTGGCAGGATATTATAGAAGATTCATTCAAGACTTTTCCAAGATTGCAACTCCGCTAACGAATTTAACTCGAAAAGCTGTGAAATTTGTTTGGATGGAGAAGTATGAGGAAAGTTTTCAAGAATTAAAGAAGAGGTTGAGTACGGCACCTGTGTTATCTCTCCCAGATGATACAGGAAATTTTGTTGTTTTTAGTGATGCGTCGCATAAAGGACTTGGCTATGTGCTTATGCAAAACGGCAAAGTCATTGCGTATGCATCACGAAAATTGAAGGATTACGAGAAGGGATACCCGACCCATGACTTAGAGTTAGTTGCAGTTGTTTTTGCTTTGAAAATTTGGAGGCACTATCTCTACGGGGAGAAGTGTGAAATATATACAGATCACAAGAGTCTGAAATATATTTTTACACAGAAGGATTTGAATATGCGCCAAAGGAGGTGGTTGGAATTAATTAAGGACTACGACTGTGAGATTTTATACCATTCGGATAAGGCAAATGTTGTTGCTGACGCCTTAAGTAGAAAGGGTCGGGAGAAGTTGATGATGTTGACTGCTCAGGAGGAGCTAATTGCAGAAATGGAGAAACTGGAGTTGGAAGTGAAGTATCCTATGGAGATTAATGAAAAGCTATTTCAGATGCAATCTGGTACGACTCTACTAGATTAAGTAAAGGAGTCTCAACTTTGAGACGAAGAATGTAAAAAGGTGACAAAGAAGATATATGAAGGAAGGCGAACCGAGAGATTTAAGATGGATAAGAAAGGAATACTGAGATTTGAAAGTAGAATTTGGGTTCCACCAGTACAAGAGATTAAGGAAGAAATTTTGAGCGAGGCTCATAATTCACGATATTCAATTCTGAAAGTAATATGCACACAAGCCAATCATGTTTGATGATAAAGCATATACTTTGTAACAATCTTATTCATTTATTAATAAAAAGTATTAATTTATTAAAGGCTTTTAATTATCTACATATTCTTTGCATTTTTATAATATGTGATAAACCCATAGTTTTAAGCAATGCTTTTAGAATAATGATGATGATCATTCTAATGAGATCTAAATTCTTAGAAAGCTTAAAACTAAAATAGTTCCCAATCGTTGGATTACTAAATTGGGGATTAGTGAATCCGGATAGATTGGTACATACGTTGCTTGCTCATTGGATGAGGATGATTGATCTCATGATCATTTGTGTGGAGACACTAAAGCAAGTATGTAGGTGCTTATTAGAGAATAAGTTCATTTGAGCATTGGCTCGCTAAGGAATACCAAATGGAGTTTTACTTGCCTGTCAATAGGAATTCCTGTAGTGATAGTAGTACAAGTAATCCTTGGACTTGAGATCATCATAGTATCTTGTGTATGATGAGTTATACTTTGACTTATTCCTTAAGACCCTTAGGGTATATCAAAGGGTATGCTTGGGTATAATAAGTTGTACATGGAGATAATGTATGATCAATAAAGAATCTACCACTTATTATTAAAAAGAGAAATGTCTATGTGATTCGATAAATGACAACCCGGTAGTCCTTGGCCAAGCGAGAATGAAATTAGAAAGGAGTTTCTAATTTGCATTATTTAGTGTTGTGCATTTAAGGATCGAAATACATATAATTAAATAAAATAAGACTTGTGAGTAATTCCATGTCTTATATTTAATTGGGACATTGTATGGTGGAAGGATTAAATTATACGGTAACTATTTACTCAAAGGTTCTTTTATGATTAATGTTGAAATCTATATTATCGGAAAAGTCGTTGATCGTTAGGGAGGCTTATCCTATTGTAGAATAAATATTATTTATTTAAATAAATTAATTATTTAATTTATTTATTTAAATAAGATTAGAATTATTCTAATTGATTTATTCACAATAGGTTTAATATGGAGAACCTAAAGGGTCACACCATAAAAGGAAGAATAATTATTTAAGAAGTTAATGGCATAATCGTAATAATATGTTAAGTATATTTAATTTAATCTATAGTGATAGAATAAATTAAATAGCTTAATATTTATTATTTAATATTTTAGAAATATTAAATATAAATTAATAAGAGGAGTCTTATTAATATTATTACAATTATTATTATTTTAATTTCTAAAAGAGTTTAGGAATTAATTTAATATAAGTACTCTCATATATTCCTAATAGGATTAGGAGGGAAAATTAATTAAAGGAGTTTAATTAATTATCCCTAATAAGATTAGGGAGCCCATTTAATTAAAAAAGGTTTAATTAAATAATACCTTATTTTTAATAAGGTTACTTGATATCTTTATAAGAGGAGTCTTATATCAAATATTAAGACTATGTAATAATTCCAAGAGTTGGGAGAGTACGCCTTTTCTATAGAGATAGAAAACTAGGGTTAGCCATAACACCCATCTTCTTGAATTCTTCTTCTTCCTTGGTGGATCACCTCTAGAGGCCAAACACTTGGGTGGCTAACGTTGATCAAAGGAAGGAACCAAACCCGGTGGATTCAAGTTGAACGCGAAAAGGATTGGAGGTGAACTTGTACCTGAGGAAGCTCGGATCTTCAAGGGTATGTTTCTTATTCATCTTTTTCATTTAAATTAATAATTGTGCATAAAGGGTGATCCGGGTATATGGTTTGTAAAATTTTTAAACTCTGATTTTTCACGTTTCCGCTTAATTTATGCAATTTGATTGCGTTCATGAATATTACAAACCTAACAGTGGCATCAGAGCCAAACCTTTATGCGAATTATTAATTATTTTAATTTGATATGTATATTGATATGTGTTTAGAACAATTTAATTGGGCATAATTTTGTTATATAAAATTTAAAAAAAAACGTGATAATTATTTTTTTGCGAAATCATTTTTTGTAAGCTTTTTTTTTATGTTGTTTGAAGTATGTGGCTGACTTTATTTTCAAAAGATTTATGGTGAATCTTGGTGGATACTGCACGGAAAACTTAAATAAAAAAAAAAAAAAAAAGGTGCACGAAAATCAAGGGAAACGTTTGATAGTTAACAGATATATATAGTTAACTGATTTTATATATATAACGTTAATATATAATATATATAATAGTTATATATATATATATATATATATATATATATATATGTATATAATATATATTTTAATAATTTTATAATTAAAATAAAATGTTTATTTTAATCTTAAAATAAAAGTTTATTTTAATATTAAAAATAAAAAGGGTTTATTTTAATTATAAAATTAAATTTCATGCTAACTAATTAGGGTTGGAATTGAATTCCATGATAACTAATTGGAGTTGAAATTGAATTTCATGTTTCCTTAAATAAAGGAGTTTATTTAAATATGAAATAAGATTTCATATTATTCAAAATAAAAGAGTTTATTTGTGAATAGGAAAAGAGAATCCATGATTTCTTAAATAAAGAAGTTTATTTAAATATGAAATAAGATTTCATATTATTCAAAATAAAGGAGTTTATTTGTGAATAGGAAAAGAATTCGTGTTTCCTTTAATAATTTTTTTATGGAATTGGATTCCATAATTAATTAAAATAAAGGAGTTTATTTTGATTAAAATTTTGATTAAAATAAAATAGTTTATTTTATTCAAAATTAGATAAATTAAAATAAAATAGTTTTATTTTGATTTAAATTTGGATTAAAATAAAGGAGTTTATTTTGATTCAAAATTAGATTTTATGCTAACTAAATTTGCCCATTAAATGATATCAATATATATATTAAATGTTTATTATTCATAAGATGAATGTTATTTATTGATGCATATGATGATGTGTATGATAATAAATGGGATTGATTATGGACTATTGACCCGATGCGATTGGATTTTATTTTAGTTGGATGCATGAATGTATGGGTTTTATTAAATGGGGTCTGCGTACCTCGTCTTCTCTTATTTTTCTTAATGTAAATTCTATCTCTCTCCTATGTACTTCCCCTTGACTGCTGATCAAGGTTTCTATTTATTTTAAATAGTTTTGTAATAGGAATAGTTAGAATTAATTTTGAAAAATTGGAGATCAAGGAGCAAGGAGCGCTTGAAGACCCGTTTGTAATGGAGCCCAAAATTAAATGTAATAGTTATATTTAAATATTAATTCTTGCACCCCTAGGTTTGACCTTTTGGTTCACTTGGTGGCTCTAGTGAACCAAACTAGAATAAAGTCCATAATCAATCTGGGTAGAATATAGTATTCTATATGTGCATGCTATACTATATATATATATATATATATATATATATTATATATTATGCAAACATGCTTCGCATGTTCATTAATATGACGCGTATTATATATATATATATGTGCATGCGCGCTAAACAAGATGAGACAAATTAATAACAAACCCCTCAATTTTTTATATTAAGTCCTAAGCGTTCAAAGATATTTGCATGGAATATCCAACGTCGCCTTCTAGCATGATAAAATTAATAGAGTATTAAATATTTAATATGAGTTTGTTGTGTCACCACAAGGCAAGTATTAAGTATTTAAGATGTTAATTTATCACATTTGATGCTTATAAAGAAAATTGAACAATATTGTTTTGTTGTGTCACCACAAGGATGATATTTTTCTTTTTGAATATATGGAGTGCTAGGTGGGACTTAACTTGGATAATTTTGATTCGGATGTGCCACCACTTGATCAAAATAATCTAAGAGGCAAAAAAAAAAGGAGTTGCATAGTTGATGTAATTGACAAAAGTTGTCTACCTATTTATTTATATATAGTTTGTTGTGTCACCACAAGGCTATATACATTTGAAATGGGATCCTTATTCTCACTAGCAAATCTTTAATTAGATTTTGCCGAACTATATAAGTGAGGTAATATAGTTTGAAGAAAATAGTGGGAGATACCAATTTAAAACAAGAACTAATTTATTTTGGTAATTAATAAAAGAATGTATGTTAAAATGTTGTTAATTACAAATTCATTCTGAATTTTACAATGTCTAAAATTACTATCTTTGCGAAGCATATTAGATGCTAAATTAACTTGGATAAAGAATTAAGCGGATTGGTTAAGGAATTTGAGAATAGTTCTCATAGTTGAAAAACTATCTTATGTCATAATCGCCTATCCTGCGCAATGGTTACGAGAACAATGCCTCGAGGAAGAGATTGCTACTTTTAGAAAGTGGCAAGATGATGCCTGATTGGCTCGATGCATCATGCTCGCATCCATGAGTAATGAGCTTGGCGTCGGCATGAAACTATGGATGCTCCTACTATATTCCGCACATCAAGTAGTTGATGGTGAGGAAAGTAGGGTGATAGATATCGAGATATCTAAGGAGCTCTTGCGATCTAGAATGGCCGATGGCACTATAATGCAGACAAAAAGTTCTTAACATAATCAATTTGATTGATCAATTAGGACAACTGGTTTTGTCATGGATGGAGAGTTGAGCCAAGATTTGATCTTGCACTCACTCCGGACTCCTTTCACAATTGTTGTGAATTTTTCATATGAACAAGCTAGATATCGCCTCGTTGATTTGCTTAACATATTGAAAAATGTTGAGAGTCACTTTCAACCAAGAAAGATCAAGTCTTCTTGGTAGGGGCCAAAGGATCTTACGAAAAGAAGAACGATTGAAAGAAGGTAAATAGAAAAGGCATAAACAAAGGATAATAAGAACAAAAAGCGTCACGGATAGCAAAGGAGTTTGCTTCCACCTTGCAATAAGCACTGGAGGCGGAAAGAAAGCTGCGAGAAACATCTTGCGAGAGGCTAACCAAAGAAGCTTAGTGAAGTTTGGTTATATAATACAATTTTGTTCATGATTGAAATAAAATTTTCTTTAAGTCGAGTTACGCTTGGGTATTGGATCGATTTTGGTTATCATAAATATACATTTATGAAGGGACCAAGAAGTAGAAAGCTAAACAAATATAAGTAATCCTATAATGGAAATGTAGCAAAGGTTGCCATATTAGCCATAGAAACTTATAGTTTAGCAATGCCTATGGACAAATCTATTAAGTCGATAAGTTGTTATTGTATTCAGTTGTTGTTAAAAATATTATTTCATTTTATTGTTGGACAATGAAATCTTTTGTATTATAATTAAGAACAATTGTTGTTCTATTTATAATAATAATGTTTTGTATAGAACTAGAATATTACTTAATAAATTTAGTATACTTGACTTACATGAAAATAATTTTATAAATTGAACAAAATAATATAAGAAAAGGAGATGATCATTCAAAGAGTTGAATATATGTATTTGTTGAAATACAAGTGTGAATTATTTGAAAGGTTCAAAAAAAATTCAAAAGTGAAACAAATTGACAAAGTATTAAGATTCTTTGATTAGATCAAGGAATAAATACTTGAGCAATAAGTTTCTAGATTATCTCAAATGGTTTTCTCATAATGGACGCCTCCTGATACGTAATAATTGATTGATGTATCTGAAAGGAAAAATCGTACCTTGTTGGACATGGTACGGTCCATAATTATTTTACCAACATTCCAGTATCCTTCTAGGATCATGTCCTAGAAAAGGCTGCATATCTACGAAAAGGTAACCTCAAAATCCGGCCCCAAGAATCCATAAAAGTTATGGACAGGGAGGATTCCTAATCTTAAGTATGTTAAGATAAGGGTTGTCCAACTTATGTGAAAAGGTTTCAAAGGATAAGCTTGGGACAAGATTTGACAAGTCTGATTTGTGGGACATCCTAAAGTAAGTTTAGGGTATATGTTCTATAATCCTACTTAGCAAAAGGTGTTTGTTGTGAAACACGGCGCCTTCTAAGATAAATGTGTTTATTATTGAAGGGGCTAGTGGGAGGATAATAGATCTTGAAGAGTTCAAGAACCACAAAACACTATAAGTCAAATAAGAGGAACCTATAGATAGACCTATTGTACCACAACCAAGAATCGTAAATCGGAATAGTCCAAGAAGATACCTAGGAGGTATGGATTCATCATAGATGATGATGATGAGGTACACATCATAGAAGATGATGATCCAGTTACATACGATGAGGTAAGTGTTGTAGACACTCAGAGAAATGGATTGAAGCAAGTTTCTCAAATATGGAACATTCGTTTTGATGAGGCAATCAAAAGAGTTTGATTTTATCAAAATAAGAATGAACCTAGTGTGTACAAAAAAGGTCGATTGGGAGCATCGTGACATTCCTAGTACTATATGTTGATATACTATGGATAAAGAATGACATACCAATGCTACAATCAGTAAAGATAAAGTTGTCTAAACATTCCTCCATGAATGATTTGGAAGAGTATCTTAATTGGGGATATAAATCTATATAGATAGATTTAAGAGGATGCTCGACTTAACCCAAAGCGTATATTCATTTGATGCTAAAGTCGTTTAGCATGGCAAACTCAAGAGATGTCTCATGTAGATGAGCTATGGAGTGTATCTCTCTTAATAGTCCCCACAGACTCAAAAGAGAGGTCGCATGAGTGACTATCATGTATGCAATAAAATATACGAGACACGATGTTGATCGGTCATATTTTGGAGAAGTTCACTATGAGTCGGTGAAAACATCTTAAAGTGCTTAAGCAGGCACTAAGGATGTGATCATATTCATGGTGGGTCTAAATTAAAACTAGAGGGCTTAACAGACTCAAGTTTTTGAGATGAGACCAAGATGACAGAAAATCCACTTTAAGGTAAAGCGTTATCTTGAACAGTGGTGCAGTGAATTGGAAAGGTTCCAAACAGCAAAGAGTTGCTGGTTTAGTGATAAAGACAAAGTAAGTAGCTATAAATGAAGCTGCAAGTTGATTGTTTGGATAAAAGTTCATTATAGAACTAGGAATAGTTCCTAAGTCTCATCTTGGATCTAAACATGTGTTGTGGCACTTTCATTTGATTATTAGAATCATTGAAAGATGGGAAATCACTATAGAGGTAGTGGACTCTCATGAACAACATTACATATCCATTAACTAAAGCTTATCCAACAGCAGGATAATCGTCACTTAGAGAAGAAGAGTATAAGATACAATGGCGATTGGCTTTAGTGCAAGTGGGAGATTGAAAGTAATATGCACACAAGCCAATCATGTTTGATGATAAAGCATATACTTTGTAACAATCTTATTCATTTATTAATAAAAAGTATTAATTTATTAAAGGCTTTTAATTATCTACATGATGCTGTTTTATAATATGTGATAAACCCATAGTTTTAAGCAATGCTTTTAGAATAATGATGATGATCATTCTAATGAGATCTAAATTCTTAGAAAGCTTAAAACTAAAATAGTTCCCAATCGTTGGATTACTAAATTGGGGATTAGTGAATCCGGATAGATTGGTACATCGTTAACTTGCTCATTGGATGAGGATGATTGATCTCATGATCATTTGTGTGGAACACTAAAACAAGTATGTAGGTGCTTATTAGAGAATAAGTTCCTTTGAGCGTGGCTCGCTAAGGAATACCTAATGGAGTTTTACTTATGCATCGATAGGAATTCTGTAGTGATAGTAGTACAAGTAATCCTTGGACTTGAGATCATCATAGTATCTTGTGTATGATGAGTTATACTTTGACTTATTCCTTAAGACCCTTAGGGTATATCAAAGGGTATGCTTGGGTATAAGTTGTACATGGAGATAATGTATGATCAATAAAGAATCTACCACTTCTATTAAAAGAAGAGAAATGTCCTATGTGATTCGATAAATGACAACCCGGTAGTCCTTGGCCAAGGCAAAATGAAATTAGAAAGGAGTTTCTAATTTGCATTATTTGGTGTTGTGCATTTAAGGATCGAAATACATATAATTAAATAAAATAAAACTTGTGGTAATTCCATGTCTTATATTTAATTGGGACATTGTATGGTGGAAGGATTGAATTATGCGGTAACTATTTACTCAAAAAGGTTCTTTTATGATTAATGTTGAAATCTATATTATCTGGAAAGTCGTTGATCGCTAGGGAGGCTTATCCCTATTGTAGAATAAATATTATTTATTTAAATAAATTAATTGTTTAATTTATTTATTTAAATAAGATTAGAATTATTCTAATTGATTTATTCACAATAGGTTTAATATGGAGAACCTAAAGGGTCACACCATAAAAGGAAGAATAATTATTTAAGAAGTTAATGGCATAATCGTAATAATATGTTAAGTATATTTAATTTAATCTATAGTGATAGAATAAATTAAATAGCTTAATATTATTATTTAATATTTTAGAAATATTAAATATAAATTAATAAGAGAGTCTTATTAATATTATTACAATTATTATTATTTTAATTTCTAAAGAGTTTAGGAATTAATTTAATATAAGTACTCTCATATATTCTAATAGGATTAGGAGGAAAATTAATTAAAGGAGTTTAATTAATTATCCCTAATAAGATTAGGGAGCCCATTTAATTAAAAAGGTTTAATTAAATAATACCTTATTTTTAATAAGGTTACTTGATATCTTTATAAGAGAGAGTCTTATATCAAATATTAAGACTATGTAATAATTCCAAGAGTTGGAGAATGCACGCCTTTTCTATAGAGATAGAAAACTAGGGTTAGCCATAACACCCATCTTCTTGAATTCTTCTTCTTCCTTGGTGGATCACCTCTAGAGGCCAAACACTTGGGTGGCTAACGTTGATCAAAGGAAGGAACCAAACCCGGTGGATTCAAGTTGAACGCGAAAAGGATTGGAGGTGAACTTGTACTGAAGGAAGCTCGGATCTTCAAGGGTATGTTTCTTATTCATCTTTTTCGTTTAAATTAATAATTGTGCATAAAGGGTGATCCGGGTATATGGTTTGTAAAATTTTTAAACTCTGATTTTTACACGTTTCCGCTAATTTATGCAATTTGATTGCGTTCATGAATATTACAAACCTAACAAATTCACCCTAGTAATACCAAAATGTACCAAGATCTTCGACAACATTTATGGTGGCCAAATTTAAAACGAGATGTTGCAGAATGTGTTGCTAAGTGTCTTACATGTCAGAAAGTGAAAGCAGAACATCAAAGACCAAGTGGATTGATTCAACCGTTGGAAATCCCAGAATGAAAATAGGAACATATTACAATGGACTTCGTGGTTGGCCTTGAAGCGACTCGGAAAAGGCTGACGACTTGATATGGGTTATCGTTGAATGATAGCGAAATCACACTTCCTTCCGATCAAAATCAGATTCAATTTAGATCAGTTGGCGAGGTTATACGTAAAAGAGATTCTTTCGAGACACGGAGTGCCGGTGTCAATTGTTTCCGATAGGGATCCGTGCTTCACATCGAAATTCTAGAAACGTCTTCAGGAATGCATGGGTACGCAATTGCGAATGAGTACAGCATACCACCCTCAAACAGACAGACAGAGCGAAAGAACGATTCAAACATTAGAAGATATGCTAAGAGCCTGTGTGATGGACTTTAAAGGAAATTGGGATGATCACCTACCGTTAGTAGAGTTCGGCTACAACAACAGTTACCACGCTAGTATAGGCATGCCGCCTTATGAAGCGTTATACGGCAGAAAGTGCAGAACTCCACTTTATTGGGATGAAGTTGGAAAAAGACAATTGCTAGGGCCAGAATTGGTACAGTAGACCGCAGAAATAGTCAAAGTGATCCGAGCACGACTGATTGTAGCTCAAGATAGACAGAAGAAATACGCTGATCCACATCGTAAAAACGTTGAGTTTGAATTGGGTAGTTATGTATTTTTAAAGGTCTCTCCCTGGAAGGGAAAGATCAGATTCGGAAAGAAAGGGAAATTAAGCCCAAGATTTATAGGACCATTTGAAGTACTTCGAAGAATCGGAGAAGTCGCGTACGAGGTAGCCTTACCTCCAGCACTCGAGAATGTCCACAACGTCTTCCATGTTTCTGTTTTACGACCCTACAAAGCCGATTACAAGCGTGTAATTGAATACGAACCCCTATATTTTGAAAAAGACTTATCTTACGAAAAAAATTCTGTTCAAATTGTAGACAAAAAAGAACAAGTTCTCAGAAATAAAGTAATACCTTCTGTTAAGGTAATTTGGAGGAACACAACATTTGAAGAAGCTACGTGGGAACTCGAAAGAGAATATGATGAAGAATTACCCTCATTTATTTACCTAAATTATGTATGGCGATTACGGGATGAGAATCTTTGTAAGGGGGGAGAATGTAAGCAATTGAATTTTTTTGAGTCGTGATTATGGGGACATAATCCTTTAAGGGGGAAAGATGTGATGAAGGAGATTTTTGAAATTTAATTCTTAATATTTATTGAATGAAATAAATATTTTCGATGATTTAATTATTAGATTAAATAATTAATTGATCTGATTGTGGTAGATTAATTTAATTATATGTGTTATATTTATTAAATTAATGTGGAGAATAATTATCATTCAAGTATGTATTTATGTTTATGTGAGCTTATTGAATTAAATGAAATATTTAATAAGCATAATGTTATTTTAATTAATGTAATAATTAATTAGAGATTTAATAATTTGACATTATTAATTAATGAGAAAAATAATTATATGACTATGTGAATTAATGAAAAATTATTATATTCTATTTAAAATAAATTAAACTAGATATTTGATTTACCTTATAAAGGGTATGACATTATTTAAACTATATTATAAAGGTTTTATTAAATTAAATGGTTTTGAAACCTATTCTTGCCAGCCAAACAAGGCCCTAAAGGAAGTTGATAGCAGTTACCCATGATTGGGTAACTGACCATAACGCGCGTCAGTTTATTTGATATATTCGACGTCTTCTTTATTTTCTTCACTTTTTTAAGTTAACAAGTAAATCACAGAGAGAGAATTGAGAAGTTTGAGAGGAATTGTGAGAGTGTAATCAACAATCATTTGTGAAAGAATCATCATTGATCATCTCTTCTAAATCTATACTCTGGGTAAATTCTCTAAACCCAATTTCTCTTTTTACGTCATTAAGTTTGCATAAAAATGGCTTCACCTTTTGTAAAGTCTCTGTAATTGGGAAAGGGTATGATTATGAGTTTGTGTATGTGTTAAATGTTATCATATCGTATTTGGTTATATATATACTACGTAAACCATATCATCAGTTTCATAATATTATCGTATGTTATGGCCTCAAAAGTTACAGAGTATAGAATATGGTCATATTGCCTTATACATGATTTTAATATGTCAAACATAAATGGTTTTGTAAAATTTACACTCGTATATTATTATGCATATTGATACGAAGAGACCAAAATTTAAATGAACGGATTCGGTGTTATAACGAACCCGTAGTACTGATTTACAATGTTTTGTTTTCAAAACCTTCAAGAACATCAAGAACAGTGAAAATTTCATATTTTAATTCTGTAATTATGTGTTTTAATGGGTTTAAATCATTAAATAAATGTTGGGTAATGATTATGTATGAATTCTAGCATGTGGGTATGTTAAATAAGTGAAATTAATGATCATGTAGTGTTTATTTCGCTGAACTCTATGTTCTTCGCGAACTGAGAATCAAAATTTGGAGTTTATGCATGCACCAACTCCGAAGTGAAGTCTCGTCTTGTGGAACGCCATGTAGTAGCGCCTTGAGTCGAAAACATGGCATGCCACCAAATGGCCATGATCTGCGAAGACTAAATATATAACAATGAAATATGCAAAATGCCTCACTCTCGAAATGTTCGAGAAATGATTTTTTCTTTTAAAATGTCAAGTCTAGCAATGTGTTAGTAACTTAATTTAATGAACATAGAGATATGTTAGAAGTATAATGAGATGTTAAAATAGATGCTTAACATGTAAATAACACCATTATATTGTTCGTGAAGTCTTAATTTTGACAATAAGTGTAGTAATTGACTAAGTATAGTCATGAATTCGAGTTAGACAAAAGAATAAACTTGTTATGACTAGTACGTTATAATTGACTGGTATTATGAATGAAAATGATATGTAGGATTAAATTCAAGGAACGTGTTTAATTAACGTGTAATCTACGCGCGAGGCAAGTTTCCTAACCCTACTTGTTATCATTATTCAAGTTTATAAATCAAGTTCATTTGTTATGTTAAAGATTTACTATCTTTTCAAAGTATGATTCTGTTATACAATAATTGTTCCATTGTATACTTATTGAGATTGTTATTCATTATAATGTTGAACCTTGTTAGACTAGCGAATCCTTATTGATTCAACTAATCCATAGTTGATGAACGTTCTAAATTCAGAACCCTTATTGATTTACCCAAACCAAACTTCCTTTGGTGCAGACTCCAATGTCAAACTGAGATGAACAACCCTGCAAAGGGATTATATATGCGTTAGCATTAAGATATTGTACGATATGGTACTGAAGTGATCCCCTAAATGCAGTAGAAAGATCCATAGTCTTATGAATGTTAAAGGCTTCAAGTATAATCCTTGTTAACCTAGGACATAGTTCAAGGTCTTATGACCCTCAGAAATCTTTTGATTCTTATTACTCATTCTTGATTCAAAAGTTGAGCTTTTATTTCAGAAGTCTTTGATTCACTCGCATGTTATTATACATTGTTATTTTATTATTTTACTTGTGGGCAATAGTGCTCACTCTTGCGTAATAATAACATTGCAGTTAAGAACGAAAGAACCGACGAACCTTCTACTAGTAAAGGCAAGGGCAAGGTTAACAAATGATGAAGACTTGTATTTATGAGATGTTGAATTTATGTGTTAAGACTCGATGTTGTTAAGACTTATTAATTGTTTATGTTTCCGCAAAGATGTTTAAGGTTAGTATGACCTGAGATTGTATTTATTATTCAGATGTTGTAACCCCATAAGGGGAGGATTTTATTTCTATCTATTGAATGGTTTGCATTTATTATGGGTAGATAGATAGATGATATTTATCAGATGAACACCAAATCCAGTGTGGAATCAAGTGCGGATTTGGGGGTGTCACAACAGTCAATGGGAAGTACATAGGAGAGAGATAGAATTTATATTAAGAAAAATTAGAGAATACGAGGTACGCAGACCCCATTTAATAAAACTCATACATTCATGCATCTAACTAAAATAAAATCCAATCACATTGGTCAACAGTCCATAATCAATCCCATTTATTATCATACACATCATCATATGCATCAATAAATAACATTCATCTCATGAATAATAAACATTCAATATATATATTGATATCATTTAATAGGCAAATTTAGTTAGCATAAAATTTAATTTTGAATCAAAATAAACTCCTTTATTTTAATCCAAATTCAAATTAAAATAAACCTCTTTTATTTTAATTTATCCCATTTTGAATAAAATAAACTATTTTATTTTAATCAAAATCTCTAATCAAAATAAACTCCTTTATTTTAATTAATTATGGAATTCAATTCCAATTAAAAAATAAAACTCATTTTTTAAAGGAAACACAAATTCTCTTTCCTATTCACAAATAAACTCCTTTATTTTGAATAATATGAAATCTTATTTCATATCTAAATAAACTCCTTTATTTAAGGAAATATGAATTCTCTTTCCTATTCACAAATAAACTCATTTATTTGAATAATATGAAGTCTTATTTTATATCTAAATAAACTCTTTTATTTAAGAAAATATAGAATCAATTTCAACTCCAATTAGTTATCATAGAATCCAATTTCAACTCTAATTAGTTAGCATGAAATCTAATTTTAAAATTAAAATAAACTCTTTTATTTTAATATTAAAATAAATCTTTTATTTTAAGATTAAAATAAATTTTATTTTAATTATAAAATTAATAATATGAGAATATATATATATATATATATATATATATATATATATATATGAAAACCGTAATAAAAACCTTTTATATAAAACCGTAATTATATCCAGGAAACCAAGTAAGTTTACATGAATCCTGATACAAGGCCACCACGTGGGAGTTCTATGTTAGATAATATATATATATATCTATATATTTATATGTACATAGTACATATAAATATAAGATATATATATGCAACAAGATTTAAATAACTAAAAAAAAATATTTAATATTTTATGGAACTAAAATTTTCCATAATATAATATTTTGGGTGTGATTTAAATACTTATATCAAAAAATGGTGATGCGATGCACGCAATTATACATACATATTTTGTTATACGTACCCAAATCACACCCAAAACACTGTATTATGAAAAAATTTCAATTCCATAATTATTTATTTATTTATTTATAGTTGTTTTAAAAAAAAAAAAAAAAAGTCCGAACATTAGATCCGTCTGAACGTCCGGACTGGATCTTGACCCTATATCTATATATACATAACGGAAAAAAACAAATCTCAACATTCCGTGATTCATGAAAATATATATACAAATATATTATTTATATTAGCGCATACTTGTTATCAATTTTATCTTCAAAACAATGGTCCCATATATATTTAATAATCTGATTAACCATGAACAGTGACAACGGCAAAACAGATTTCGCAATTTTTTTAATTTTATACAACAAAATTATGCCCAATTAAATTGTTCTAAACACATATCAATATACATATCAAATTAAAGTAATTAATAATTCACATAAAGGTTTGACTCTAATGCCACTGTTAGGTTTGTAATATTCATGAACGCAATCAAATTGCACAAAATAAGCGGAAACGTGTAAAAATCAGAGTTTAAAATTTTACAAACCATATATCCGGATCATCCTTTATGCGCAATTATTAATTAAACGAAAAGATAAAAAACAAGAATCATACCATTGAAGATTCGAGCTTCCTCAAGTACAAGTTCACCTCCAATTCTTTTCGCGTTCAACTTGAATCCATCGGGTTTGGTTCCTTCCTTTGATCAACGTTAGCCACCCAAGTGTTTGGCCTCTAGAGGTGATCCACCAAGGAAGAAAAAGATTGAAGAAGATGGGTATTTGGAAAAACCCTAGTTTTTCCTATCTCTCATAGAAAATGAGCGTACTCTCCAACAATTGAAATCACGTATATAGATATCTGATATAAGACTCCTCTTATAAAGATATCAGTTAACCCTTCTAATCTAATTAGAAAATAGGGTATTATTTAATTAATTAAATTCCTTTAATTAATTAAGCTCCCTAATCTTATCGGGAGAATTAATTAAACTCTTTTAATTAATTTAACCTCTAATCTTATTAGGAATAAATGAGAGTACTTTTATTTATTAATTCCCAAACTCCTTTAGGAATTAATAATAATAATAATAATAATAATAATAATAATAATAATAATAATAAGACTCCTCTTATTAATTTATATTTAATATTTCTAAAATATTAAATAATAAATAGTAAACTATTTAATTTATTCTATCACCATAGATTAAATTAAATATACTTAACTTCTTATTACGATTATGCCATTAACTTCTTAAATAATTATTCTTCTTTTTATGGTGTGACCCTTTAGGTTCTCCGTATTAAGCCTAGGTTGTGAATAAATCAATTAGAACAATTCTAATCTTATTTAAATAAATAAATTAAACTATTAATTTATTTAAATAAATAATATTTATTCTCTGATAGGGATAAGCCTCCTAGCGATCAGCGACTTTTCAGGATAATATAGATTTTAACATTAATCATAAAAGAACCTTTGAGTAAATAGTTACCGCAGTACAATTCAATCATTCTACCATCTGATGTCCCAATTAAATATAAGGCATGGAATTCTTGTCAAGTCTTATTTTATTTAATTATATGTATTCGACTCTTAAATGCACAACTCTAAATAATGCAAATTAGAAACTCTTTTCTAATTTTATTCTACCTTGGCCGAGGACTCTTTGTGTTGTAATATATTTAATCACATAGGACATTTATCTTCTTTTTACTAGAAGTGATAGATTCTTTATTGATCATAAATGTAAGACCGAATTTTATGAAATAAAAGTATTCAATTTTTATAATTACTATTCATGAGTTCTTATTCACGAGTTTTATTCACGATTCTTATTCATGAGTTCTTATTCACGAGTTTCTTATTAAGCGGAGTTCTTATTCACGAGTTACTATTCAAGTATATTATGAAGCATGATAATTTTTTTTTCGTGAAGGCATTACTCGATAATTATTACGATAATTCTTTGTTGATATTTTATTTTATTGATTGATAATTGCTACGTTGATATTTTATATTATTGTTGTTTTGATAATTGTCACGCATGATATTTTCCATTATCGAGACAATAATTCATATTATCTGAATAATATTATTGGATAACATTATTGGCGATGTCTAGAAAGTTACATACAGGAGAGGTTTGGTCACTTTAATTGTGGCGAGAGAGAAATTCTTATTGGAAAGCCCCTCTTTCTGAGGAGCTGCACAGTTGTTAATATTGTGATTATGTAATATTATTTGTGAATAATTAATTATTGATTTTATGATGAGAAAAATATTTATTTTATGTGGATATAGATGGAGAAAATTTTTAAAGTGACAATTGTTGAAAATTAATATTTTATCTTTTACGATAAAATAATTCATTTAAATATATTATTTTAATAATATAATAATGGTGATATTTTACGATGAATGTGGAATATATGAGTATATGAGGAGGAGAGAATATTTTTGTTACAATAAATATTTAAAACATGTTAAATGTGTCGGTGGACCCCATTTCTTGTTGAAATTTGATTATAGCTTGTAAAATAAATCAGTTTGTGGATTTCGGTCAATTTTTGTTTGGAATTTGGAAAAAATTTTCTTCTGAAAAGTTGTAGAGAATTGAATTTCCTATAAAAACTCATGAGATTCGAATTTTCTGATAAAAAGGGCTATTTATTATGAATTATTGAAGTTAGAAGTTAAAATAATTGATTTTTGAAAGTTTTAATTAATTTTAATAACAAAAACGTTTTTTTTGTTTTGTCATTATTAGTGGCTGAATTCAGATGGTCAGATGGTCAGAGTGGGCGTAGGAATTTAATATATATTATATTAATATTTTATTAAATTTTACTGCTTTTGGTGTTCTAGCGTTTTCTATAAATATGGTGCTTAGGTTAGAATTGAAAATCACTGAAGCTGAAGTTTTCTCTCTCTATATTATCGGCGTATTCTTGTGAGTATTTTGAGTATACTTTGAGTATTGCTATCTGGTGCAAGTTAGTTCGGCGTTATTCGGTCGAAATCTTTGCTCTCTTTTGAGGTAAGGGATAGTAAGAGATTTTAAGGGTGATTATGTTTTTCAGTTTTGTATTTTTCGGACCTTCAAAAATTCTGGAAAAATTTGAAATGATATTTTGATGAGTTTTTATAGATTGTGTCCAAAAATGGTGATTTTGGATGTATAGATTAGGAGTTATGGATTTTATGAGAAAATACTATTTTAAAAGTAGCAGCTTATAACTCCTTGTGATTAACTCCAAAATTGATGAAAATTTTATTGGGAGTACATCTATATAATATCAGTATACAAGTGTAAATTTCAGAATTGTTGGATAAAAGTATAATTTATGATAAATGTTTAAATATTCGGTGGTTTTGGCCATATGAAAAATAGTAAATGAATTTTAAAATTTTGAGAAAATATATGTTCAATATGGGACTATGTTATGCTAAATCCCAGAAAAGAAATATTTTTGGAACTGATTTGGTATTTTTCATGAAAATATTCTAGTTATGAGTAAATGAATTAAATATGTTATGTGAAGTAAGAAAATTGGAAAATATGATTTTATGGCTTGAGAATCATATATGAGGTATATGCAGATTTTTGATGAGGGTTTTGGTTATTGGTGATGAAATCTTATGAGTTTGGCATTTTATGATGATTAAATGCATTAATTAGTAAAGTGTAAACAATTTAATTAAATTGTTTATAAGTTTTAGAAATGATTAAAATATTATTGTAATATTAATAATATTAGATTATGAGATTTCTAAGTGATTTATAACATTTGGATTAAGGTGTTATAAATATGGATATGAATTTTATTATGAAACTTTATCTTTTAGGTATCGAGGTTTCTTATATGCATTATCACGGTACTATGTATGAATACGAGTCTTATTCATGACAAATTGGTTTCTTCTTTGACCAAATTATCGTTGATTTATGAATCTTACTCTTGAAATTAAAACTATGTTTTGATTATATTGTTTTTATATAACATTCTTATAACCCTAATGATAATATTTCTCTTTGACTTGAGTGTAAAGATGGGTAGATTATTGGTATGATCGTGACCATAGGTTCTCTTTGGCCGATGGTGCAAAAGTTGAATTGTTATTTGGTATGATCATGACCATTGAATTTACAATTGAATATTTTTAGCTTAAGTGCAAAGGTGAATTGATCAACATGGTTATAATTATTGTTATATACTTACGAAATGATTATGTATTTCTTTGATGTATGAATATCTTTGGCTCGTAGTGCAAAGATGACTTGTTGATGAATATCTTAGCTTTGTAGTGCAAAGATGAATTATTGATGAATATCTTTTTGGCTCGTAATCTGCAAAGATGACTGTTGTTGAATATCTTTGCTTTGTAGTGTAAAGATGAAGCTGTTGATGAATATCTTTGGCCCGTGGTGCAAAAGATGAATTTATTAGTATGATTATGAACAAGAAGCGTGATTTGGTATAACCATGATATTTGATGTTTGGGGTAAAGGGCGGTGATGAAAATTATCTTAAATCTCCGGATGAGAAGAGAATTTAGAATCACAATTATGATTATGAGTTATTCATATGATTGTGGAAAAAAGGCTGTTGATTGATGTTCTGGGGATAAAATATTGTTGGTGGACTTTTAACGTGGAGAAGACAATAGACTTTATAGTCTATTTGACTCTTTTAATGGATTGCTCGTTCATTTGCAACTATGGTTGAAAAGTTTTATCATCTACCGTATGTTCTAAATCTACGATTTATTATTGATGAAGACTATTGATAATTTATGTATCTTTAGTTATAATATTCTTTCTTGAGCTAGTTGTGCTCACCCTTTTGTTTCACAATTCCTTTCGAGGTAATAAAAGTGTAATTTGGGTTGGCGGGGATAACGAAGGAATAGAAGCGGTGGTCTATAGTTGTTGAGGTTCTCCCCAAAGAGGGTGAGGTGAATTTAACTTTGGAAGGGTGTTTTGTCACTATCATACAAGATGTCTAATGACATACAAAACTCGTGTTATCATAAGACATGGTTGTGCTCATCCACTTCTTTGAGTATATTTACAAGCACTACCTATATAATCTTGGTGTTTGTTTGGAGTATAATACCCCGATTAGAGCAGTGGAGATAATGATATGTCGAGAAGACTCACCATTGGGAAGAATATGATAGTAATCTTCTCGTTTTTCTTTGGGGTCTATTAGATTGACCGAGGATAATTACGTGGCCATATGATATCTACCATAACCTAAAAGCATGGCCTCCCGTATACGAAGGTTTTCTTGAGCACTTCCCAAAGATTCTAATTTCTAAAATAGTTTTTGACTATACCTTTATGTAAGGTGTCATTGTGACGTACTTCAGTTGGTATATATTTTATCAAACTCACACATATGTATATGTGTTGTTGTATTTTGTAATAAACGATGATTGTTGTAATAAAGTTGTAGTTGTTTTTACAGTATCATATATTTGGCGACTTTAGAATGGGTTGGATGGAATGGACCTATTTTCGATGGGTCTTTGCGTTGGTGTCGAGTTACATATAGTATCGAGCTTAGGGATATGATCTCTGGCGGAGATCGGGATTAGAACTAGGAGGAGAGATGAGTAAATTCTTGCTAGTGTGTCTACCTAAGCTTATTTGTTGGTCGGTCGTAATATCGGGATATTATGTGATATATTAATTTGTTAAATTAACCCTTGTTTTGAAATTTGTATTCTAGAATGATATAAAATACGGGAGATGAGCAATGGAGAAATCATGATGGCGGGGATATAGAATGCGAAATGAAAGCAAGGTATTCTCGACTCTTTTGAAATCAGTGCGTAAATTTGGGGACGAAATTTCATAAGGAGGGAGATTGTAAGACCGAATTTTATGAAATAAAAGTATTCAATTTTTTTAATTACTATTCATGAGTTCTTATTCATGAGTTCTTATTCACTGAGTTCTTATTCACGAGTTCTTATTCATGAGTTCTTATTCACGAGTTCTATTCATGAGTTCTTATTCACGAGTTACTATTCACGAGTACTATTCATGAAGCATGATAATTTTTTTTTAAATGAAGGCATTACTCGATAATTATTACGGTAATTCTTTGTTCGATATTTTATTTTATTGATTGATAATTGCTACGTTGATATTTTATATTATTGTTGTTTGATAATTGTGTCGTATATGATATTTTCCATTATCGAGCAATAATTCATATTATCTGAATAATATTATTGGATAACATTATTGGCAATGTCTAGAAAGTTACATCTAAGGAGAGGTTTGGTCACCTAATTCTTGCGAAGAGGAGAAATTCTTATTGGAAAGCCCCTCTTTCAGGAGCTGCTTTTGGTTGTTAATATTGTGATTATGTAATATTATTTGTGAATAATTAATTATTGATTTTTATGATGAGAAAATATTTATTTTATGTGGATATAGATGGAGAAAATTTTTAAAGTGTAATGATTGTTGAAAATTAATATTTTATCTTTTTACGATAAAATAATTCATTTAAATATATTATTTTAATAATATAATAATGATGATATTTTTACGATGAATGTGGGATATATGAGTATATGAGGAGGAGAAGTATTTTTGTTACCAAAAATATTTAAAACATGTTTTATGTGTCGGTGGACCCCATTTCTTGGCTGAAATTTGATTATAGCTTGTAAAATCGTCCGTTTGTGGATTTCGGTCAATTTTTGTTTGGAATTTGGAAAAACTTTCTTCTGAAAAGTTGTAGAGAATTGAATTTCTATAAAAACTCATGAGATTGAATTTTTCTGATAAAAGGGCTATTTATTATGAATTATTGAAGTTAGAAGTTAGAAATAATTGATTTTGAAAGTTTTAATTAATTTTAATAACAAAAACGTTTTTTTTTTTTGTCATTATTAGTGGCTGAATTCAGATGGTCAGATGGTCAGAGTGGGCGTAGGAATTTAATATATATTATATTAATATTTTATTAAATTTTACGCTTTGTGTTATTCAAGCATTTTCTATAAATATGGTGCTTAGGTTAGAATTGAAAATCACACTAGAAGCTGAAGTTTTTCTCTCTCTATATTATCGAGCGTATTCTTGTGAGTATTTTGAGTATACTTTGAGTATTGCTATCTGGTGCAAGTTAGTTCGGCGTTATTCGGTCGGAAATCTTGCTCTTTTGAGGTAAGGGATAGTAAAGAGATTTTAAGGGTGATTATGTTTTTAGTTTTGTGTATTTTTCGGACCTTCAAAAATTCTGGAAAAATTTGAAATGATATTTTGATGAGTTTTGTAGATTGTGTCCAAAAATGGTGATTTTTGGATGTATAGATTAGGAGTTATGGATTTTATGAGAAAAGACTATTTTAAAAGTAAGCGCTTATAACTCCTTGTGATTAACTCCAAAATTGATGAAAATTTTATTGGGAGTACATCTATATAATATCAGTATACCGTGTAAATTTCAGAATTGTTGGATAAAAGTATAATTTATGATAAATGTTTAAATATTCGGTGGTTTTGGCCATATGAAAAATAGTAAATGAATTTTTAAAATTTTGAGAAAATATATATTCAATATGGGACTATGTTATGCTAAATCCCAGAAAAGAAATATTTTTGGAACTGATTTGGTATTTTTCATGAAAATATTCTAGTTATGAGTAAATGAATTAAATATGTTATGTGAAGTAAGAAAATTGGAAAATATGATTTTATGGCTTGAGAATCATATATGAGGTATATCTGCAGATTTTTGATGAGGGTTTTGGTTATTGGTGATGAAATCTTATGAGTTAGGCATTTTATGATGATTAAATGCATTAATTAGTAGTAAAGTGTAAACAATTTAATTAAATTGTTTATAAGTTTTAGAAATGATTAAAATATTATTGTAATATTAATAATATTAGATTATGAGATTTCTAAGTGATTTATAACATTTGGATTAAGGTGTTATAAATATGGATATGAATTTTATTATGAAACTTTATCTTTTAGGTATCGAGGGTTTCTTATATGCGTATACGGTACTTATGTATGAATACTGAGTCTTATTCATGACAAATTGGTTTCTTCTTTGACCAAATTATCGTTGATTTATGAATCTTACTCTTGAAATTAAAACTATGTTTTGATTATATTGTTTTTATATAACATTCTTATAACCTAATGATAATATTTCTCTTTGACTTGAGTGTAAAGATGGGTAGATTATTGGTATGATCGTGACCATAGGTTCTCTTTGGCGATGGTGCAAAAGTTGAATTGTTGTTGGTATGATCATGACCATTGAATTTACAATTGAATATTTTTAGCTTAAGTGCAAAGGTGAATTGATCAACATGGTTATAATTATTGTTATATAACTTCGAAATGATTATGTATTTCTTTGATGTATGAATATCTTTGGCTCGTAGTGCAAAGATGACTTGTTGATGAATATCTTAGCTTTGTAGTGCAAAGATGAATTATTGATGAATATCTTTGGCTCGTAATGCAAAGATGACTTTGTTGTTGAATATCTTTGCTTTGTAGTGTAAAGATGAGCTGTTGATGAATATCTTTGGCCCGTAGTGTGAAGATGAATTTATTAATATGATTATGAACAGAAGCGTGATTTGGTATAACCATGATATTTGATGTTTGAGGGTAAAGGCGGTGATGAAAATTATCTTCGTCACGGATGAGAAGAGAATTTAGAATCACAATTATGATTATGAGTTATTCATATGATTGTGGAAAAGGCTGTTGATTGATGTTCTGAGGGATAAAATATTGTTGGTGGACTTTTAACGTGAGAAGACAATAGACTTTATAGTCTATTTGACTCTTTTAATGGATTGCTCGTTCATTTGCAACTATGGTTGAAAAGTTTTATCATCTACCGTATATTTCTAAATCTACGATTTATTATTGATGAAGACTATTGATAATTTATGTATCTTTAGTTATAATATTCTTTCTTGAGCTAGTTGTGCTCACCCTTTTGTTTCACAATTCCTTTCGGGTAATAAAAGTGTAGGTATTTGGGTTGGCGGGGATAACAAGGGAATAGAGCGGTGGTCTATAGTTGTTGAGGTTCTCCCTAAAGAGGTGAGGCGAATTTGACTTTGGAAGGTGTTTTGTCACTATCATACAAGATGTCTAATGACATACAAACTCGTGTTATCATAAGACATGGTTGTGCTCATCCACTTCTTTGAGTATATTTACAAGCACTACCTATATAATCTTGGTGTTTGTTTGGAGTATAATACCCAATTAGAGGCAGTGGAGATAATGATATGTCGAGAGAAGACTCACCATTGGGAAGAATATGATAGTAATCTTCTCGTTTTTCTTTAGGGGTCTATTAGATTGACCGAGGATAATTACGTGGCCATATGATATCTACCATAACCTAAAAGCATGGCCTCCCGTATACGAAGGTTTCTTGAGCACTTCCCAAAGATTCTAATTTCTAAAATAGTTTTTGACTATACCTTTATGTAAGGTGTCATTGTGACGTCTTCTCTGATTGGTATATTTTTATATCAAACTCACGACATATGTGTTGTTGTATTTTACCACGATAATTGTTGTAATAAAGTTGTAGTTGTTTTTTTACCATATATTTGGTACTCGAGAATGGGTTGGATGGAATGGACCTATTTTTGGCATTTTAATTATCGAGCTATAAGTAAAGAGCCCGAGATTTGGTGACTTCACATTGATGGGGGATGGATGGAATGGACCTATTTCGATGTGAAGTCTTGACACTGAGTTGGTGTCGAGTTACATTTGGTATCGAGCTTAGGGATATGATCTCTGGCGGAGATCGGGATTAGAACTAGGAGGGAGAGATGAGTAAATTCTTCGCTAGTGTGTCTACCTAAGCTTATTTGTTGGTCGGTCGTAATATCGGGATATTATGTGATATATTAATTTGTTAAATTAACCCTTGTTTTGAAAGTTTGTATTCTAGAATGATATACGAAAACGAGGAGATGAGCGATGGAGAAATCGTGATGGCGGGGGATATAGAATCTGAAATGAAAGCAAGGTATTCTCGACTCTTTGAAATACCGGTACGTAAATTCGGGGACGAAATTTCATAAGGAGGGAGATTGTAAGACCCGAATTTTATGAAATAAAAGTATTCAAATTTTTTAATTACTATTATGAGTTCTTATTCAGCGAGTTCTTATTCACGAGTTCTTATTCACGAGTTACTATTCATGAGTTCTTATTCATGAGTTACTATTCACGAGTTACTATTCACGAGTACTATTCATGAAGCATGATAATTTTTTTTTTTTCGTAAGAAGGCATTACTCGATAATTATTACGGTAATTCTTTGTTGATATTTTATTTTATTGATTTGATAATTGCTACGTTGATATTTTATATTATTGTTGTTTTGATAATTGTCACGCGTACGATATTTTCCATTATCGAGACAATAATTCATATTATCTGAATAATATTATTGGATAACATTATTGGCGATGTCTAGAAAGTTACAATACAGGAGAGGTTTGGTCACCTAATTAATTGGCGCTTGATGAGGAGAAATTCTTATTGGAAAGCCCCTCTTTCACTGGAGCGCACGGTTGGTTGTTAATATTGTGATTATGTAATATTATTTGTGAATAATTAATTATTGATTTTTTATGATGAGAAAAATATTTATTTTATGTGGATATAGATGGAGAAAATTTTTAAAGTGACAATTGTTGAAAATTAATATTTTATCTTTTTACGATAAAATAATTCATTTAAATATATTATTTTAATAATATAATAATGATGATATTTTTACGATGAATGTGGGATATATGAGTATATATGAGGAGAATATTTTTGTTACCAAAAATATTTAAAACATGTTTTAATGTGTCGGTGGACCCCATTTCTTGTTGAAATTTGATTATAGCTTTTGTAAAATCGTCCGTTTGTGGATTTCGGTCAATTTTTGTTTGGAATTTGGAAAAACTTTCTTCTGAAAAGTTGTAGAGAATTGAATTTCCTATAAAAACTCATGAGATTTGAATTTTTCTGATAAAGGGCTATTTATTATGAATTATTGAAGTTCGAAGTTAGAAATAATTGATTTTTGAAAGTTTTAATTAATTTTAATAACAAAAACGTTTTTTTTTTTTTTGTCATTATTAGTGGCTGAATTCAGATGGTCAGATGGTCAGAGAGTGGGCGTAGGAATTTAATATATATTATATTAATATTTTATTAAATTTTACGCTTTGGTATTCTAAGCATTTTCTATAAATATGGTGCTTAGGTTAGAATTGAAAATCACACTGAGAAGCTGAAGTTTTCTCTCTCTATATTATCGGCGTATTCTTGTGAGTATTTTGAGTATACTTTGAGTATTGCTATCTCGGTGCAAGTTAGTTGACGTTATTCGATCGGAAATCTTGCTCTTTTGAGGTAAGGGATAGTAAGAGATTTTAAGGGTGATTATGTTTTTCAGTTTTGTATTTTTCGGACCTTCAAAAATTCTGGAAAAATTTGAAATGATATTTTGATGAGTTTTGTAGATTGTGTCCAAAAATGGTGATTTTGGATGTATAGATTAGGAGTTATGGATTTTATGAGAAAATACTATTTTAAAAGTAGCGCTTATAACTCCTTGTGATTAACTCCAAAATTGATGAAAATTTTATTGGGAGTACATCTATATAATATCAGTATACCGTGTAAATTTCAGAATTGTTGGATAAAAGTATAATTTATGATAAATGTTTAAATATTCGGTGGTTTTGGCCATATGAAAAATAGTAAATGAATTTTTAAAATTTTGAGAAAAATATATATTCAATATGGGACTATGTTATGCTAAATCCCAGAAAAGAAATATTTTTGGAACTGATTTGGTATTTTTCATGAAAATATTCTAGTTATGAGTAAATGAATTAAATATGTTATGTGAAGTAAGAAAATTGGAAAATATGATTTTATGGCTTGAGAATCATATATATGAGGTATATCTGATTTTTGATGAGGGTTTTGGTTATTGGTGATGAAATCTTATGAGTTAGGCATTTTATGATGATTAAATGCATTAATTAGTAAAGTGTAAACAATTTAATTAAATTGTTTATAAGTTTTAGAAATGATTAAAATATTATTGTAATATTAATAATATTAGATTATGAGATTTCTAAGTGATTTATAACATTTGGATTAAGGTGTTATAAATATGGATATGAATTTTATTATGAAACTTTATCTTTTAATTATCGAGGATTTCTTATGCGCGTATCACGGTACTATGTATGAATACGAGTCTTATTCATGACAAATTGGTTTCTTCTTTGACCAAATTATCGTTGATTTATGAATCTTACTCTTGAAATTAAAACTATGTTTTGATTATATTGTTTTTATATAACATTCTTATAACCCTAATGATAATATTTCTCTTTGACTTGAGTGTAAAGATGGGTAGATTATTGGTATGATCGTGACCATAGGTTCTCTTTGGCGATGGTGCAAAAGTTGAATTGTTGGTTGGTATGATCATGACCATTGAATTTACAATTGAATATTTTTAGCTTAAGTGCAAAGGTGAATTGATCAACATGGTTATAATTATTGTTATATAACCACGAAAATGATTATGTATTTCTTTGATGTATGAATATCTTTGGCTCGTAGTGCAAAGATGACTTGTTGATGAATATCTTAGCTTTGTAGTGCAAAGATGAATTATTGATGAATATCTTTGGCTCGTAATGCAAAGATGACTTTGTTGTTGAATATCTTTGCTTTGTAGTGTAAAGATGAGCTGTTGATGAATATCTTTGGCGTAGTGGTGCAAGATGAATTTATTAGTATGATTATGAACAGAAGCGTGATTTGGTATAACCATGATATTTGATGTTTCGGGGTAAAGGCGGTGATGAAAATTATCTTCGTCTGGATGAGAAGAGAATTTAGAATCACAATTATGATTATGAGTTATTCATATGATTGTGGAAAAGGCTGTTGATTGATGTTACGAGGGATAAAATATTGTTGGTGGACTTTTAACGTGGAGAAGACAATAGACTTTATAGTCTATTTGACTCTTTTAATGGATTGCTCGTTCATTTGCAACTATGGTTGAAAAGTTTTATCATCTACCGTATGTTCTAAATCTACGATTTATTATTGATGAAGACTATTGATAATTTATGTATCTTTAGTTATAATATTCTTTCTTGAGCTAGTTGTGCTCACCCTTTTGTTTCACAATTCCTTTTCGGGTAATAAAAAGTGTATTTGGGTTGGCCGGGGATAACAAGGGAATAGAAGCGGTGGTCTATAGTTGTTGAGGTTCTCCCTAAAGAGGTGAGGCGAATTTAACTTTGGAAGGGTGTTTTGTCACTATCATACAAGATGTCTAATGACATACAAACTTCGTGTTATCATAAGACATGGTTGTGCTCATCCACTTCTTTGAGTATATTTACAAGCACTACTATATAATCTTGGTGTTTGTTTGGAGTATAATACCCAATTAGAGGCAGTGGAGATAATGATATGAAGAAGACTCACCATTGGGAAGAATATGATAGTAATCTTCTCGTTTTCTTTGGGGTCTATTAGATTGATGAGGATAATTACGTGGCCATATGATATCTACCATAACCTAAAAGCATGGCCTCCCGTATACGAAAGTTTTCTTGAGCACTTCCCAAAGATTCTAATTTCTAAAATAGTTTTTGACTATACCTTTATGTAAGGTGTCATTGTGACGTCTTCTGGTTGGTATATATTTTTATCAAACTCATGACATATGTGTTGTTGTATTTTGCACGATAATTGTTGTAATAAAGTTGTAGTTGTTTTTCGTACCATATATTTGGCGACTCGAGAATGGGTTGGATGGAATGGACCTATTTTGGGGCTTAAATTAAGCAAGGATGAGCATTTGAGTGCCCAACAAGTAATAACAATTATAAATATTAGCTGAAAGGATTAAATGTTTTCTTTATACATCACTTCTACAACGATTCAATAGTTGTGAAGTAAACTAAACCGATAATAATAACATAACAACTTTATCTCACAATTTTGAAACTACGTACCGGCTATAAAATGGGTATTAGTTGATAAGCTATGAACAATATTTTTAGTTTTCGCTAAGGTTTAGCAGAACTTCATCTGCAAACCGTCATAACTTACATGCACGAGGGTGATCTGCTCAATGTGTTCTGTATTGATCAATACTACATGCAATAACGATATTATCGCTCACTCTGTCAAAATCTTGGGCGATATAAAAGTTTTCCTTGACGGGATGTTCATACTTAGTCTAGAATCAACCAAAATAATTTGATTAGATCTGATAAGATTTTATTATATTCAACGATATTTCTAAATCGTGTCTAGCTCGGGTCAAATAAGCTTAAACGATTTATATATATATATATATATATATATATATATATATATATATATATATATATATCAACATGTGTTTAACTACAATGATTATCCAGTGAGGACACTTGTATAACCATATTTCAAAATTAATGAACAGAATATATATAAGAGTTATATAATATAATATCATGTTGATAAACAATGATCGGATATAATATATACGACAATAGGGTTAATAATTTAGTACAATAATAATATAATTCTGAATCTTCTTACTCATGTCCATTGCATAAAGGAAATACAGAGATAGGATACTTGTCTGGTCTGCTGCTTACAGTTATGCAACTTAGTTTTATCTTTTATACCGAAACCTATCATTAATAAGATCATTTAATCGATTAGAATAACATACTATAACACACAGTACTGCTTATTGCAGTCGGCACATTACCTATTCACATTATCACACATAATCAACAGTCCTTGAATCACAAACAAACAATAATATAGTCAAAATATCTAAGTCAGATCAATTTACGAAACATAACCGATTAAATTTAGCGGCTTTATCGTAAGTAATTATTGAGTCTAAGACTACATCCCAGTAGTTTAATATCCGTGTAAGTATGGTCATATTATTTTTAAATGACTTATAATAATTTTAAACATTTATTATAATTTATAAATGAATTTTTAAACAGGAATCATTATTAAATGATATAAATATTAAATAATTCAATTATCATTAATATTTAATTAATATTAAATTATTAATAAAGTCATTGCCAAAATATTAAAATTATTTATAATAACTTAAAATACTTTTAAAGTATTAATATTATCCTTAAATGATTTTTAAAACAATTAAAATCATTTTTAAATAATTACTATTAATATTTAATTATTAATGTATTATTCATCAAAATATAAAAAGTCCTTAATTATAACTTAAAATATTTTAATCCATTTATTTCCTTTTTAAATGATTTTTAAATCAATAAAACCATTTTAAAATTATTTATTTAATATTATTATTAAATAACTCTAATATCATTTATAATAAATTAATAATCATTAATATTAAATTATTAATGAAATTATCCTTTAAAAATTAAAAGTTATATTTTATAACTTAAAATATCTTTAAACACTTTATTTTCATTTAAAATGATTTTATAATATTAAAATCATTTTAAAACTAATTCATCTAATATAATTATTAAATAACTTTAATATCATTAATAATAATTAATTAATGAAATTTACTTTTAAATATTGAAAGTTATATTTTATAACTTAACATATTTTTAAATACCTTATTATTATTTAAAATGATTTTTAATATAATAAATTCATTTTAATTCATTTATTTAATTCATTTATTAAATATCTTAATTATCATTTGTAAGACCTAATTTTATGAAATAAAAGTATTCAATTTTTTTTAATTACTATTCATGAGTTATTATTCATGAGTTATTATTCACAAATTACTATTCACGAAGTTACTATTCATGAGTTACTATTCACAAGTTCTTATTCATTGAGTACTATTCATGAAGCATGATAATTTTTTTTTTAGTAAGAAGGCATTACTCGATAATTGTTACAAGAATTCTTGCTCAATATTTTATTTTATTGATTCAATAATTGCTACGTTGATATTTTATATTATTGTTGTTTTGATAATTGTCACTACAGATATTTTCCATTATGAGACAATAATTCATATTATCCGAATAATATTATTGGATAACATTATTGGCAATGCCTAGAAAGTTCTGTCTAAGGAGAGGTTTGGTCACTAATTAATTGCGGCGCAAGAAGGAGAGATCCTTATTGGAAAGCCCTCTTTTCCAGAAGCTGCACGGTTGTCAATATTGTGATTATGTAATATTATTTGTGAATAATTAATTATTAATTTTATGATGAGGAAAATATCTATGGACATAGATGGAGAAAAATTTTAATGTGACAATTGTTGAAAATTTAAATTTTATCTTTTACGATAAAATAATTCATTTAAATATATTATTATATTTTAATAATATAATAATGGTGATATTTTTACGATGAATGTGGAATATATGAGTATATCTGAGGAGGAAGAGTATTTTTGTTGCAATAAATGTTTAAAACATGTTAAACATGTCGGTGGACCCCATTTATTGATTGAAATTTGATTATAACTGTGTAAAATCGCTTGGTTTGTGGATTTTGGTCGATTTACATTTGGAATTCGGAAAAACTTTCTTACGCAAAGTTGTAGAGAATTGAATTTCCTATAAAAACACGCTTGAGATTCAAATTTTTCGACAAAAGGGCTATTTATTATGAATTATTGAAGTTAGGATTAATTAATTATTATTTTTTGGAGTTTTAAATTAATTAATTATGAAAACGCGTTTTTGTAAGTTTTGTAAGGTGAGATACTTGTGTTCTTTGAAGTTTGAACAAAAAAAAAAGTAGGCGAGGGAATTCAAATTTATTATATTAATAATTTATTAAATTTTACGCTTGATTATCTAAGCGTTTTCCTATAAATAGGGTGCTTAGGTTAGAATTGAAAATCACACTGAAGCTGAAGTTTTCTCTCTATATTATCGAGCGTATTCTTGTGAGTATTTTGAGTATACTTTGAGTATTGCTATACGGTGCAAGTTCGATTCGGCGTTATTCCAATGGAAATCCGCTTTCTTTTGAGGTAAGGGATAGTAAAGGATTTTAAGGGTTATTATGTTTTTAGTTTTGAAATTTTTCTGAACCTTCAAAATTCTGGAAAAATTTGAAATGATATTTTGATGAGTTTTGTAGAGTGTGTCCAAAATGGCGATTTTGGATGTATAGATTAGGAGTTATGGATTTTATGAGAAAAGACTATTTTAAAAGTAACTATTTATAACTCCTTGTGATTAACTCCAAAATTGATGAAATTTTATTGGGGTACATCTATATAATATCAGTATACCGTGTAAATTTCAGAATTTTTGGATAAAAGTATAATTTATGATAAATGTTTAAATATTCGGTGGTTTTGGCCATATGAAAAATAGTAAATGAATTTTTAAAATTTTGAGAAAATATATTTTCAATATGGGACTATGTTATGCTAAATCCCAGAAAAGAAATATTTTTGGAACTGATTTGGTATTTTCATGAAAATATTCTAGTTATGAGTAAATGAATTAAATATATTTATGTGAAGTAAGAAAATTGGAAAATATGATTTTATGGCTTGAGAACCATATATGAGGTATATGCATGATTTTTGATGAGGGTTTTGGTTATTGGTGATGAAATCTTATGAGTTTGGCATTTTATGATGATTAAATGCATTAATTAGTAAAGTGTAAACAATTTAATTAAATTGTTTATAAGTTTTAGATATGATTAAAATATTATTGTAATATTAATAATATTAGATTATGAGATTTCTAAGTGATTTATAACATTTGGATTAAGGTGTTATAAATATGGATATGAATTTTATTATGAAACTTTATCTTTTAGGTATCGGGGTTACTATATGCATATATACGGTACTATGTCACGAATACGAAGTACTATTCACGACAAATTGGTTTCTTCTCCCGACCAAATTATCGTTGATTTATGAATCTTACTTTTGAAATTAAAACCATATTTTGATTATATTGTTTTTATATAACATTCTTATAACCACAATGATGATATTTCTCTTTGACTTGAGTGTAAAGATGAGTAGATTATTGGTATGATCGTGATTATAGGTTCTCTTTGGCGATAGTGCAAAAGTTGAATTGTTGGTGGTATGATCATGACCATTGAATTTACAATTGAATATTTTTAGCTTAAGTGCAAAGGTGAATTGATCAACATGGTTATAATTATTGTTATATAACCACGAAATGATTATGTATTTCTTTGATATATGAATATCTTTGGCTCGTGAGTGCAAAGATGACTTGTTGATGAATATCTTAGCTTTGTAGTGCAAAGATGAATTATTGTTGAATATCTTTGGCCCTGTAGTGTAAAGATGACTTGTTGTTGAATATCTTTGGCTCGTAGTGCAAAAGATGACTTGTTATTGAATATCTTTGGCATGTAGTGCAAAGATGAGCTGTTGATGAATATCTTTGCCGTGGTAGAAAGATGAATTTATTAGAATGATTATGAGTGAGGGCTGTGATTTGGTATAACCATGATCTTTGATGTTTAGGAGTAAAGCAGGTGATGAAATTATCTTAAATCCGGATAAGAAGAGGGATTTAGAACTACAATTATGATTATAAGTTATGCATGTGATTGTGGGCGAATTGTTGATTGATGTTACGAGGATAAAACATTGTTGGTGGACTTTTAACGTGGAAGACAATAGACTTTATAGTACATTTGTCTCTTTTAATGGATTGCTTTCGTTCATTGCTGACTATGGTTGAAAAGTTTTATCATCTACCATATGTTCTAAATCTACGATTCATTCTTGATGAAGACTATTGATAATTTATTTATCTTTAGTCATAATATTCTTTCTTCGAGCTAGTTGTGCTCACCCTTTTGTTTCACAATTCCTTTCGGGTAATAAAAGTACTCATTTGGGTCGGGGGGGATAGCGAGGGAATAGAGAATGGTGGTCTATAGATGTTGAGGTGAGGTGAATTTAACTTGGAAGGTGTTTTGCCACTATCATACAAGATGTCTAATGACATACAAACTCGTGTTATCATAAGGCATGGTTGTGCTCATCCACTTCTTTGAGTATATTTACAAGCACTACCTATATAATCTTGGTGTTTGTTTGGAATATAATACCCAATTAGAGGCAGTGGAGATAATGATATGTCAAGAAAAGACTCACCATTGGGAAGAATATGATAGTAATCTTCTCGTTTTTTCTTTGGGGTCTATTAGATTGACCAAGGATAATTACTGTGGCCATATGATATCTACCATAACCTAAAAGCATGGCCTCCCATATACGAAGGTTTCTTGAGCACTTCCCAAAGATTCTAATTTCTAAAATAGTTTTTGACTATACCTTTATGTAAGGTGTCATTGTGACGTACTGCTGGTTGGTATATATTTGTATCCAAACTCACAAAGATATGTGTTGTTGTATTTTGCACGAAAATTGTTGTAATAAAGTTGTAGTTGTTTTTCCGTACCATGTATTTGGCGACTCGAGAATGGGTTGGATGGAATGGACCTATTTTGGGGCGTCGCGGTTGGTATCGAGCTTAGGATATGATCTCTGGCGGAGATCGAGATTAGAACTAGGAGGGAGAGATGAGTAAATTCCTCGCTAGCTAGTGTGTCCTACCTAAGCTTATTTGTTGGTCGGTCGTAATATCGGGATATTATGTGATATATTAATTTATTAAATTAACCCTTGATTTGAAGTCATGTATTCTAGAATGATATCCAAAATACGGAGATGAGCAATGGAGAAATCGTGATGACGGGGATATAGAATGCGAAATGAAAACAAGGTATTCTCAACTCTTTGAAATACAGTGCGTAAATTTCGGGACGAAATTTCATAAGTAGGGAGATTGTAAGACCCGAATTTTATGAAATAAAAGTATTCATTTTTTTTTTTAATTACTATTCATGAGTTACTTATTCAGCGAGTTATTATTCACGAGTTCTTATTCACGATTTTATTCATTGAGTTCTTATTCATGAGTTCTTTATTCATGAGTTCTTGATCACTGAGTACTATTCATGAAGCATGATAATTTTTTTTTCGAAGAAGGCATTACTCGATAATTGTTACGGTAATTCTTTATTCAATATTTTATTTTATTGATTCAATAATTGCTACGTTGATATTTTATATTATTGTTATTTCAATAATTGTCACTTAGATAGTATTTTCCATTATCAGACAATAATTCATATTATCTGAATAATATTATTGGATAACATTATTGGCAATGCCTAGAAAGTTCTGTCTAAGGAGAGGTTTGGTCACCTAATTGCGCGCCAGTAAGGAGAGATCCTTATTGGAAAGCCCCCTCTTTCCTGGGAACTGCCTGGTTGTCAATATTGTGATTATGTAATATTATTTGTGAATAATTAATTATTAATTTTTATGATGAGGAAAATATCTATGGACATAGATGGAGAAAATTTTTAATGTGACAATTGTTGAAAATTTAAATTTTATCTTTTTCTGATAAAATAATTCATTTAAATATATTATTATATTTTAATAATATAATAATGGTGATATTTTTACAGTGAATGTGGAATATATGAGTATCTGAGGAGGAAGAGTATTTTTGTTGCAATAAATGTTTAAAACATGTTTAAACATGTTTGGTGGACCCCATTTATTATTTGAAATTTGATTATAAACGTAAAATCGCTAGTTTGTGGATTTTGGTCAATTTACATTTGGAATTTGGAAAACTTTCTTCCGCAAAGTTGTAGAGAATTGAATTTCCTATAAAAACTCGTGAGATTCAAATTTTCCGACAAAAGAGCTATTTATTATGAATTATTGAAGTTCGGATTAATTAATTATTATTTTTTGGAGTTTTAAATTAATTAATTATGAAAAACGTTTTTGTAAGTTTTGTAGGTGAGATACTTGTGTTCTTTGAAGTTTGAACAAAAAAAAGTGGGCGTAGGAATTCAAATTTATTATATTAATAATTTATTAAATTTTACCTTTGGTGTTCTAAGCATTTTCCTATAAATAGGTGCTTAGGTTAGAATTGAAAATCACACCGTAAATCAAGTTTTCTCTCTATATTATCGGTTTATTCTTGTGAGTATTTTGAGTATACTTTGAGTATTGCTATCTACGGTGCAAGTTCGATTCGGCGTTATTCGGTCGGAAATGTAAGCTTTCTTTTGAGGTAAGGGATAGTAAAGGATTTTAAGGGTTATTATTGTGACCCAGATTTTATTAATAAAGATTTAAATTTGGTGAAATAATTTTTAATATTATGGTGTGAATTTGAGATAATATTATAGTTGTGGGTAGTATTTATAAATTTTGCAAAGTATGCAAATGGTTATATTATATTCGATTGGTGGGGAATATTCGGTTTTAGCGAGGAATATTAAAGACAACTACTCAATCATTGGTGGACCCCATAATGTAATTATTATCGGATTGAAAACGACAAAAAATATTTTATTGAAATAACTGGCGGAAGTTTTACCGTTGGTTAATCTTTGTTGAACTTTTCGGTAGTAAAAGTACGATGTACGTGTGGTTGCATAGTAGCATTACCAGTATTGATTATTGATGCTTATGTGAGAAGTCACTCGGTTTGATTCCATTATTGTCGATTAATAATATGAATTATTATAAGCGATAATGACGTTTTGTTTTATTCGTATTGTTAACGTAATAAAAATGAAACATCTTTTATATAAAATAGAATACTTTATTAAAGTTATTCTATAAATAGAATATATTATATTTTATTACGCATAGTGTTTATAGTGTTTTGCATAGTGTTTTGCATAGTATTGCATAGTGTTTGCATAGTAAAATGTTTTTATATAAATAGAATATATTATATTTTATTTAAAATATTTTTTCTTTAAATATGGACCGTCAGATTAAAGTAAATCAATCTGGACCGTTCATGGATTAGTTCTTATGCATTCTATTTTCCTATAAATAAGCTCATTCCTTCATTATTTTCTTATTTAATTCATTGAAACTCTAGAGAGAGAAATTATAGAGAGAAGCTATAGAGAGAAAGTTATAGAAAGAAGAAGATATGATACGCTTCTTACTACTTCTATATATTAGGTTCTTTTTACTAGTAAGGGTGTTATTCTTTCTTCTTGAAGAGAACTTACATTATTCCATTCACTATTATTCCGCATTGGAATAACTTTGTAAAAGTGATATACCTATACATAACCCGTATATGCGGCGATATCCTATACTTGGTGAAATCCTTATGTTATTCCATTCTTATTTATTCATTGGAATAACTTTTGTACGCTGTGTTTTTTCCTATACTTGGTGACATTCTTCTATTATTACATTGGAACATCCATGCGTGTGTTTTACAGGACCGGTTCCGCTTTTTTATTATTCGTTGGAACATCACATGTCTGTGTGTTTTACATGGACTCGGTTCCGCTTTTTATCATTTCTGTTGGAATATCCTATCATGTGTGTTTTACACGGATCCGGTTCCATCTTTGTTATTCGTTGGAACATCCTGCTTGTGAATTTCACCGACACGGTTAGATTATTATTATTCCATTGAATAACTCGCCTCATGCGGCACCGCATGCATGGTGATTTCTTTTGTTATTCCATTCTTTATTATACTCGATTGGTTAAAACTTTGACTTTATACTCCATGAAATTAGTAGAATATCCTTGATATTTGCGTTTCATCCAAAGATCTTCTCATGGAAATATTCTTCCCGATCATTCTTGAATTTTACTCTACGAAAACAAGATATTATGTTGACAATTTGGACGTTAATAATTCATGGATTAAATAATTCTTGAATTTGTTTTATTGAATTATTATGTCATTGTCATCATCCTCATGTTATATTATGTTATCTTTGGCTTACGTGCGTAGATGAACTTAGTATGATTATGACCGAGGATCAATCGGTATAATCATGACTTGATATAAAAGATGTGACAAAAGTTCTCGATGGGCCGTAATGCGTTGATGGATAGTTTTGGTATGATTATGAATTGGGGTGATTCGGGTATAGTCACTTGACCATTGATAATTTGATGAAAATCCTTGACCAGTAGTGCGAGTGATGATTAGATGTGGTGGTTTATTTATTAAAAGTCGAGTCTCAAATGATAAAAATTGATGAAAACTTTTAAAATCTAAAAGATAGTAGACTTTATTCTCTACTTGACTCTTTTAATGGATTGCTTATTCATCTGCAGATTAAACCGGGTTGTCTATTGTATTTTATCGGTTTAACTTCTTTGAAGGCTAATGATAATTTATTACGCATTATCTTAGTCATAATATTTCTTCGGGCTAGTTGAGCTCACCCTTTTCTTTTCTTCGTTCTCTCAGAAATGAGAACATATTTGGACGAGTCGGGGAACAGGAGTAATGGTCGAGAGGATAGCATTAGTAGTCCTCACTATTTCGTGAAATAGTGTGATAATAGTTGTAATGAGGACTCCTTTTGAGTTTGTATAATATCTAGTAGATAATATTTGTATTCAAACTCAGATTTTATATGTCGATTGTACTACATGACAGTTATATTAGTAAGTTGTATTTGAATTTATGTACCATGTAAGTGGCGACCCAAGATGGGTGACGATACCCTAATTTGGGAGGCGTCGCGGTTGGTATCGAGCTTAGGATATGATCCTGGTGAGATGTGAGATAAGAACTAGGAGGGGAGAGGCGGGGAATTCCTTCGCTAGTATGACCTACCTAAATTTATTTGGTATTTAATTGGCGGTCGGAGTATAGGGATAATATGTGATATGTTAATTAACCCTTGTTTTGTGACGATGTTTGAGAATGATATCCGAAAATCTTTGAGATAAGCAATGAAGCACATGAGAGTGTTGATTCACCAAACAAAAGGTAACGACCAACAATACGATAATAATCATCTTTGGTGGCGGCTATTTATCGAACAATGATAACCATCGGGGAAATTATCATGTTAAGAATGGTAACCACTTGATTGGTAATCATGGCAAAGATAATAGAAGTGGAAATTGCAAGAAGAGAAGGTAATTTATCTCAATTTTGTTTGTGCATCAAGTCAAGTCCGGTGGGATAGTGGCACCAAAGCGGATACTGACAAAACAAAGTCGGTGGTTTTGAGGAAGAGCGTTTTAAGTGACTTAAAAGTGGGTAACCCGAACGGTTAGCACTCAAGTTAGTTAATTATAAATTCTTGCGAAGTCTATACCTTATTGATCTGGGTTCACCCATTCTTTTATCTCTCTTGCTTTGCGTTCAACGTTTAAATTTGACTCAGGAGAAATTAGACTTTGATTTATCTATTGAAACTTCGTTGGGAGAAACCGTTACCTCCACATTTATTAATCTTGTTGTTTCAAATAAACACTTTCACGTTACTCTCGTCGATCTTATCTTTTGAAAATACTTGCCTTTGATGTGATTTTAGGAATCAATTGGTTAACTACTCATCATGCTTTTCGTAAGGTTGTTAGCTTTTATATTCATAACCAAACTGTTATCTTAATTCAAAGTAACCAAACCCTAAAGTTAATCATCTTTGTTATATCAAGCCATAAGTAAAGAGCCCCGATCCTTTCATTGTTAACTTCCTTGTGTGGAATGCATCGCCAGGACTTTCTCAGAGGCGACATCGTGAATGAAGATGGCAAGTTTATAGGTATCATTGTGAGATGCTATCTAGGTTAAGGGATAGAAAGTCACAGGTTGGTATTAATGTGACGACTTATCCAAGTCTTGAATGGACGAGAGTAACAGTTTTGAATGATATTTCTATCATTAATAAATTTCTTGGCGTATTCTTGAAGACTTCTAGCCTACCCTAGAACGTGAAATCAATTTTGTATTGACCCCGAAAGATAAAAACCCATTTCTTAAACCCTCAAATATTTCTTCAACTAAAAGGATCTGCATTTACGTGGATTATGATGAAAGTCATAATAAAAGTATAGAACTAATAAAAATCATGGGTATATGAAGTATTAGTAAGTTTTATGATGAGTTATGTTGGTTAGTATGTGAAAACATGAAAGTTTCTTAGAAATCACAAAGAGTTGAAAATCGATTTTAGTGAAAAACGTAACATGAAATTCAATTGACAATATCTCCTATTATATTTTGAATTTTTGAATGTGGTCAAATCCTAGAGTTAGATCTATGAGTTACCTAACTAATCCAAGTGGAATTACTGGAAAAGGTGTTGTAGATTTTGTGTGGACTGATTTTAGCAAAAGGAGGCCAAAGCTGTAAATTTCAAAAAGCTTACGCCATGATTTTAGAGAGGCTGTTTCGGCCACTTAAATTATGAGAAAAATTCTGGCCTTTTGGGACATGAAAGTATATGTTATAAAAGTACCTCCTGTCCAAAAATGAGCTCTTTTCGACTTAAAATGAGCAAGTTATGACTATTTCAATATTTAGGTTTTTAACGAAAACGCTATAACCTAGAGTTCTATAACTCGATAACCATGAAATTTAAACTGGAAGCTCACGTTAACATGTGTAAGGTCCTGCCAAGATTTGGGAATTTTGGAGTTAAACTTGAGGTAGCTAATTTCTTAAGGAATTAAGTGGAAATTGATTTTTAAAAATAGTAAATAAATTTAAAAAATTCGAGAAAAATATATTTTCATTATGGGACTATATTATGCTAAATCCCAGAAAAGAAATATTTTTTGGGGCTGATTTGGTATTTTCATGAAAATAGTTTAGTTACTGAACATATGAGTTAAATATGTTATGTGAAGTAACAAAGTTGAAAATAGGATTTTATGGCTAGAGAATCCTATATAGAGTATATGCATATTTTTTGATGAGGATTTGATAATTGGTGATGATATCTTATGAGTATGACATTTTGAATGATTAAATGCATTATATGGTAAAGTGTAAACAATTAAGATAAATTGTTTATAAATTTAAGAAGTGATTAAAATATTGTTATAATATTAATGTTATTAGATTATGAGATTATTAAATGATTGATAACATGGGGATATTCTTGAATCTGGATAAATTATATTATAAATGTTTAATATTTATCCTTTATCTCATTTGATTGATTCTTTATATCATTATCCTCATGTTTATATTATGTTGAAAGTCATCCGTGGCACTTGTAGTGCATAGATGAACTTGGTATGATTATGACTTACGGATTATTGGTATAATCATGTAGTAAATGAATACACAATTATCTTTGGTCAGTAGTGCATGGATAATTTGTGGTCGTGATACTAATGAATATCCTTGGCACCGTAGTGTGGGGATGATTCGATGATGTGGATTAATTATTGAAGTGAGTCTCGTGAATGAAATATTAATTCATGGATGTGTTCAAAGTCATCCATGGCTTACGTGCATAGATGGACTTGGTATGATTATGACTGAGGATTGTTCAAGTATAATCATAATCAGTAATTGAAAACACAATTATCTTTGGTAGTAGTCGTGGATAATTTGTGGTTGTGATACTAATGAATATCCTTGGCTCCGTAGTGGATGATTCGATGATGTGGATTAATTATTGGTGAGTCTCAGCAATAAAATATTAATTCATGGATGTGTTCAAAGTCATCGTGGCTTACGTTGCATAGATGGACTTGGTATGATTATGACGAGGATTGTTCTAAGATAATCATAACTAGTAATTGAAAACACAATTATCTTGGTAGTAGTGCATGAATAATTTGTGGTCGTGATACTAATGAATATCCTTGGCTTTTGTAGAATGGGGATGATTCGATGATGTGGATTAATTATTGAGTGAGTCTCAAGAATGAAATATTAATTCATGGATGCGTTCAAAGTCATCCGGCTTACGTGCGTAGATGGACTTGGTATGATTATGACTGAGGATTGTTGGGTATAATCATAATCAGTATTAAAACACGAATATCCTTGGCGATTAGTGCGTGGATAATTCGTGTTCGTGATACTTATTAAGTCGCGTCTTAGCATTATTGGTTTTCTGGTTTGTATATCTTTAGCTTTGTAGTGCAAAGATGAATTGTTAATGAATAGCTTTTGGCAGATTTCAAAGATGAATTTAATATTTTAAGCGATAAAGGTATTCAAGGTATCCTCATCTCTTTATCATACAGTATCGTACCCTAATTTCGAATTTGATGAAATTCCATAAGGAGGGAGATTGTGAGACCCAGATTTTATTAATAAAGATTTAAATTTGGTGAAATAATTTTTAATATTATGGTGTGAATTTGAGATAATATTATAGTTGTAGGTAGTATTTATAAATTTTGCAAAGTATGCAAGTGGTTATATTATATTCGATTGGTGGGGAATATTAGGTTTAGCGAGGGAATATTAGATACAACTACTCAATCATTGGTGGACCCTTATTAATTATTCATCGGATTGATCGAGAAAACGACAAAAAAATATTTTATTGAAATAACGGCGGAAGTTTTACCGTTGATACTGTTGAACTACCGGTAGTAGTAAAAGTACGATGTCACGTGTGGTTGCATAGTAGCACACGGTGTGATTGATTATGATGCTTATGTGAGAAGTCACTCGGTTTGATTCCATTATTGTCGATTAATAATATGAATTATTATAGCGATAATGACGTTTTGTTTTATTCGTATTATTAACGTAATAAAAGCGAAACATCTTTTATATAAAATAGAATACTTTATTAAAGTTATTCTATAAATAGAATATATTATATTTTATTATGCATAGTGTTGCGTAGTGTTTTGCATAGTATTGCATAGTGTTTGCATAGTAAAATGTTTTTATATAAATAGAATATATTATATTTTATTTAAAATATTTTTCTTTAAATATGGACCGTCGATTAAAGTAAATCAATACGGACCGTTCATGGATTAGATTCTTATGCATTCTATTTTCCTATAAATAGAAGCTCATTCCTTCATTTATTTTCTTACGAATTCATTGAAACTACAGAGAGAGAAATTATAGAGAGAAGCTATAGAGAGAAAGTTATAGAAAGAAGAAGAGTATGATACGCTACTTCACTACTTCTATATTCAGTTCTTTTTACGGTAAAGGGTGTTATTCTTTCTTCTTGAAGAGAACTTACGTTATTCCATTCACTATTATTACATTGGAATAACTTTTGTAAAAGTGATATACCCTATACATAACCTATATATGCAGCATATCCTATACTTGGTGAAATCTTATGTTATTCCATTCTTATTTATTCATTGGAATACTTTTGTATCTGTGGTTTACCCTATACTTGGTGACATTCTTCTATTATTACTGTTGGAACATCACATGCATGTGTTTTACACGGACTCGGTTCCGCTTTTATTATACATTGGAACATCTTATGCGTGTGTTTTACATTGGACTGGTTCCGTCTTTATCATTCATTGGAATATCCTATCGTGTGTTTTACACAGGACCGGTTCCATCTTTATTATTCTATTGGAACATCCCGCTTGGTGTGAATTTCACGACACTGGTTCCGATTATTATTATTACATTGGAATAACTTTTATGCTCTATGCGGCAATCGCATGCATGGTGATTTCTTTTGTTATTCCATTCTTTATTATACTAGGTTGGTTAAAACTTTGACTTTATACTCCATGAAATTAGTAGAATATCCTTGATATTTGCGTTTCATCCAAAGATATCTTCTCATGGAAATATTCTTCCGATCATTCTTGAATTTTACTCTACTGAAACAAGTATTATGTTGACAATTTGGACGTTAATAATTTATGGATTAAATCATTCTTGAATTTGTTTTATTGAATTATTATGTCATTGTCATCATCCTCATGTTATATTATGTTATCTTTGGCTTACGTGCATAGATGAACTTAGTATGATTATGACCGAGGATCAATCGGTATAATCATGACTTGATATAAAAGATGTGACAAAAGTTCTCGATTGGCTTCGTAATGCGATGATGGATAGTTTTGGTATGATTATGACCGGGGGTGATTCGGTATAGTCATGACCATTGATAATTTGATGAAAATCCTTGGCCAAGTGATACTGGGGATGATTAGATGTGGTGGTTTATTTATTAAGAGTGAGTCTCGTGATAAAATTGATGAAAACTTTTTAAAATCTAAAAGATAGTAGACTTTATTCTCTACTTGACTCTTTTAATGGATTGCTTATTAAAGCTATGATTAAAGCGGTTTATCATTGTATTTTATCGGTTTAACCTTTGTTGAAAGGCTAATGATAATTTATTACGCATTATCTTAGTCATAATATTTCTTCTTTGGGCTAGTTGAGCTCACCCCTTTCTTTCACTTTGTTCTCTTGAAATGAGAACATATTGGGTCGTAGTCGGGGAGCGGAATAATGGTCCGAGAGGATAGCATTAGTAGTCCTCACTACGTGAAATAGTGTGATAATAGTTGTAATGAGGACTCCTTTTGAGTTTGTATAATATCTAGTAGATAATATTTGTATTCAAACTCACGATTTATGTCGTATTGTACCACAGCGATTATATTAGTAAGTTGTATTTGAATTTATGTACCATGTAAGTGGCGACCAAGATGGGTGACGTATACCTAATTTTAAAGGCGCCACAATTATGTTTTTAGTTTGAAATTTTTACGAACCTTCAAAAAATTCTGGAAAATTTGAAATGATATTTTGATGAGTTTTGTAGAGTGTGTCCAAAATGGCGATTTTTGGATGTATAGATTAGGAGTTATGGATTTTATGAGAAAAGACTATTTTAAAAGTAACTATTTATAACTCCTTGTGATTAACTCCAAAATTGATGAAATTTTTATTGGGGTACATCTATATAATATAAATTAAGATACCGTAAATTTCAAATTTTTGGATAAAAGTATAATTTATGATAAATGTTTAAATATTCGGTGGTTTTGGCCATATGAAAAATAGTAAATGAATTTTTAAAATTTTGAGAAAAATATATGTTCAATATGGGACTATGTTATGCTAAATCCCAGAAAAGAAATATTTTTGGAACCGATTTGGTATTTTTCATGAAAATATTCTAGTTATGAGTAAATGAATTAAATATGTTATGTGAAGTAAGAAAATTGGAAAATATGATTTTATGGCTTGAGAACCATATATGAGGTATATCTGATTTTTGATGAGGGTTTTGGTTATTGGTGATGAAATCTTATGAGTTTGGCATTTTATGATGATTAAATGCATTAATTAGTAAAGTGTAAACAATTTAATTAAATTGTTTATAAGTTTTAGATATGATTAAAATATTATTGTAATATTAATAATATTAGATTATGAGATTTCTAAGTGATTTATAACATTTGGATTAAGGTGTTATAAATATGGATATGAATTTTATTATGAAACTTTATCTTTTCGTATAGAAGTTACTATACGCATTATCACGGTACTATATGTACGAATCACGGGTCTTATTCACGACAAATTGGTTTCTTCTCGACCAAATTATCGTTGATTTATGAATCTTACTTTTGAAATTAAAACCATATTTTGATTATATTGTTTTTATATAACATTCTTATAACCCTAATGATGATATTTCTCTTTGACTTGAGTGTAAAGATGAGTAGATTATTGGTATGATCGTGACTATAGGTTCTCTTTGGCGATGGTGCAAAAGTTGAATTGTTGATTTGGTATGATCATGACCATTGAATTTACAATTGAATATTTTTTTAGCTTAAGTGCAAAGGTGAATTGATCAACATGGTTATAATTATTGTTATATAACTTCCGAAATGATTATGTATTTCTTTGATATATGAAATATCTTTGGCTCAGTAGTGCAAAGATGACTTGTTGATGAATATCTTAGCTTTGTAGTGCAAAAGATGAATTATTGTTGAATATCTTTGCTTTGTAGTGCAAAGATGACTGTTATTGAATATCTTTGGCTCGTAGTGCAAAAGATGACTTGTTATTGAATATCTTTGGCATGTAGTGCAAAGATGAAGCTGTTGATGAATATCTTTGGCCGTGGTGCAAAAGATGAATTTATTAGAATGATTATGAGCGAGGAACCGTGATTTGGTATAACCATGATCTTTGATGTTTCGGGTAAAGACAACGGTGATGAAATTATCTTCGTCTGGATAAGAAGAGGATTTAGAACTACAATTATGATTATAAGTTATGCATGTGATTGTGGATGATGAATTGTTGATTGATGTTCTGAGGATAAAACATTGTTGGTGGACTTTTAACGTGGAAGAAATGATAGACTTTATAGTCTATTTGACTCTTTTAATGGATTGCTCGTTCATTGCAATGACTATGGTTGAAAAGTTTTATCATCTACCATATGTTCTAAATCTCGATTCATTCTTGATGAAGACTATTGATAATTTATTTATCTTTAGTCATAATATTCTTTCTTGAGCTAGTTGTGTTTCACCCTTTTGTTTCACAATTCCTTTCGAGGTAATAAAAGTATAATGGGTCGAGAGGGGATAGCGAGGAATAGAATGGTGGTACATAGATGTTGAGGGTGAGGTGAATTTAACTTGGAAGGTGTTTTGCCACTATCATACAAGATGTCTAATGACATACAAACTCGTGTTATCATAAGACATGGTTGTGCTCATCCACTTCTTCACGAGTATATTTACAAGCACTACCTATATAATCTTGGTGTTTGTTTGGAATATAATACCCAATTAGAGGCAGTGGAGATAATGATATGTCAAGAAAAGACTCACCATTGGGAAGAATATGATAGTAATCTTCTCGTTTTTCTTTGGGGGTCTATTAGGTCAACAAGGATAATTTGTGGTATATGATATCTACCATAACCTAAAGCATGGCCTCCCATGTAACGAAGGTTTCCTTGAGCACTTCCCAAAGATTCTAATTTCTAAAACAGGTTTTGACTATACCTTTATGTAAGGTGTCATTGTGACGTACTACAGTTGGTATATATTTGTATCCAAACTCACAAAGATATGTGTTGTTGTATTTTTTACGAAAATTGTTGTAATAAAGTTGTAGTTGTTTTTCTGTACCATGTATTTGGCGACTCAGAATGGGTTGGATGGAATGGACCTATTTTGGGGGCGTCACATCATTAATATTAATTTATTGATGAAATTTATCACAAAATATTAAAAATAACTTAAAATAATTTCTTATACCATAATATAATTTTAAATGATTTTTCAAGAATTTAAATCATTTTAACTAATTAATTTAATATTATAATTAAATAAATTAAATACTATTAATATTTTAAAATATTAAATATTTATGAAATATACTTAAAATAATTAAAAAATAATTTTAGGACTTTAAAATAATTTTAATAATTTATTATGTATTTTTAATAATTTAAAACTATTTTTTCTATTTATTTAATTAAAATAATTAATTTACGAAAATATTTGTCGCTAACGGCCTATATAAATGTATTTAAACCTGTCATTATAAGTGTTCTTGAAATCGTTTTAAGCATTCATAAGGCAGTTTCGACTAGCCTCCTTTGACTAAGTGTAACAATCAAATCATGATGGTTCTAGTCTATCTTTTGATCACAGTGTGTAGAACTAATGTAATTCTATAAGATTCAACAATAAACACGTACAAACAACGAAATGAAAGAGATCCGAGCCTCCAAAATTCACGTCAGCGTGTTCTTGAGTTTTACGAAACTTTAGAAACTCAAGCAAAGGTCATCGGGCCTCTTTTGGAGCCTTGATTAATCTGGTCTCTGTTCATGTTTTAAGTGCATACAATATATTAGATTGTAGTACGTATGTCATAGAACAACTTAGTATCACAAAATCAACCAAACAACATCACATGTACAAGCTTAATGCTAGTCAAAGTTCATTCAAAACTATGTTCTTGAACTTTCTGGGTTTTCCAGAAATGGAACCCAGACAGTTGGTCAACCTATGTTTGACCGTGATTAGTTTTTATTTTGGTCATAATCTGAGTAATATTAAAGCATGGATGTGTAGTTCTCATGTCAGGCTACAATAATAAAACAACAACTTGACCAAAACATCAAAGATCGGTATGATCAGAGGCTTTGCAATACTTATCGAGACACAGGACATATCCGTTTGCCCAGTTTTCGGCTTTGGTTTCATTAACCGACCACGATTATCTTACGACCTATGCATGATCTGGTCCTACTCAAAGTTCCAGAACACAGATCGCATAGCATACAACAAGCTCAAACATTGAAACAACAAAAAAACTTAACAACCGAAGAGCTATGGGGTTTGACATTTGACTGTTAGACACAAAAACAAAATTTTCCAGATTTTGAAAATCTTAAATTTCGAGCACTTTGATGTCATGGATTTAACATGTTCCAACCCAGATCACTTATAGACACTACATAGAACATATTACAACACATAAACATAACTTCTAACATAGCATACATGATTAGATTTCTAAGGTTAGCTTTATACCTTTCTTTGAATGATTTAAATTCTAGGCTGCTGATTTGTTTAAGGAATTCGTGGGGCTGGTCTTGGGACTGATATCCAAATATATTTCGTGGGTTTTAGTGGGAGGAGCTCTTGGATATGTGTTTGTGTAAAATGGCTAACAAAATGACATTCTCTCTCTCCCAATCTATATATACAAGTGTATGATACATGTATTGGTTGATCTAGTGGTTGATTGCTGTCAATTTAAGTCACATGGGATTGTTGGATTTGGTCACCAACTTCACCTAATGTTAAAAACCTACTTGCTAGCTTAAATTATGCACAAAAGGGTATAATGGTTAATTAGCTTGTGTTTTAATGGCATTTGTGTAAACTTGTCCCAAACCCTTAGGGTTTAACCCTAAAGTCTTGCACAATTAATTTTGTAGGATTTATAATTAAGTAAAAATAAATAAATAAATAAAATTTTAGTTTCTAAAATGGAAATTAGGGTTTCCTTAACCATACTTAGTTCCTAATTACATATAACATAAACATTAGATTATAGATTCACCAATTATCATTAGTACAATAATTAGCAAATTTAGGGTTTTCAATTTGACAATAAGGCTAAATTAGAAATTAGGTTTTCTAAATTACAAATTAGGTTTTTCTAAAATAGTTTAGGTTTCTAATAATACAAAATATGGAAAATAGGTTTACGGTTCACTAATTAGCATTAAGATTGCTAAATTGGCGATTAGGTTCACGATTAGCAAATTAGGGTTACTAATTTGTCAATTAAGGTTATCAATTTATAATTAGGGTTTCTAAATTTAGAAATTAGGTTTAAGATAATTAGGGTTTTTCCTAATTAAAATTAAATTCTACAATACACATCATTATTCATATAGCACAACTACATAACAGTCTCAAACTCGTAATTGAGTTTCAAATTAGGGTTTCCCAAATTTAGAAATTAGGGTTCTCAATTAATTAGGGTTCCTAATTAATTAAGGTTTTCCATACTTAGGGTTAAAATTAATAATACATGACATTCATAACCTAAAGTAATTACTTGAAAATTTTACAGTCTTATTTGACTATCAAATTAGGGTTTATTAAAATAATACTAGGGTTTATCATGATACGTTAAAACTGTTCCACAGATTAACCTTACACACATAACATACATATTTATAACACCTAAAAAATTAAAATATAATTAATATTATATTATTATTCTCATTCCTTGATAAAAATCCAAAATTAGGGTTTGGATTCCATATCCGATTTATCTTTCATATTTAACATTATTAATTAAGTTAAAATAATTAACTTAATTAATCTAGCCTAAATTCATATAATAAAATAAATAATTATTATAATAATTCTAAAATCATTTCATATATTATTTAAATAATATATAATTATAATTTCATGGAAAATAATTAATAAAACATTTCTACTATAAAATTAATTATTAAAAGAATATACTTTATAATAATCAATAATTCTAAAATAAATTTATTTATAATCATTCATGTAATAAATATATTTTATATTCATCACATCAATACATACACACACTACAAAAAAATGGGCCTTTAGCAACGATTTTTTGGGCAACGACTTTATAAGTCATTGCTAAAAGTATATGTTTAGCAACAAAATTTGTCATTCGTTGCAGATTGTGTCAGGCTTTCACTTTTTGCAACGAAATTCATAAGTCGTTGCAAAATTTCGTTAATAATTAATTGGCGGGAAAAAATTTCGTTAGAAATTCGTTGAAAAATTTTCGACCACTTGCTTTCCCGTCATCGTGGGCAACGAAAGTTTTTTTGTTACTAAAAATGGGGCTTTAAACGCTTTTTCAGGCAACGACATTATAAGTCGTTGCTAAAAGTGTATGTTTAGCAACGAAACTTGTCCTTCGTTACAAATTGTGTCGAGCTTTCACTTTTTGCAACGAAATTCATAAATAGTTGCAAAATTTGGAAACAAAATTTGTTGCAAAATTTCTAACCACTTGATTTCTCCTCATCGTGGGCAACGAAAGTTTTTTTGTTGCTATATTTCGTTGCCTAATATGGACTACATTCATTGGCAACATTTTTTATTTTCTTTGAATACTTTATACAACTTTTTACAACGACGATTATGAAAATGTTGCCTTAAATTAAGATGATAATGATGATGACAACAACAATAATAATAATAATAATAATAATAATAATAATAATAATAATAATAATAATAGTAAATACTAATCCTTGCAATATAATAGCAATTAGGCCTAGGTGCTCTGGTGGTCATTGGATCAATATTCTAAACTAGAGGTATTGGGTTCGAATATGTTCATTAACATATTTTTTGGGATAAAGTTCAATATTCGCCAAGTCAGCCCATCCACATATTCAATATTCGCCACGTCAGCCAATCCACATATGATATGTACGTATGTGTGTGTGTGTGTGTATATATATATATATATATATATATATACATATTCTTTTCAAAATTTCTTATTAAACTAAATAAAATACTAAACAAATCTCAACATTAAACTAAATATATATAAAGTAACTATGAATATTTATATATATATATATATATATATATATATATATATAAACAAAAATTCATATCTAAATTTTATAAATTTTAGATGAAAATTTATAAATTTATGAATAAATATTTATTTATAAATTTTAAAGATAAATTTATATGAATATTTGTTTATAAATATTTATATGAATATTTAAAGATAAATTTATATATATATATATATATATATATATATTAAAATATTCATAGTTACGTTATATAAATATTCATATATAGTTACTTTATATATATTTAGTTTCATTGTTAAACCTCAACAACCTTAATAAATAAACCCAAATTCATATAACAAATAAAGTAAAAGAAGAACAAAACAATTCAGAATTAAACAGATGATATAAAGAATTTTTTTTAATGTTAGGCAAGATGAGGATCTGTGTAGTATTTTAATTTTTTGGGGGAAATGAAATATTTTGATATAAACATTAATTCTTGCAAAATATTAACAGTTGATCTAGTTGCTCCAGTGGTCATGTGACCAAAGTTTCAAATGTGAGGTTGCGAGTTCAAATGAATAAATATAGCATAAGAAGCAAAAATATCACAGCTATGTTTGGTGTAAGAACCCGAATTTTCAGAGATTATTAAAATAAGAATTGGAACCTATATATATATATATATATTAATAACTTATATTCAATAATTAATAAGTCACATATATATAAATTAATTATATATAGGTATTAGCTTATTACAAATTTTGTACTTTCAAAATTTACTTACGATAACAGGAGGCAATAACAATGGATAATATAATTTTATTATTAAAATGTGTTAGGTTCAAATTAATTTAGAATTAATGAACTATACTTTTAAATTTATTATTTTTTCTTATTCTATTTATAATTATAATTAGAGCATTCATTTTAAAATTAAAATTTAGAATTTCAAAAATGATGAAAAGTTATTTGAATTGTAATTTAGATTATTGATTATTGTATTTATTCAAAATAAATAAATTAATATTCATTCATTAATACTATACTTTAAAACTCATTATTTTTTTTTCTTATTCTACCTATAGTTGTAATTAAAGTATTCATTTTAAAATTTAATATTTCAAAATGATAAAAACTTACTCAAATTATAATTTAAAATATTAATTATTATATTTAGGAAACCGAATCAGGTTTGAGCAGAATTGGGATTCGCTCATTGCAAAGATGAATCGGTTTGCAGACTCGCAGACATCAGACACATAACCTTACATACCAAGGGTTTCAGCGATCATTTCTAGTGAGGCTATTTGGCTTGATCGGTAGATATGTCAAATCAAACCGATTTATTTGCGGTTTATTTAATAATATTAAAAAAGATATCTCAAGATTTGACTTCACTTCGGTCTTCCCTTTGTTTATTCCTAAACACGCCAAACCTTTCTCTCATGAGACCCATCTCGAACAGACTAAGTGAAGCGAAGTCGCGAACCCAGACCAGTCCTCTCCTTCTCCGAGCGATCAAGCGAACCCGGATCCATACATCTCGATTCTCAAGTCTCCATCTCGACGATCCATCAATTCTTCTCCCACCGCCAACCTCAGGCTTCCGCGATCGCGCGATCATGATGATCGCCTCTCCAACTCTAGTCTCTAGATTCCGAATCTTCCTTTTCTTAGGTAATTTTGAGTTTATTTTGAGATTTAGTTAATTGATTTATCCCTATTTATGTCGATTTGTCTATATATGGCATATGAGTGTTACACTGTTACTTGTTACTTTGTTAGGGCTTTTTTTCTGGTGGTTTTTGTTTATTTTGGTGTTCATGGCTCATGGGATGTAACTGATGGAAATAATCTTGGGCCTCTTAGCCATTTGATAGAGTTTTATTTTCATCTTCCTCTGGTATTGTGCATCTAGTATTATGTAATGGAAGGATTTTTAAAATCAAATTTGAGCATGTTTAATGGTCACTTTTTTAAGGTTACTACTTTGTGTTAATGATCGCGACCGCTTATCGAGTATTATGGGATGAGTCTAATGACTACACCGCTTTCATGCCTTGTGTTAATGACTCGCATCGCCTATTGAGTATTATGTAATGAGTCTAATGATTTGCCTTTGTCTTATGTTAATGACCTGACCTTTTATTGCCTATTCCTCGGTATTGTGTATATAATATCGCATTGCTTTGTGTATTATGTAATGTCCTTGTCTAGCTTTAAGGTTATTGCTTTGTGTTAATGATCGCACCGCCTATTGAGTGATATTTTGAACTCTCTGTTATGTTATTTGCATCTAAAATGATTAGCTTGCTTAAATCTTGTTAATGATCGTAATCGCGCTTAACGCTTATTGAGTGATTATATTGCTTGAAGATGGATCAATAGTTTAAAATAATCTTGTGTTCTCATCATAATTCAGTGTTTTGATTGCATTAAATTGCCTTGTACATTTGAATCTTTATTGTGAACTGATTGGAAATATTTTATTGTGGACTGATTGGAACTGAATGGAACTAATTTTAACCTAGTCATTCCCTATCAAAGCTAGCTTAGCATGTCCAGTCTGTGTTTCATTTCTCTTTGTTGATGAGATAAAATTGCACTTTCAGATAGCTTAACATGTCCAATTTATGCACTATCACTATTATTAATCTTTAAGAAGCAAAATTTTTGTTATCCGATCAAATTAGATTGGCAGAACAAATGAAGGCAACGAGTAATACACAAATGAAGGTAAATGTTGTATGCTGGGAATTTTTTTTAAATTGGCATAAATCAATGCTCAGTAATGCGTTTGACCATTATGAGTAGTCATTTTCATAGTTCTTTTCGAGATCATGAAGATGAAATAGTTAAAAAGGATGTCATGAAAATGGATATATAAGAAAAAAGCGTTTTGAAATTGTGTGTCATAATGCAAAAACTTTAAACTGTCATAACTTTGCCCTCGGATGTCCGATTGAGGTGGTTTTTCTTTTAAAATTGGGTATCTTTTTGAGATCTATATGTCTGAAACAACCAAAGGCTGTTTCGGGCATCATTTTTCCCAAAAGAGCCTATTTTCTAAACATTTTTAGATTATATGAATAAGGTGGAGTGTGGACACTACTTTGACTGCAATTTTCTCAATCATGGGGTGGACAACTTTAATTATATTTATAGGGTCTTGTGGCTCAGATGATTTTTTTCCCTATCAAATCTGTATTACATTTCTGGTTGTATTGCATCTACTTTTTTGGCAAAGTCCAACTATATTTACTCTTTAATTATTTATAAGTATTTGGAATTTATATAGTCTTAGACTTGTACACTATTCGATAATATTGTTGTCTTGATACTTGGATAATATTTTTGTCATGATACTTGGATTCTTTCGCAAATATGGATTAAGCGCATGTGTACCTTTGTTTTGACCCATTTTTGTGATTTGATTTATAATATTTACCTATAAGAGATTTGGATTTAGAATCTCTCCTCTTTATTTTGAAAATACATCATGATGTGCTTTTTTGAATTTGCGACTTTCACGTGCTTTAATGAAGCGAAAGATCTTTGCACGATGCCTTGTGTGCTTTGTCTCGCACGAAATAATGACAAGCAATAGGTGTTGTTTGGAGGTGGATGGCCCGAGATGGTGATGGCAAAGGCGGTTGATGAGTTAGCACAGACGACTCTCGGGAAGAAGTCTCATGATATTGATGTTTACTCAAGGGCACTTATTGCAATTCCAAATACAATTCTGCAGACAATCTTTGGGTTGGAAAGTCTTTGAGTTGATTACACAACTTCGTGCGAGCACCACAAGGAGGAAAGAAATCGAGGATTGATGTCATTCTTTGGGCTATGTAAGTAGTGATTAAGTTGAACGATGTAAAAGTGTTGTTGTTTATAATTTGATATTTTGAAATCTGTCTTATTTTATTTAATTGTTGGTTTTTTTAGGTTGGAGATATGGCGGCGTTGGGAATATCGACGCTTTCAAGGTCAAGCATGTGTATTGCTTAAGCTGTTGAAGGCTGAGAGATGATTTCGAGAGTTGATGAAATCATCACTTGTGCCCCAAGGAGGAGAGAAGATAGAATGTGAGAAGACACTAGAAAAATAGGGCCAGGTAATGACTGTTGTAATGCAAGCTAGTCGCCTATTGGTATCATGCATTGAATAATGAACAAATCTGTTACTTGATGTGCAGGAGAGGCAAACAACTCTTTTTTTTGCTACTCAGACTAAGAAGGTTTGACATCCTCAAATCAGATACTTGTTATTAAATTTTCTACCTGGGTCCGAAACATAATTTTTTGTTTTTAACTTAAAATATTGTGTGAAAATCAAATTAGTTTTTTGTTTCAATTATTATCTGAAGGACTTAGTTTATTTGAATCACTCTTGTTCTTTGCCAGGTTGCAGATCTTGTGTGACGCCCCCAAAAGAGGTATACATCACCTATTCTGAATCGCCAAATACATGGTATAGAATACAAATACAATCTTAAATATACAACACGAGCTATGAGTTTTAATACAAATATTGACTTCTAAACAGTATTCAAACTTAAAATATGTCCTCAATACATTGATTATCACACTATTTCATAGAATAGTGAGGACTACTAATGCTATCATCTGGACCGTCACTCCGTTCCCCGACTAGTCCCTGCTACGTTCTCATTTCTTGAAGAGAATAATGAAAGTAAAAGGGTGAGCTCAACTAGCCCAGTAAGAAATATTATGACTAAGATAATACAAAATAAATTATCATTAGCCTTCAACAGCATTAAACTGATAAAATATAACAAACATCAAGTTTAACTGCAGCGGAACAAGCAATCCATTAGAAGAGTCAAGTAGAGAATAAAATCTACTATCTTCTATGATTTAAAAGGTTTTTCATGACTTTTATCGCTGAGACTCAGCTTAATAAATAATCCACATCATCCCTGCACTACGGCCAAGGATATTCATTAGTATCACGACCACAAATTATCCACGCACTACAGGCCAAGGATATTCGTGTATTCATCAATGGTCATGATCATGCCAACAATCGTCCATCAATGCACTACGAATTGATGAGGACTTTTTCCACATCATTTGTAACATTACGGTCATGATTACAAGAATAATCTCTAATCATAATCATACCAAGTCCATCTATGCCTTTCACAAAGCCACGAGATGACTTTCAACATAATATAAACATGAGGATGATGACAATGATATAAGAATTCAATAAAAAAAGTTCAAGAATTAATTTATCCAGGAACTAATAATGTTCAAATTTTCAACATGATACTTCTTTATAGAGTAACAGTCAAGAATGCTCAGAATAATATTTCCATGAAAAGATACTGGATGAAGCGCAAATATCAAGGATATTCCATTAATTTCATAGAGTATAGAAGTTAAAACTTTAACCAACTGAGTATAATAAAGAATGGAATAACAAAAGAAATCACCAGGCATGCGATAGGCCGCATGACGGAGTTATTCCAACAAAATAATAAATAATGGAAACGGTCATTGCGTAAACGCATGACAAGAGGATATTCAATGTAATTATAAATAATGGAACTAGGTCGTGCGTAAGCGCACCGGCGTGATATTCAACAAAATAATAAACAACGAAACTGTGTCATGCGTAAACGCATACAGGATGTTCAAATGAATAATAAATAATGGAATAACGGAAGAATTTCACCAAGTATAGGGTATCCGGCATGATCAAAGTTATTCAACAGAATAATAAAGAATGAAATAACAAAAAGAATTTCACCAATAAGAAAGAAGGAATACCCCTAACGAGTACAACAAATAATATCCCTTACCGTAAAAGAAGAGTATTTTGACTGGTAGGGCGAGGATATACTCAAAGAAAACTTGCACTACGCTCAAAGCTTTCTTAAACTCTAAAGGAATACACTCAAGATTATAGAAGAAGAACTCTCTCTATAGTTTCTCTCTCTAGAGTTTCAATGAATTTGTAAGAAATAATGAAGGAATGAGCTTCTATTTATAGAAGAATAGACTGTATAGTAACTAATTCATGAATGGTCCAGATTGATTTACTTTAAACGGATGGTCCAGAATGGTTTAAAATAAAATAAAATATATTATATTTATAATCTAATAAAACGAATAACTTTATAAAAGATTTTACTGTGCAAACACTATGCAGGCACTATACAAACACTATGTAGGCACTTATGCATAATAAAATATAATATATTCTAATTATTGTCTAATAAAATAGATAACTTTATAAAAGTATTACATTTTATATATAAAAGATTTTACTATTAGTCTAATAAAATGAATAATTTTATAAAAGTATTACATTTTTATATAAAAAGCTTTTACATTTTATTACATTAATAATACTAATAAAACAAAACTCATCATCATTATTATAATTCATAATATTAATCGACTGTGTCGTTCCTGGAAAGAGGGCTTTCAATAAGGATTTCTCCCCATTGGCAGCCGCAATTAGGTGACCAAACACGTCCTTCGTGTAACTTGAGACATCGTTAATGTAAGACCCCAACTTAAATAAAGATGAATTTTCTATAAATATCATTTTTGAATATTATGGAGTAAATTTGATATAATGTTATAGTTGTGGGTAATATTTATAAATTTTGCAAAAGTACGCAAGTTGTTATATAATATTCAATTGGTGGGAATATTCATTTTTTAAGAGAATATTCGCATAATCAAGACAATCATTGGTAGAACCCTACAATGAAATTATCATTTCGGATTGAAAAAATGACAAAAATACTTTATGAAAATAACTATGAAGTTTTACCGTTAACTGTTGAAACACCCAAAGTGTTAAAAGTACAAGAATAAAGCGTAATCGCACAATGCTTACGATTTTGATTATTGATGCTTATGTGATAAGTCACTCGGTTTTGTTTTATTGGTATTATTAATGTAATAAAAGCAGAAAAGTTTTTATATAAAATGTAATACTTTTATAAAGTTATTCGTTTTATTAGGCTAATAGTAAAATCTTTTTATATAAAATGAATACTTTTTATAAAGTTATCATTTTATTAGACAATAATTAGAATATATTATATTTTATTATGCATAGTGTTTGTATAGTGCCTGCATAGTGTTTGCATAGTAAAATCTTTTATAAAGTTATTCGTTTTATTAGATTATAAATAGAATATATTATATTTTATTTAAAAAAAAATTCTTTAAATATGGACCATCAGATTAAAGTAAATCAATCTCAACCGTTCATGAGTTAGTTACTATGCAGTCCATTTTTCTATAAATTGAAGCTCATTCCTTCATTATTTCTTACGAATTCACTGAAACTCTAGAGAGAGAAATTATAGAGAAGCTATAGAAAATTATTCTGCTCCTTCCCTACTCTTATATTCAATTTCTTTTACGGTAAGGGATATTATTTGTTGTACTTGTTAGGGGTATTCCTTCTTTCTTATTGGTGAAATTCTTTTGTTATTCCATTCTTTATTATTCTGCTAGAATAACCAGTATACGCGGACTACCCTATACTTGATGATATTCTTCTAATATTCCGTCTTTATTATTATTCTTTTGGAATATCCTGTCTGTACGTTTACGCCGAACCCAGTTCCGTCTTTATTATTATTCTGTTGGAATATCCTGTTTGTGCGTTTATGCTGGACCTGGTTCCGTCTTTATTATTTTGTTGGAATATCCACGCTCAGACGCTTTTTTACGGGGACTGGTTCCGTTATTTATTATTCGTTGGAATAATCTTTTGTATGCGGTCTATCGCATGCATGGTGATTTTTTTTTATTCCATTCTTTATTATACTTAGTTGGTTAAAACTTTGACTTCTATACTCCATGAAATTAGTGGAATATCCTTGATATTTGTGCTTCATCCAGTATCTTTTCATGGAAATATTCTTCTGAACATTCTTGAATTTTACTCTACAAAGCAAAGATCATGTTGACAATTTAGGCGTTATTGGTTCATGGATAAATTAATTCTTGAACTTGTTTTATTGAATTCTTATATCATTATCATCATCCTCATGTTTATATTATGTTGAAAGTCATACGTATTCAGTGTAGTGCATAGATGGACTTGGTATATGATTATGACTGTGGATTATTCAAAGGTAATCATGATCGTAATGTTACAAATGATGTGGAAAAAGTCCTCATTGGCCCGTAGTGCATTGATGGATAGTTGTTGGCATGATCATGACCATTAATGAATACACAAATATTCTTGGCCCGTAGTGCATGGATAATTGTGGTCGTGATACTAAAAAATATCCTTGGTCGTAGTGCAGGGGTGATTCGACGATGTGGATTATTTATTAAGCTGAGTCTCAGCGATAAAAGTCATGAAAAACCTTTTAAAGCATAGAAGATAGTAGATTTTATTCTCTACTTGACTCTTCTAATGGATTGCTTGTTTCATCGCAGATTAAACTTGATGTTTGTTATATTTTATCGGTTTAACACATTGTTGAAGGCTAATGATAATTTATTCTGCATTATCTTAGTCATAATATTTCTTCTGGGCTAGTTGAGCTCACCCTTTCTTTCACTGTTCTCTTCAGGAAATGAGAATATAGCTGGGATGAGTCGGGGAACAGAGTGATGGACCAGATGATAGTATTAGCAGTCCTCACTATTCTATGAAATAGTGTGACAATAAATGTAAGGAGGACTCCTTTTGAGTTTGTATACTCTCTAGTAGAAAATATTTGTATTCAAACTCACAGTTTATGTTTTGTCGTATTGTACACGACAGTTGTATTATTAAGTTGTATTTGAATTCTGTACCATATATTTGGCGACTCAGAATAGGTGATGAATACCTATTTTGGGGGCGTCACAGTTAATATTGCAAATAATAATATTAATATTTTTGTTATCTCAATTATTGATTATAAAATATTGACAATAATTGAATCAAATAACGTGAGATACTATGCAGCAATTACTGTAACAATAATTAGACAAAACTGAGTGACTTCTCATGTAAGCATCAATAACCAATACTGTGTGCTACTGTGCAACTACGCGTATTAGTGTACTTTTAACACCGGGTGTTTCAACAGTTAACGGTAAAACTTCCGCCGTTATTTTTATGAAGTATTTTTGTCGTTTTCTCAATCCGACAATAATTTCGTTGTGGGGTCCACCAATGATTGTGCCGTTGTACGAATATTCCCTGTTAAAATGAATATTCCCCGACCAATTGAATACTATATAACAACTTGCGTACTTTGCAAAATTTATAAATATTATCCACAACTATAACATTATATCAAATTAATTCCATAATATTCAAAAATGATATTTATAGAAAATTCATCTTTATTCATAAAAGTTGGGGTCTTACAACCTCCCCTTCTTATGAAATTTTGCCCTCGAAATTAGGGTACGTACCTGGTATGTCGAAGAGGTAAGGATACCTTGATTTCATTTTAGATTCTAACTCCCAAGTCATTTCCTCAACATCGTGGTTTCTCCACAAAACTTTGACTTGAGGTATAACCTTGGAGCGTAGAATATATTCCTTCTTATCCAAGATTTGAACAGGAACCTCTTCATACGTCAAATCTTCCGCTATTTCGTCTGTTCTAACTTCAATAATGTGGTTCGTGTCTTCCACATATTTACGTAACATGGATATGTGAAAAGCGTTATGAACACGAGACATACTTGGCGGAAAGCGAGTCTATAGGCCACGATTCCTACTCGATCGAGGATTAAAATGGGCCGATGAATCGAGGATTGAGCTTTCCTCTCTTTCCAAATCTCAGTAACTCCTTTCCATGGAGCAACACGTAATAACACATGATCGCTATATCGAATTCCACGTCATTTCGATGAAGATCGGCTATAACTCTTTGTCGATCTTGTGAGGTTTTTATCGTTGTCGGATCGTTTGAATCTTTTCCGTAGTAATTCGTACCAACTCCGGTTCCAACAACATTGCTTCACCCACCTCATCCCAACATACTGAAGAATGACACTTTCTTCCATACAACGCCTCAAATGGAGTCATGCCAATATTTGCTTGATAATTGTTGTTGTAGGAAAACTCCACCAATGGTAAGAACTTATCCCAACTTCCCTTGAATTCAAGGACACAAAGTCTTAATAAATCTTCAAGAGTTTGAATAGTCCTCTCCGAATCGCCTTGCGTCGTCTTCGAGGATGATATGCTTGAAAGCTAAATCGTAAATCTGTGCCCATAGCTTTTTCGTAAACTAACCCAAAATCGTGAAGTAAATCTTGGGTCTCGATCAGAAATTATGGATACTGGCATACCATGCAGTCTTACAATCTCGTTTATGTACATACGAGTAAGACATTCAAGTGTATAAGTTTCTCGTATCGGTAAGAAATGAGAAGACTTGGTTAATCTATTAACAATAACCCAAATTGCATTTATGCCTTGAGAAACCTTGGGAAGACCAGTAACGAAATCCATGGTAATGTGCTCCCACTTCCATTTTGGAATTTCAAGTGGTTGCAATGGACCTTTTGGTACTTGATGCTCCACCTTGACTCGTTGACACGTTAGACACCTTGAGATAAACAGCGCTATCTCTCTCTTAATATTGACCCACCAAAATGTATATCGAAGATCATGATACATTTTGGTACTCCCAAGATGGATTGCAAACGGTGTGTTGTGCGCCTCCATCATGATTTTATACTTTAAATCAAGTTCGTTAGGAACACAAAGTCTGGAGTTGACTCGAAGTATTCCTTCTTCATCGATTCTTGCTTCCGGCATAGCACCTTCTTTCTTCCTCATACGCATCAGCTCCAGGTCTGTAGCTTGAGCAACTTTAACTTTATCAATTAAAGTTGGTTCTACTCGTATATTCGCCATCATCACATGGGTCCCTGGAGTCTTTAACTCTATCTCCATCCTTTGCAAGTCACACAAAATGGGCCTTTGCGTTGACAATATCGCACTCGTACTTGCATATGATCTTCTACTCAATGCGTCGGCTACCACGTTCGCTTTTTTCCAGGATGGTATTGGATGGTATGATCATAATCTTTCAACAGTTCAAGCCAACGTCGTTGTCGCATGTTGAGTTCCTTTTGAGTGAAGAAATATTTGAGGCTTTTATAATCCGTAAATATCTCCACCTTCTCCCCATATAAGTAATACTTCCAAATTTTAAGTACGAAGACAACAGCTGCTAACTCTAGGTCATGATTGGATAATTTCTCTCATATTCTTTGAGTTGTCTTGAGGCATAGGCTATAACTTTCCCATGTTGCATGAGAACACATCCCAACCCTTTGCAGAAGCATCATCATAGATGACAAATCCCTCCGAGCTAGATGGTATTGTCGTAGCAGTCTTTGAAATGAGTCTCCTCTTGAGTTCTTGAAAACTCGTCTCATATTCTACGCTCCAACCGAACTTTGTATCTTTCCGAGTCAGCTGAGTTAATGGAGTAGCTATTCGAGAAAATCCTTCCACGAATCTCCGATAATAATCAGCTAAGCCAAGAAAGCTACGTACTTTGGTCACTAATTTAGGTTGCTCCCAGCTTTGAATTGCTTCAATCTTTGCCGGGTGGGTCAACAGATATTCCATGACTTGATACTACGTGCCCAAGGAATGCTACTTCCTCAAGCCAGAACTCACATTTCTTCATCTTGGCATAAAGCTTGTATTCACGAAGCTTTTGGAGTGTCAGCCTCAAGTGTTGCTCATGATCTTCACGGCTTTTGGAATAAATAAGGATGTCATCAATAAAGATGACCACAAAGTGATCCAAATATTCCTTGAATACTCGGTTCATCATATCCATGAAGGCAGCAGGAGCATTAGTCAATCCAAAGGACATGACTAGGAATTCATAATGCCCGCATCGAAGTTACGAAAAGCCGTCTTTGGAATGTCATCTGTTCTAATCTTCAATTGGTGATATCCGGAATGAAGATCAATCTTTGAAAAGAATTTGGCTCCTTGCAACTGGTCAAACAGGTCATCAATACGTGGCAATGGGTACCTATTTATAAAGGTGACATGATTCAACTCCCGATAATCCATTCAAAGTCGCATACTCCCATCTTTCTTCTTCACGAATAGAACAGGAGCACCCCAAGGAGAAGTACTAGGACGAATAAAGCCAATGTCTAACAATTCATGCAGTTGGGTCTTTAACTCCTGAAGTTCAATAGGAGCCATTCGATATGGGACTTTGGAAATGGGTTTTGTACCAGGTTCAAGGTCGATACAAAATTCAATTTCACGCTCTGGGGGTAGTCCAGGAAGTTCTTCAGAGAATAAATATCATTGCCTTAATAATATATAACTATTACAAAAGATACAATTAAACTTATATTGTTTGCTTTCCTTTGTCCTTGTTCTTGCTTGAACCTTCTGGTTGATCATACTTAGTTGAAAACATTTAAATTAAGCAAGGATGAGCATTTGAGTGCCTAACAAGTAATAACAATTATAAATATTAGCCGAAAGGATTAAATATTTTCTTTATACATCACTTCTACAACGATTCAATAGTTGTGAAGTAAACTAAACCGATAATAATAACATAACAACTCTATCTCACAATTTTGAAACTACGTACCGGCTATAAAATGGGTATTAGTTGACAGGCTATAAACAATGTTTTTAGTTTTCATTAAGGTTTAGCAGAACTTCATCTGCAAACCGGCCATAACTTCTGAGCACGCACGGTGATCACGGATTCGCCCTAATGTGCCTGATTAATCAATACTACATACAAGAACGATATTATCGTTCACTCTGTCCGCCTTGGGCGCATAAAAGTTTTTCCTTGATCGGGATGTTCATACTTATTCTAGAATCCAAACCAAAACAATTTGATTGGATACAATAAGGTTTTATTATATTCAACGATATTTTTAAATATGTGCCTAGGTGGTCAAAGAGCTTAGGCTGACTTATATATAAATATATATATATATATATATATATATATATATATATATATCAACATGTGTTTAACCACAATGATTATCCAAGTGAGCACACTTATATAACCATATTTTGAAATTAATCTAAGTAATATATATATATATATATATATATATATATATATATATATATATGAGTTATATAATATAATATCATGTTGATAAACAATGATCGGATATAATATATACGATAATACGGTTAATAATCTAGTACAATAATAATATAATTCTGAAATTCTTACTTATGTCCATTGCATAAAGGAAATGCAAAGGTAAGATACTTGCTTGGTCTGCTGCTTATACTTATGCAACTTAGTTTTATCTTTTATACCGAAACCTATCATTAATAAGATCATTTGATCGATTAGAATAACATACTATAATACATATTACTACTTATTGCAGTCAGCACATTACCTATTCACATTATCATACATAATTAACCGTCCTTGAATCACAAACAAACATTAATACAGTCAAAGTATCTAAGTCTGGATCAATTTCTGAAACATGTCGATGTACCGACGGCTTTATCGGGTAATTATCGAGTCTAATACTCTATCCTGTAGTTCAATATCTGTAAGTATCAGTCATATTATTTTTAAATGACTTATAATAATTTTTAAACATTTATTATAATTTATCATGAATTTTCAAACACTAGAATCATTATTAAATGATTTAAATATTAAATAATTCAATTATCATTAATATTTAATTAATATTAAATTATTAATAAAGTCATTGCCAAAATATTAAAATTATTTATAATAACTTAAAATACTTTTAAAGTATTAATATTATCCTTAAATGATTTTTAAAATAATTAAAATCATTTTTATATAATTACTATTAATATTTAATTATTAATGTATTATTCATCAAAATATAAAAAGTCCTTAATTATAACTTAAAATATTTTAATCCATTTATTTCTTTTTAAATCAATAAAACCATTTTTAAATTATTTATTTAATATTATTATTAAATAATTCTAATATCATTTATAATAAATTAATAATCATTAATATTAAATTATTAATGAAATTATCCTTTAAATATTAAAAGTTATATTTTATAACTTAAATTATCTTTAAACACTTTATTTTCATTTAAAATGATTTTTATAATATTAAAATAATTTGTAAACTAATTTATCTAATATAATTATTAAATAACTTTAATATCATTTATAATAATTAATTAATGAAATTTACTTTTAAATATTGAAAGTTATATTTTATAACTTAACATATTTTAAATACAGTATTATTATTTAAAATGATTTTAATATAATAAAATCATTTTTAATTTATTTATTTAATTCATTTATTAAATATATTATTTATCATTAATATTAATTTATTAATGAAATTTATCACAAAATATTAAAAATAACTTAAAATATTTTCTTATACCATAATATAATTTTAAATGATTTTTCAAGTATTTAAATCATTTTTAACTAATTTATTTAATATTATAATTAAATAAATTAAATACTATTAATATTTCAAAAATATTAAATATTTATGAAATATACTTAAAATAATTAAAAACTAATTTTTGAACTTTAAAATATATTTTAATAATTTATTATGTATTTTTCATAATTTAAATTTTTTTTCTATTTAGTTAATTAAAATAATTAATTTCTGAAAATATTTGTCACTAAAGGGCCCTATAGCGACGAAACTGTCGCTGTAGGTTTTCTTGAGCATTCATAAGGCAGTTTCGACTAGCCTCATTTGACCAAGTGTAACAATCAGATCATGATGTTTCTAGTCTATCTTTTGATCACAGTGTGTAGAACTAATGTAATTCTATAAGATTCAACAATAAACACGAACAAACAACGTAAAATGAAAGAGATCTGAGCCTCCAAAATTCATGTCAAAGCGTGTTCTTGAGTTTTACGGGTTTGTCAGAAACTCAAGCGGTCAAAGGCCTCTTTGGAGCCTTGATTAATCCGGCTCTGCTTTCATGTTTAAAGTGCATCAATATATTAGATTGTAATACGTATGTCATAGAACAACTTAGTATCACAAAATCAACCAAACAACATTACTGCATAAGCTTAATCTTTGGTCAAAGTTCATTCAATTGTGTTTTGAACTTTACGGGTTTTCGAGTAAATGGAACTCAGCAAATGGGTCAACCTATGTTTGACCGTGATTAGTTTTTTATTCCAAAAAGCACCTTTTTGGCCACTTTGTTTATAGTGATAAAACGAATTTCCTGCTTTTAAAATTTTGAAATAGTAAGGGTTGATTTGATTAATAATGGATAGTTAAGGACGTTTAAACCGAAATTTTTTAAAAAAAGGAATTTCCTTTATTTATTATTTTGAAAAAGGGTTGAATTGATTAATGTGGATAGTTAAGGGGAATATTTCAAAATAAGCAAATGGTTATAAAATATTCATTATCGTGGAATATTGGTCGTGGAATATTTGATGCTTCGGGAATATTAAATATGATTGGCCAAATGACCATGTGTGGGCCCATAATGAAAGCGATTGGATGAAGAAAGCGACAAATATAAGTTGTTTAAAAAAATACTTGGCGTAGTTATTCTAGTTATCTTTTATTGGAATACCGGTGTGGTTAAAACACACTAATACGCGTTGTTGAAAGCGGTTGCTTTGCAGTATTGCACCAATTATTGATTCTTACGTAAGAAGGCACTACTCGATAATGGTTACGATAATTCTTTATTCGATATTTTATTTTTGATTTAATAATTCTTTGCGTTGATATTTTATATTCTTTGTTGTTTGATAATTGTCATTTACACGTATTTTTCATTATCGAAGCAATAATTCATATTATCTGAATAATATTATTAGATAACATTATTGGCGATGTCTAGAAAGTTACATCTAAGGAGAGGTTTGGTCACCTAATTGCGGCATGAAGAAGAAATTCTTATTGGAAAGCCCCTCTTTCACAGGAGCGCACTGTTGTCGATATTGTGATTACGTAATATTATTTGTGAATAATTAATTATTGATTCATATGATGAGGAAAATATTGATTTTATGTGGATATAGATGGAGAAAATTTTAAAATGACAATTGTTGAAAATTAATATTTTATCTTTTTACGATAAAATAATTCATTTAAATATATTATATTTAATAATATAATAATGGTGATATTTTTACAACGAATGTGGGATATATGAGTATCTGAGGAGGAAGAGTATTTTGTTGCAATAAATGTTTAAAACATATTAAATATCGGTGGACCCCATTTATTATTTGAAATTTGATTATAGCTTTTGTAAAATCGCTTGTTTGTGGATTTGGTCAATTTATATTTGGAATTTGGAAAAACTTTCTTCTGCAAAGTTGTAGAGAATTGAAATTCTATAAAAACTCATGATTCGAATTTTCTGATGAAATGACTATTTATTATGAATTATTGAAGTTCCAAAGTTCTAAAATAATTGATTTTGGGAGTTTAAAATATTTTTTTAAGAAAAACGTTTTTTCATTTGTAATTGAGTGGCTCACATGTGTTATAAATGATCTGAAATCAGATTTCTAAGGTGGGCTTGAATATTTTTAAGAAATATTATTATTTTATTAAATTTTACGCTTTGGTGTTCTAAGCATTTTCTATAAATAGGGTCTTAGGTTAGAATTGAAAATCACACGAAGCTGAAGTTTTTCTCTCTATATTATCGGCGTATTCTTGTGAGTATTTTGAGTATACTTTGAGTATTGCTAGGCGGTGCAAGTTCCCTTTGACTTTATACGGTATTATTCTATTTAGAAATCTTGATCTTTCGAGGTAGGGGATATTTTTTTTTCGTAATGATATTATTTCTTGATATCATTATCTTTGAAATATTGATCTGAAGTTTTATCAAATTTGGAACTTTTTCATGTCGGGGTTACTATTCATGGGTTCTTATTCATGAGTTACTATTCACGAGTTCTATTTATGATTTATTATTCTTATTCAGTAGAGTCTTATTCATGAAGCGTGAAGATGTTTTTGTGGAATTTCTATCTTTTGGTGTCGAGTTCTTATTCACATATATCTGGCACTTTATTCACGATATCTGGCACTATTCACGTATCTGGATTATTCTTAGAAAAATAAAATTTCTTCTTTTTCGTCCAAAACATCTAATACGGATACTAACTACGATTGTATCCATGTTTTGATCATTCTTGAATTTTACACCACTATGATTATTTTTGAGGTATTTTTGGATGTGGATAAAACCAAGTACGAATCCTTAATCCTTAATCCTTGTCATTTTGTTTCTTTGGATTCGTTTCTTTAAAAAATATTTTCATCATCCTCGGTCTTAAATGATGATATTATGGAATATCTTTGGCTGTAGTGCAAAGATGAATGATTTCTTAAGAATATCTTTGGCACGTGGTGCAAGATGAATGATTTCTGAAGAATATCTTTGGCGTAGTGCAAAGATGAGCAGTGTTTAAATGAACATGACCGGTGATGAATATCTTTGCTTTTTGTAGTGCAAAGATGAATATTTGATTCAGATGTATATTGATTGATGTTCTGAGGATAAAAGATGAGCGATGAACTTTTAAATTCATACATAGAAGATAGTAGTTTGCATTCTCTACTTAACTCTTCTAATGAATTATTATTTCATTGCTATGATATTGATTTAAAATTTGTTGTCTATTGTATTCTATTATATTTTTCCTGTTGAAGACTAACGATAATTTGTTGTATATTATCTTAGTCGTAATATTCTTCTTGAGCTAGTTGAGCTCACCCTTTTCCTTTTGTTCCATTTTTCTCGGGAGGCGAGAATATAGCGAGTGCAGTCGGGGTATGGAATGAAGGTTTTAGAAAGGATTGTTTAGTAGTCCTCACCATTTTGTAAAATAATGTATCGATAAATGTGATGAGGATTTATTTGAGTATAGATATTATACAGAAGATAATATTTGTATTCAAACTCACATTTTCTTGTTGTAATAATAAAGTTGTAGTTGTTTACATACCATGTATTGACAACTCTCGAATGGGTGATGTATATACCTATTTTGGGGGCGTCGCGGTTGGTATCGAGCTTAGGGATATGATCTCTGGCGGAGATCGGGGAATAGAACTAGGAGGGAGGCGAGTAAATCCTTCGCCGCTAGTGTGTCCTACTAAGCTTATTTGTTAGTTGGTGGGTATATAGGGATATTATGTGATATATTGATTTCCTTAATTAACCCTTGTTTTATGGCGGTATTTGAGAATGTCGGTGAGAATATTAACAATGGAAATGAGGCCAGTGGAGATACTGTACTCACCTGCGAGGAGAAGCGTCTGACAGTGGCAATGTTCCTCTGTGAACAACACCATTAAGCGAGATGATGAGCGAGGGATGTTTAGAAGTTTTTGCGATTCATGCAAAATCAGACGAGGAGACTTCGTGTTCAAAATCTGAGGAGAAATGATAGCAATTCACGGGTTATCTGTGACCAAGCGATTCAAAAGTTGGGACCACGAATTTAAGGGAAAGCGGATCCGATCATGGCGGAAACATGGGTCAAACAAATTACCAAGATATTCGATGTCTTGGGATGCGGAGAACGAAGGTTCCATTCGCCACCTTTATGTTAAGTGGCGCGGCGGATTCTTGGTGAGAATGCGTGAAGCGTACCCATCGGCCGCTTTTCGGCGTATCTTGGGAGGCGTTTGAGAACTATTTAATGACAAATACTTTCACGAAAGTGTTCGTCGTATGAAGGAAGTGGAGTTCATCGATTAGAGCAAAACAACATGGCGGTGTCTCGAATGAGGCAAAGTTTGCGAGTTATCGAGTTTGCACCTCATTTGGTGGAGAATGAGGAGCGTATGCGGATGTTTCTTAGAGGTTTGAAAACGGCGTCGTCGATATCTCATTTCTCATAAATTTTCTCTTTATTGAGATGTTGTAAGCAGGGCTCGATTATTAAGCGAGATAACGAGAAATACGGTCATTTGAGGACCCTGACCGAGGATCGTATCGAGAGATAGCGGTCAATGAATAATGATAACTGCGGAGAAAAGCGACGGACAAAATGGTAACCACTCTGGTGGTAATCATAGCCGTGAAAATAGAAAAAGCGAGTCGGGAGGAGATTTTAAAAGGAGATTTAACAGCGACCATATGAAGACAGCGGTCTAAGCGTGCAAGCGGTTCTAAGGGAGGAAGCGACCACCGGTCGTATATGTTACAAATCACGGAAAAGAGGACATATCGGTCAAGCGCCCTGATGATTCAAGGTATGCTATAATTGTGGAAAGGAAGGACATATCGCTCGAGATTTATATGTGGCGAAACCTAGTTCGGTGAGGGACGGTGACTCAAAAATCATCCCGAAAAAGTCAAAGTCAAGCGATTAGGGAAGGCGTTTGTTGTATTTGGTCATAATCGAGGAACAAACGAGGTGATCACGGGTAAGCTATTTATAAATTCTTGCGAAGTTTATACCTTACTGCCAATCTGGGTGCTACCCATTCATTTTCTCTCTCTGCATGTGCTCAGCGTTTAAACTTGACTCAGGAGAAATTAGACTTTGACTATCTGTGGAAACTCAGTTAGGAGAAACTTTCATCACATCCTTTGTTTATAAATCTTGTTTGATTCAAGTTGGCACCATTACCTTTACATTGACCTTATCTCTTTAAAGATACTTGCTTTTGATGTGATTTTAGGGATTGATTGGTTAACTACTCATCATACCAAAATTGATTGTTTTCGTAAGGTTGTTAGTTTTCATATTCCTAACCAACTTTGTTATGCAATTCAAGCAACTAAACCATTAAAATCAATCTTTATCATATCTAATCATAAAGCTATTCGTTTTATTAAAAAGCGGATGTCAAGCTTTCTTAGCCCATGTTATGGATTTGAATAAAGACACGTCAAATTTGAATAATATTCTGTTGTTATTGACTTTCTGGCGTATTTCAGAAGAACTTCGGTCTACCCCAGAGCGTGAAGTTGAATTCTTTATTGATCTTGAACACAGTACAAAGCCCATTTCTAAAACCCATATCGAATGGCTCTATTGAACTTGAGGAGTTAAAGGTCCAACTACGAGGAATTGTTGGACATCGGTTTCATTCGATCTAGTACATCTCCTTGGGGTGCTCTGTTTTATTTGTAAAGAAGAAGAAAAGCGGGAGTATCGACTTTGTATTGACTATCGGGGAATTGAACCATGTCACCATCGAGAATAGGTATCCTCTACCTCGTATTGATGACTTGTTTGACCCGATTCTGAGGGCCTGATTCTTTTCAAAAATCGATCTTAGATTACGGATATCATCGGTGAAGATTAGGCGAGGATATTCAAAGCGCCTTGAGAACTCGGTATGGGCATTATGAATTCTTAGTCGTGTCTTTCGGACTAACTAATGCTCTGCGACTTTCATGGATATGATGAGCCAAAGTATTCAAGGAATATTTGGATCGATTCGTTGTTGTCTTTATTGATGACATCCTCATATATTCAAAAAGTAGTGAAGATCATGAGCACCATTTTGAATTTGGTACTCAAAGGCCGTGAAAACCAACTATATGCCAAATTGAAGAAATCGAGTTACGGCGAGGAAGTAGCATTCCTTGGGCGCGTATAGTGTCGAAACATGGAGTATCTGTTGATCCGTGAAGATTGAAGCAATCAAAGTTAGAACAGCAAAGTCGGTGGTTGAAGTCACGTAGCTTTTGGGCTTATTTGGTTATTATCGGAGATTCGTGGAAGGGTTTTCTCGAATCGCTACTCCATTAACTTCAGCTAACTTCGGAAGGATACAAAATTCGTTTGGAGCGAAGAATGCGAGAAAAGTTTCAAGAGCTTAAGAGGAGACTTATTTTTTGACTGTTCTAACAATACCATCTGGTTCGGATGGATTTGTTATCTCTGATGATGCTTGAGGCAAAGGGTTAGGATGTGTTCTCATGCAGCGTGGGAAAGTCATAGCCTATGCCTCATGACAACTTAAAAAGTATGAGAGGAATTATCCTACTCATGATCTAGAGTTAGCGTGATCGTTTTCAGCGCTAAAAATATGGAGGCACTATCTATATGGGAGAAAGTGGAGATATATTCGGACCATAAAAAGCCTTAAATATTTCTTCACTCAAAAAAGAACTCGACATCTGGCGGTGACGTTGGCTCGAGCTATTGAAGACTACGACCACACTATTGATACCATCTGGTAAAAGCGAGCGTGGTAGGTGGCGCATTGAGTAGAAGATCATATCTTGAGAGCGAGTGCGATGATGTCAAGTATCGCGTAGAGCCCGACTTTAATAGAAAAAGTTAAGGTTGCTCAAAGCCCGCAGGCCGGAGGCGATCGTATGAAGAAGAAATCTGAAGGAGCTATTAGGGGCGAGAATTGATGAAGAAGGAATACTTGAGTCACTCTAGACTTTGTGTTCTAACGACTACGATTTGAAGTACAAGATTATGATGGAGGCACTGATCGCCATTTGCAATCCATCACTGGAAGTACTAAAATGTATCGTGATCTTGACATACATTTTGGTGGAACAATATGAAGAGAGAGATTGCAAAGTTTATCTCGATGTGTTTAACTTGCCAGCGTGTAAAGGCGGAGCATCTTGTACCTAAGGGTCCGATCTTTTGCAACCACTTGAGATTAGGAATGGAAGTGGGAACACATTACTATGGATTTAGATTTACGGGTCTTCCTACGGTTTCTCAAGGCATCAATCTTATTTGGGTTATTGTTGATAGATTAACCAAGTACGCTCATTTCTTGCCGTCACGGAGACTTATTCCTTGAGCGTCTTGCTAGTATGTACGTGAATGAGATTGTGAGGTTGCATGGCATGCTGTATCCATAGTTTGGATCGTGACCCAAGATTCACTTCAAGATTTTGGGTTAGCTTGCAAAAAGCTATGAGCGCAGTTTGCGATTTAGTTGGCATACCATCCCCAAGCAGACGGAATGATCGAGAGAGGACTATTCAAACTCTTGAAGATCTATTAAGACTACATGTGTCCTAGACTTCAAGGGTAGTTAGGATAAGTATTTACCATTGGTGGAATTCTCCTACAACAGCAGTTATCGGCAAGTATAGGTGTGGCTCCATTTGAAGCATTATATGGGCGAAAATGTCGTTCTCGATATGTTGGGATGAGGTGGGTGAAGCAACATTGTTGGGACAGGAGTTAATACGTATGACTACTGAGAAAGATCCAAATGATTCGACAAGCGTATACAAAGCGGCACAAGATCGACAAAAAGAGTTATGCGGATCTTCATCGAAAGGGCGTGGAATTTAATGTGGGGATCATGTATTGTTGCGAGTTGCTCCGTGGAAGGAGTTACAAGATTTGGGAAGAGAGAAAGCTCGATCCACGATTTATTGGTCCATTTCAAATTCTTGAAGAGGAGTAGGAAATGTAGCCTATAGACTTGCGTTACCTCAAAGGTATGTCTCGTGTTCATAATGTGTTTCACATATCGTACGCCGTAAATATGTGAAAGACCGAACCACGTTATTGAGTTAGAAGCCAGGACGAGATAGTAGAAGACTTAGCGTATGAGGAGGTACTGTCAAGATCTTGGATAGGAAGGAGCATGTCCTACTGCATGAAAGGTCATACCACAAGTTAAAGTTTTGTGGAGGAATCATCTTTATAGAGAAATGACTGGGAATTGGAAGCGGAAATGAAAGCGAGGTATCCTCACCTTTTGAAAACACCAGTGCGTCGTCGATTTCGAGGGACGAAATTTCATAAGGAGGGAGGTTGTAAGACCGAAATTTTTAAATAAAAAGGAATTTCCTTTATTTATTATTTTGAAATAGTAAGGGTTGATTTGATTAATGTGGATAGTTAAGGGTTAAATCATAAATATTTTCAAAATAAGCAAGTGGTTATAAAATATTCATTATCGTCGGGGAATATTCGTTTGGTGGTGGAATATTAAATCTTTGTCGGGGAATATTAAATGCTGACAGCCTTGACCATAATGTGAGCCCATGTGAAAGCGATTGGATGAAGAAAGCGACAAATATAAGTTGTTTTTAAATAGCAGGCGTAGTTATTTACAGATTATCTTGTTGGAATACCCGGTGGTTAAAAAAACACTAATCTGGCGTTGTTGAGCGGTTGCAGCATGGTATTGCACCAATTATTGATTCTTACGTGAAGGCTTTACTCGATAATGGTTACGATAATTCTTATTCGATATTTTATTTATTGAGTTAATAATTCTTTGCGTTGATATTTTATATTCTTTGTTGTTTGATAATTGTCATTACGGTATTTTTCATTATCGAAGCAATAATTCATATTATCTGAATAATATTATTAGATAACATTATTGGCAATGTCTAGAAAGTTACATCTACAGGAGAGGTTTGGTCACACTAATTGCGGCGATGATGAAGAAATTCTTATTGGAAGCCCCTCTTTCACAGGAAGCGCACGGTTGTCGATATTGTGATTACGTAATATTATTTGTGAATAATTAATTATTGATTTATATGATGAGGAAAATATTGATTTTATGTGGATATAGATGGAGAAAATTTTTAAAATGACAATTGTTGAAAATTAATATTTTATCTTTTACGATAAAATAATTCATTTTTAAATATATTATTTTAATAATATATTAATGGTGATATTTTTACAACGAATGTGGGATATATGAGTATCTGAGGAGGAAGAGTATTTTTGTTGCAATAAATGTTTAAAACATGTTAAACATGTTGGTGGACCCCATTTATTGGTGAAATTTGATTATAGCTTTGTAAAATCGCTTGGTTTGTGGATTTGGTCAATTTCTATTTGGAATTTGGAAAAACTTTCTTACGCAAAGTTGTAGAGAATTGAATTTCCTATAAAAACTCATGAGATTCGATTTTTCTGATGAAAGGGCTATTTATTATGAATTATTGAAGTTACGAAAGCTAGAAATAATTGATTTTTGGAAGTTTTAAATATTTTTTTAAGAAAAACGTTTTTTTTTTGCAAGTGGCTCACATGTGTTATAAATGTGCTGAAATCAGATTTCTAAGGTGGGCTTGAATATTTTTAAGAAATATTATTATTTTATTAAATTTTTACTGCTTTTGGTGTTCTAGCATTTTCTATAAATAGGGTCTTGGGTTAGAATTGAAAATCACACACAGAAGAGTTTTCTCTCTCTATATTATCGGCGTATTCTTGTGAGTATTTTGAGTATACTTTGAGTATTGCTAGGCGATTGAGTTCCTTGACCTTATATATCGGTATTTAGCTAGAAATCTTGATCTTTCGAGGTAAGGGATATTATTTTTTTTTCGTAATGATATTATTTCTTGATATCATTATCTTTGAAATATTGATCTGAAGTTTTTATCAAATTTGGAACTTTTTCATGTCGGAGTTCTTATTCATGGAGTTCTTATTCATGAGTTCTTATTCACGAGATTCTTATTAAATGAGTTCTTATTCACGATTCTTATTCACGATTCTTATTCACAGTCTTATTAAGTGAAGCGTGAAGATGTTTTTGTGGAATTTCTATCTTTTGGTGTGAGATTTACTATTCACGTATACGGCCTTTATTCACGATATCTGACACTATTCACGTATCTGATTATTCATAGAAAAATAAAATTTCTTCTTTTAAGTCAAAATATCTAATGCGGATACTAGCTTTACGATTGTATCCATGTTTTGATCATTCTTGAATTTTACACCACTATGATTATTTTTGAGGTATTTTTGGGCGTGGATAAAACCAAATACGAATCCTTAATCCTTAATCCTTGTCATTTTGTTTTCTTTGGATTCGTTTCTTTTAAAAAAAATATTTTCATCATCCTCGGTCTTAAATGATGATATTATGGAATATCTTTGGCTTTGTAGTGCAAAGATGAATGATTTCTTAAGAATATCTTTGCTTTGTAGTGCAAGATGAATGATTTTGAAGAATATCTTTGGCGTAGTCAAAGATGAGCAGTGTTTAAATGAACATGACCGGTGATGAATATCTTTGGCTGTAGTGCAAAGATGAATATTTGATTCGAGATGTATATTGATTGATGTTACGGGGATAAAAGATGAGCGATGAACTTTTAAATTCATACATAGAAGATAGTAGTTTGCATTCTCTACTTAACTCTTCTAATGAATTATTATTTCCATTGCGAATATTGATTTAAAATTTGTTGTCTATTGTATTCTATTATATTTTTCCTGTTGAAGACTAACGATAATTTGTTGTATATTATCTTAGTCATAATATTCTTTCTTGAGCTAGTTGAGCTCACCCTTTTCCTTTTGTTCCATTTTTCTCGGGAGGCGAGAATATAGCGAAATGCAGTCGGGGTATGGAATGAAGGTTTTAGAAAGGATTGTTTAGTAGTCCTCACCATTTTTGTAAAATAATGTATCGATAAATGTGATGAGGATTTATTTGAGTATAGATATTATACAGAAGATAATATTTGTATTCAAACTCACGATTTCTTGTTGTAATAATAAAGTTGTAGTTGTTTACATGCCATGTATTGATTTGACTCGGAATGGGTGATGTATACTATTATTTTGTAGATTTTCTTTATAATTTTTTCTTTTCAAACAAAAAAATAAAATAAAAAATCATTATATGGTAAAAAAAATAATTAAAATAATAATAAAATTAAAATAAATATTTAATTCATTTTTTAATTTTTTATTTTCCTTTTATCTTTTCCTTTCTTTTAATAATTAATTTTATTTTAAAAATTAATTCCAAATAATACAAATAATATATCAATTTTTTTATATCAATGAGATCTATTACAACATTACATTAATTTCAATAAAAAATAAAAATAAAAATTATTAATTACATGACAAAAATAATTAAAATAATAATAAAATTAAAATAAATATTTTAATTCATTTTTAATAACTTTTCATTTCCTATTTTCTTTCTGCTTCAAAATGAATAAATAAACCTAAAATAAAATAATAAATAAAAATATAATTTTGCTAAGTATAAGACCAATTATTTTTTTTTGAAATTTTTAGACAAAAAAAAAATAATACAAATTACAAACATAAATAAAATATTATTTATCCTCATTTTTCCTAATTAATTCAAAATCAAACCCCCCCTACTGTTCATCTTCTTCCTCACCACCAGTCCACCAGTTGGCTACCCAAAGCCATAGAATCCGGCCACAACAGATTTGAGGGAGGGAAAGGAGGAGATGTCGTCTGTGATATTGAAGATAACAAGAAACGCTAACAACTCTAGATCCCAACACGCTCGACCATTTTTATACTTAGATCCGCCATCTCTGTTTGGTCAAAAACAAAAAGCAGATCTGGATTGTGAAAACTTTCTCCACCATAGTTGCCCAATTAAACATTAAGCCCAATTTAGCTAGAACCGAATCGAACCCACAAGCTGAAACCACTAAAGAACCATTTTGACGGCTTTTTCATGGTAAGATGCTTCCATTCTCTCCATGAATTCTGGCTCACAGCATATGTCCAGGTAGTCGGCGCCGGAGGCCACAACGGGCTCTCAATAGAGGCGAAACGGACCGGCGCAGTTGAGGATGAGCTTGGTTTGGTGGGCGAGGCAGCGGAGGGAAGGTGTGTCGCTGGTGTCGGCGGTGAGGATGGGAATGGAAGCAATCCATTACGCCACCCCCCTGGGCACAGAAGGTCAGTGTGAGGTGCCTTAGCATACATATAGATGCATAATGCCTGCTTGGGTTACCAGAAAGACAAAGGGATGTTGAACTCCATGTGGTTGCGCAGCACTCCGTTCCAATCTCCACGGACTGCTTTGGAGCTGAATTTGGGATTTCAAGATGAGAATAATTATTAAAAGAAAGAAAAAGAGATTTTTTTTTTATGTTTAGTTATTAAAAAGTTTTAATATTATTTTATTATTTGGAATTAATTTTAAAAATAAAAAGTCAGTCAACAAATACACGTCATTTTTAATTTTTTTTTCAAAACGCCACGTAAGCAGATTTTTTAACGTCTGTTACTCAAAATAGACGGAATGAGTTGATTGTACATTTTTAAAAAGTTCAGTGGACTAATTGAATATTTTAAAAGCACAGTGACTAATTGAATATTTTTGCCGTTTTTATTCTGGTCCTAATCTGAGTAATATCAAAGCATGGATGTGTAGTTCTCATGTCAGGCTACAATAATAAAACAACAACTTGGCCAAAACATCAAAGATCGGTAAGATCAGAGGCTTTGCAATACTTGTCAGAGACACCTGAGAAATCTGGGCTGCCCAGATTTTCGCTTTTAAATGGTTAACCGACTTTGACCACGATTATCTTCTAACCTATGCATGATCGGTCCTACTAAAAGTTCCGAACACGATCGCTGATAAAGATACAACAAGCTCAAACATTGAAACAACAAAAAAACTTAACAACCGAAGATCTATGGGGTCTGACATTTGACTGTCAGACACAAACAAAATTTTCCAGATTTTGAAAAATCTTAAATTTCGAGCACTTTGATGTTATGGATTTAACATGTGCCAACCCAGATCACTTATAGACACTACATAGAACATATTACAACACATAAACATAACTTCTAACATAGCATACATGATCAGATTTCTAAGGTTAGCTTTATACCTTTCTTTGAATGATTTAAATTTTGGGCTGCTGATTTGTTTAAGGAATTTGTGGGGCTGGTCTTGGGACTGATATCCAAATATATTTCGTGGGTTTTAGTGGGAGGAGCTCTTGGATATGTTTGTGTAAAATGGCTAACAAAATAACATTCTCTCTCTCCCAATCTATATATACAAGTGTATGTGTTGCCTCGTTTTTAGTCTTAACAAAAGAGCTCTAACTCATGCAAGCATACATGCGTCAATAAGTAATACAGAGCAAGTAAAGTATCGATCCCACAGAGAAATTTGTTTAACTAAGATTACTATTCATTAATTGAATCACTATATTTATATGCTCAAGCTAATGATTAAACTTGGTTTGTTCTCGAATTGCAAATAACAACTAAAACAATAATAACGATGGAATAAATGTTATTGGAACTAATGGGATCCTAACTTCATTTAATACTTCATTCAATCACCACTATCATGCATGACTCGTTCACATATCACAGAAAAGTAGCCAAGAGCACCAAAAGAGTATTAGCCATTTTTCAATGCATTAAGACCTACTTACACAACATCCACAGATGATAGACTCTATGTAATCATCAATATAACCAAAATCACTATATGTCTATGTGAAATTGCAACTATATTGATTTTAAGTTCAAGCTCTTATTCTAACCTATACGGTGAAATAGTATATGTCTATCTGGTTCACGAAATACATAAGCCATATAACACAGCCCTATATACGTATACTATCATGATAACAATCCATATTTGCATGTTCATTATCAATTCCATACAAATACTGAAACGAATGGTGATCAAACATTCATACATGCAAAACAATCATGATAGACATCCCATATGATATGCAAAACAATCCAGCATTTAAGCATGCAATCAAACTACATATTAAAATCCGTTAGAAACCCATAATGGAGTTTAGTTCATGACTGAACCAAAAGCCATTATGGGATCAAATCTAAACATGACTAATAAACAAGCAATTGAAAGATGAAAGGTAGAAACAATCAAACCCAATTGCTGAATATAGATCAATATTCAAATCCTCATAAGATTCCAGCAAAATAATAATAATAATAATCCACTCTGGTAGAAAATCCCAAGGAGGAGTAGAAAAGTAGAGTTGTGGCCTCCTTCTACGTTGGAATCTCTCCCAGAGAATAAACCCTAATTACGACGTAAAGAATATAACTAAAGTTGAATAAAAATGTCAAGTGATACCCCTGACACCAGTCAGGAATTGTTTTAAATCAATTACAACCCTTAAAAATTGGAAATAAAATAAAACAAGTAAGCGACTTTCAGCCTCAAGGCGCTTCTCCGGCTTATTATGCTCATGCTACCGCGAGACTTGCGAGAGAGGTTCTTATGTTCACGGTCTCTCAGCGGTAGCGCGCTCCTAGCATTGTTCTTCTCATACCACGCAACTTGCGATGGGTTCAAGGTTTGGTTGGGTACTCCTATGTCTATCCATGCTTGTCCATCCATGTTCCACTCAATCCTACGTCATGCACATCCTATCTTTTACCTCGCCTCACGCATCCATTAGCCTCGTGCCCGATATCACCACCAAATTAGGCCAATTCCTGCACTTATTCACCAAAAGGAGTTTTAAGTATGCGAAATGCAAATTAACATGAAATGTAGCTAAAAAAGACTAAAATGTACTTGAGATAGGCATAGTTCACATGAATTGGTACCCCATAAGTAGGTGTAAAACCCACTTATCAAATACCCCCAAACTTGAACCATTGCTTGCCCTCAAGCAATGCAAACTAATGAACAATGAAAATGCAACTATATTACTATGTAACTACATTATGATGCAACTAATCTCACATTGTCTCAACTATTATAGAAATTCAGTCCAATTTGCCTCAGCGAATTTTTTTCTAGAATCAAGAATACAGATGCAAAGCAGGCATAATGGCATACACTTAGATAATTCAAAAATGATGTAGAGATGCTGTGTGTGTGTGTTGTGTTCGCCCAACACTTGATTTAGGTACAGAATACTCATGCTATATTGCTCACAATAGAAAATTATAGCTTAAATCAAGACTTACGTATATATATGCAACCAAGACTATTCCAACATCTTAAAATAAACTAAGGTTCAACAATGGGCTAACTGCTTTATTTCTACCCACGAGGGCGACTTTCGCACTTTCCCGCGGTGTTTATTGCCATTTTTTATCTTCTTTTTTTTTTTTTTTTTTCATGATGGTATGCAATATCTTACTCCATTAGGCACACCGCTACCCTTAATGCGAGCTTTCGACCAACGACTCCTGGACCATGAAAGACCTTAGGCGCTAGGTGTAGAGATAATCCCCATGAGTTTACTACTTAAGTAGCTGTATTCCTGAAATAAGACTAGCTATGTTATTTCTACTTTTCTTTTTTTTATACACAGATACCCATGTTTTCCCAACGTTTAAAAATCAATGTTTTATATAGTCTAAAAATCACTTTTCACATATTTCTCTTTTTAACACTACATTTTTCTATCGAGCAATGCAAAACGTACTTCTTATACCTACAAGTGCTTGTGAACACATTTGTACAAACCGAAAGCAGTTAAACAGCATTATGAATTTCATTGTATAAAACGTTATATCTCAGCTCATGTTATCCAAAATATTCAGAAATCATTTAAAAACTTCACTATCATCCTTGGCTAGACAAAAATTTCTATACGGTAAGAATTGTGAGGTATGCAACTATATGCTAAAATGTAATCTACACATACAACAACTATAAAAATTAACTAATCATGCAAAACTATATGCAAACTAAAAATACTACTACCCAATACCCCCAAACTTAAAATATTCAATGTCCCAATTGAATGAAGGTAAAGGGTACGAAAACTCCCCTAATTATCGGTGGTGCCACCCTCCTCGGGTGGTGAATCCAGTGGTGGATATGGTGCTACGGTTCCAAACTGAGGCCATTCTTGTGTTGTTCCTTGTTGCGCAAACGCTTCGGCTAAAGCGCTTGTGAGTCCCGTCACAAATGTGCCCAAATTATCGTACATGGCATCGACTTTGCGCTCCAACCTTTGAGTCTGGCGATCGCCATGGGTGTCACGTCTCGTCGTGGGCGTGGGCTCGCCTCGTCGTCTTTATGGGTTGTTGTGACTGGCTAGAGAAAATGGGCTAAAGGATGAAATCTAGTCCGCGTGGGTGTGGTACACCCCTTTCCACTCCTTGAAATTTGCATATAGTTGCATGAGTGATTGCATGGTTTGGGTCTTCGCATGTTTTCATTATGCCATTGGACTCCTTGTTGAGTCTGAGCATGGCTACCACCGATGCATGCGAAATAGTCCCATTTCTATTCCACGCATATAACTCAAAGATGTTTCTATGGATTAAAAGGTCGACATCAATGTACTTGCCTTTGATGATTCCCCAAAAAATAATTGCACTTTCGATTGGTTATTGCATTGTAATGGTCGATGTAACTAGCTTGGCACAAATAAAATGTGTTTCGAGCTTGGGCATATCGATTCAATGCTGACGATGGAAACGATTTTGGTTCAGTTGTTCCTGTCTTATACTTCCATTTGGTGCCCGGAATACACAAATCAGTAATCACAACTGCGAGATCCGTTTCTAAATAGTCTCCTTCTAACCAATTATCAGACCCGGTGGGTGGTGCATCATATATGTTGAATACTTCTCTGATCGCGGAAGGGCAAAAATTCACCTGTTCTGCTCGAACTATCGTTATGCCTCTTATTATCAACTCCGCAGCATTAGCATAAAATTCTCTAACAATCCCCATGGGGATAGGCATAAGAGATGTAGTTAAGCCAACCCAGTCTCGTTCGCGTATCATATGCCATAGTTGACCATCCTGCTTCGCAGGTAGAAGTCCCCGTTCCTTCACAAAAGATTTGTCCACACTCCGATAATAGTCTTGCTGGGCTTCCAAACTGATAAATTTACTCTCGTCCAAGACCTCCTCTTCGTGGTGATCGGAGGAAGATTCTCGATGAAGAGGAGAGGAGATTGCGACGCGTGCTTTTTGGGCCCATGTGGGGATGATAGAGGAATGGAGGAATGTTGATGATTGTTCCCCAAAATGCTACACAACCCAAGGAGTGATGTGTGGGTATGAACTTTGATGAGAGTTGATTAGCCTTATGAATATAGGAGACAGAATAATACGCTTCTGTTATATTAGAGGAAAGACCCAATCAGACCACAACTCGGATTTTGGACATATAAAAATTTTTCCACGTCTGCGAGAACGCGCGTCCGCGCTTTCTTATAATGGATTTCAAGTCTTGGTAGCATGAGTGGCTATATTAGTGCGATGCATGCGTGGCAGGTATGGTATGTGATCGTGTCTTTTATGTGCATCGTCTACGGTAGCGATCCTGCGATTCTGTCTTCTTGTATTTAATTGTAGGTGCGACAAGATAGAAATGTGTGCTCTCCATTGCACCTGCAATTCATCAATAGACCTTATCAAAACAGGGTTTACTACATAAACATGAATGTCTATTGTATATCCTCATTTTATACAATGCATATACATGCTCCCCTATACTATCAGCTATTATGTTAATGTGTTAACTTAGGTTGAAATAACTTAACAAAATAAACAAAGAGTGAAAGAGAGATTTTAAAGAAGAAAAATAATGGGTTGCCTCCCATCTAGCGCTAAGTTATAGTCAATTAGCTTGACTGTCTCTGATGTTCATGTTGAAGAAAGAATTGAGGCGACTTTCTGTCTGTCTACCTCGCCACCAAAGTAATGTTTTAAGCGCTGTCCATTCACCTTAAAAGGCTTGTCTGGCGACGTATCGAATATTTTGATTGCACCATGCGGGAAAACAGTTTTCACTATGAATGGTCCTGACCACCTCGATTTCAGCTTTCCAAGAAAAAGTTTAAGTCTGGAGTTATAAAGCAAAACCCTTTTGTCCTGGTTCAAATGCTCTCTCAATGATTTTTTGGTCATGCCATTTCTTCACTTTCCCCTTATAAAGCTTCAATTTTCGTATGCTGTAGATCTCAATTCATCCAACTCATTGAGTTGGTGTGGCATTTCTCCCCAACAATTTGCCAAATCAAAATTTAGCTTTGAATTGCCCAATATGCTTTATGCTCTAGCTCCATAGGAAGGTGGCGGGCTTTTTCCATATCTGAAATTTGAAAAGGTGACATACCTAACGGTGTTTTATACATCGTCCTATAAGCCCCATCTTGCATCATCTAACTTTAATGACCGGTCCTTCCTTCAGGATTCACAACTTTCTCGAGATTCTCTTGACTTCTCGATTTGACACTTGACTTGGCCATTCGTTTGTGGGTGATATCTTTGTAGCTATGCGATGATTCACCCATATTTAGCCAATAAAGTCAGAAGCGCACTTTATTGTAAAAGTGACTACCTTCACATCGATGATAGCCCTTGGAGTGCCAAACCTCGTGAAGATACTTCTATGTAAAAATCTGAGGACAACCTTGGCATCATTTGTCGGAAGAGCTGCCACTTCTACCCATTTCGAGACATAATCTATAGCGAGCAGAATGTAGAGATTTCCGCAAGACGAAACGAAAGGCCCCATGAAATTAATTCCCCATACATCAAAAATTTTGACTTCCAAGATTGTATTCAATTGCATTTCATTCCTTTTAGAGATATTCCCTACTCGCTGACATATGTCACACTGCTGGACAAAATTGTATGCATCTTTGAAAATTATCGGCCAGTAGAATCCTGCTTGTAGTATTCTAGCCGCTGTTATTTCACCACCATAGTGTCCACCATACACAATAAAGTGACCATCCTGCAAAATCCCCTTGGTCTCGCTATATGGAATACACCTTCGTATAACTTGATCAGAACATTGTTTAAACAAATAAGGCTCATCCCATATATACCATTTGACATCATGCAGAAATTTCTTCTTTTGATAACCCACCAAATCGGAAGGTAGCATCTTACTTACCAAATAGTTTGCATAATCTGCAAACCATGACACTTCCCCTTTCACCACAAACAACTGTTCATCTGGAAAAGATTCATTGATTAAAACCTTGTCATCTGTCTCCCTTTCCGGATTCTCAAGTCGAGATAAGTGGTCTGCCACTTGGTTTTCAGTGCCCTTCCTATCCTTGATTTCCAAATTAAATTCCTGCAGTAATAAAATCCATCTGATCAACCGAGGCTTTGCATCCTTTTTCGCCACTAAATGTCGAATAGCAGCGTGATCCGTATACACTATCACCTTTGTGCCAATCAAATATGCTCGAAATTTATCAAAGGCGTACACCACTGTGAATAACTCTTTCTCCGTGGTGGTGTAGTTCAACCGTGCGTCTGTAAGGGTCTTGCTGGCATAGTAAATAACATGAAACATCTTCTCTTTCCTCTGTCCCAAAGAAACCCCTACGACGTAATCACTAGCATCACACATCAGCTCAAATGGCAATTCCCAATCTGGTGCAGTAAAAATTGGTGCTGATGTTAATTTCCCTTTCAGATGCTCAAATGCCAACACGCAAGACTCATCAAAGATAAAATGCGCATCCTTCTCCAATAAACTGCATAGTGGTTTAGTTATCTTGTAGAAGTCTTTGATAAATCTGCAGTAGAAACCTGCATGGCCCAGAAAGCTGCGAACACCTTTTACCGAAGTAGGTGGTGGTAATTTCTCTATATTTTCCAACTTTGTCCTATCTACCTCGAGTCCCTTCTTTGATACTTTGTGTCCAAGTATGATTCCTTCCTGTACCATAAAATGACATTTTTCCCAGTTCAGTAGTAGATTTGTTTCAATACATCGCTTCAAAACCATCACCAAATTCTCGAGGCATAGATCAAACGAGTCCCCGAAAACTGAGAAGTCATCCATAAATACTTCCACATTCTGCTCTACCATATCTGAAAATATAGCCATCATGCATCTCTGAAAAGTGGCTGGAGCGTTGCACAACCCAAAAGACATCCTTTTGAAGGCAAATGTGTCGTATGTACATGTGAAAGTTGTCTTTTCTTGGTCTTCTGGAGCTATCATTATTTGATTATAGCCCAAATATCAGTCCAGTAGGCAATAGTACTCATGACCTGTTAATCTGTCCAACATTTGATCAATGAATGGTAGTGGAAAATGATCTTTCCTTTTAGCTTTATTAAGCCTACAGTAGTCCATGCATACTCTCCACCCTGTCACTGTTCATGTTGGAATCAACTCGTTGTTCTCATTAGTTACTACTGTCATGCCACCCTTTTTCGGTACACACTGCACTGGGCTCACCCATGAGCTAACTGAGATTGGATAGATTATACTCGCATCCAACCATTTTAGCACCTCTTTCTTAACCACTTCTTTCATTATCGGATTAAGTCTCCTTTGTTGCTCAATCGATGGTTTACTTTCATCTTCCATCAGGATTTTATGCATACAAAATGAAGGGTTGATCCCTTTGATATCCGCTATGGTCCAACCAATCGCTGATTTGAACTCTCGAAGCACTCATAGCAGTTTTTCTTCCTGAAAGGATGTTAATGCAGAAGAAATAATCACAGGTAGCTTCGAATCTTTATTTAAAAATGCGTACCTGAGATGATCTGGAAGTGGTTTTAATTCAAGTTCTGGAGGTGTCTCCAGAGATGGCTTTAATTTTACGGAGGTTTCTCCTGCTTTTGTCAACGGCTCAACAGGTATCCTGAATTTCTTGACTTGTGGAGTGGTATCCAGATATTGCACAAGTTCGTCAAGTTCCTCGTCCTCCAAATCTGAATTTTCAGCAATTACACTCCTCAAAGGTTTGTCATCCACCCGACTTGTACTTCATCATTTATGACCCGATCCACCAAATCAACCAAGAAACATTCCTCTTCATCTGCTGGAAACTTCATAGCTTTGAAGAAATTAAAGGTGACCTCTTGATCATGAACACACATAGTGAGTTCCCCCTTCTGCACATCTATCAGAGTCTTTCCTGTGGCTAAGAATGGTCTTCCCAATATGATTGGTATATTTTTGTCTTCCTCGTAGTCTAGGATAATGAAGTCAGCCGGAAAAATAAATTTATCTACCTTAACCAACACATCTTCAATAATTCCTCATGGATACGTGATCGATCTATCAGCTAGCTGTAATGATATGTTTGTCGGTTTTGGATCCGGCAATCCCAACGGGTTAAATACTGACAAGGGCATCAAATTTATGCTTGCCCGAAGATCACATAAACACTTACTGAAGTTCATCTTTCCAATGGTGCATGGAATTGTGAAGTCGCCGGATCCTTGACTTTGGAGATAATTTCTTTGAAAGCATCAGACTTTGCATTCCTCTGTCAAGGCTACCATTTCAAACTCATCTAGTCTTTTCTTCCTTGATAGTATACCCTTCATAAACTTGGCGTAGCTGGGCATTTGTTCCAATGCCTCGACGAACGGTATGTTGATCTGCAGCTTTTTGAATACCTCCAAGAATTTGCTGAACTGTTTATCTTCTCTTTTTTATTTAATCTCTGCGGATACGGAACTTGAATGTGAATTGGTGGTACTGAACTCTTAAACGTCTCCTCTGGACCTGCTATGTCTTTCTCTTCCTGCTGACCCTCAAATTTCACCAAATTTTCTTTCTCGAGGTGGCTCCTTCCTTTCATGGCGATTCGCGCGCCTCCTCAGATGCATTCTCGGCAGGCAAGACGACTTGCAGTAATTGACAAATCTTTCCCAGATCTCAATGTGATCGCTTGACAATGTTCCTTCCCTTCTCTTCTTGGATTTGTCTCCGTATTACTTGGCAATGAACCCTGGGGCCTGTTAGTAAGCATATTCGCCATCTGCCCCATTTGAGTTTTCAGATTCTTTATAGCCACTGCTTGGCTCTTGATCATAACTTCTGTGTTTTCCATATATTTCATCATCATCTCCTCCACTTCTAATTTCTTTTCTTGCTGAGGTGCAGCTGGAGTGTGATGTTGCTGTTGTTGTTGAGAAAATCCCGACGGAAAAGGTGGTCTAGGATTGAACTGCGGCTGCGCTGGTTGTGCCTGAAATTGATTATTTGGTTGAAACTGATTCTGTTGATTCCCTTGATTATTCGACCAACTAATGTTTGGATGATTTCTGTTGTTGGGGTGGTATGTGTTCTGAAATTGGCCTTGGTCTTTTCTATAGTTGCTCATATATCTACTTGATTCTCGAAAGTGATAGCACATTGATCCGTCGAGTGTGACCCCGCACAAATCTCACATCTGAAGGCAATAGTCTTACTTTTTCCTTCCATGAAAGTATCTATTGCGACGCCCCCAAAATTAGGTATACATCAACCATCTTGAGTCGCCAGATACATGGTACAGAATTCAAATACAACTTAATAATACAATTGTCGTGTACAATACAACAAAACATAAACTGTGAGTTTTAATACAAATATTGTCTACTAGAGAGTATACAAACTCAAAAGGAGTCCTAATTACAATTATTATCACACTATATCACAGAATAGTGAGGACTACTAATGCACCATCTAGGACCATCACTCCGTTCCCCGACTCGTCCCAGCTATATTCTCATTTCCTGAAGAGAACATTGAAAGAAAGGGTGAGCTCAACTAGCCCAGTAAGAAATATTATGACTAAGATAATGCAGAATAAATTATCATTAGCCTTAAATAGTGTTAAACTGATACAATATAACAAACATCAAGTTTAACTGCAGCGGAAGAAGCAATCCATTAAAAGAGTCAAGTAGAGAATAAAATCTACTCTCTTTTATGATTTAAAAGGTTGTTCATCACTTTTATCGCTGGGACTCAGCTTAATAAATAATCCACATTATCGAATCACCCCTGCAATACGACCAAGGATATTCTTTAGTATCACGACCACAATTATCCATGCACTACGAGCCAAGAATATTTGTGTATTCATTAATGGTCATGATCATGCCAACAACTATCCATCAATGCACTACGGGCCAATGAGGACTTTTACCACATCATTTGTAACATTACGGTCATGATTACACCGAATAATCCTTGGTCATAATCATACCAAGTCCATCTATGCACTACAGGCAAGAGATGACTTTCAATAAGATATAAACATGAGGATGATGACAATGATATAAGAATTCAATAAAACAAGTTCAAGAATTAATTTATCCAGGAACCAATAACGTCAAATCATCAACATGATATTTGCTTTGTAGAGTAAAATTCAAGAATGATCGAATAATATTTTCATGAAAAGATCTTTGGATGAAGCGCAAATATCAAGGATATTCTACTAATTTCATGGAGTATAGAAGTCAAAGTTTTAACCAACCGAGTATAATAAAGAATGGAATAACAAAAGAAATCACCATGCATGCGATAGGGCGCATGTGCAAAGAGTTATTCCAATGAATAATAAATAACGGAACCGGTCCGGCAGTAAAACGCATAGAGATAGGATATTCAAATGGAATAATAAAGACTAGAACCGGTCCCAGGCGTAAAAGCATACGGATAGGATATTCCAGCAAGAATAATAAAAACTGGAATAATGGAAGAATTTCACCAAGTATAGGGTAGCAGCGTATCTGAGTTATTCAAGCAGAATAATAAATAATGGAATAACAGAAGTTCTCTTCATGAATACAAAAGAAATAACACCCCTTACATTAGTAGGAGATTGAATACTGCAGTAGTGTAGTAACAGAATACTCTTCTTCTTTCTCTCTTATTGTCTCTATACTTTCTCTCTCTATAGCTTGAATGAATTCGTGAAAAATAATGAAGAACTAGGCCTCTATTTATAGAAGATTTCTAGCTTAGCACTTGCAATGTGAAAGACATTTGGCTTGACTACTGGTGATGTGAAAAGAAAAGTTGTTTGACGCCTGTAATGTGAAACACCAGGTGGTTTGACGCCTGTAATGTGAAACACCAAGTGGTTTGACGCCTGTAATGTGAAACACCAAGTGGTTTGATGCCTGTAATATGAAACGGCAAGTGGTTTGACGTCTGGTAAAGGTAATTACTATTGGCGAAAGAGACTCTTAAATGATGACATATGGCCCCCCATAGAATAACCAAATTTACCACAAACGTCTCATAATAGACTCTTTATATACATCAAGGATTGAATAAATATTACCACAAATCATTTTATTTTTAATCAACACATATTTAATCTTTCAACAATTATTAATCATTAATATTATAACTTGTCGTCTCAATTATTGATTTAATAATATAACATATTATATAGATGATACTGTGACAATAATTGAATCAATAATATAAGAGATATGATGCAATTCAATTGTAGTAGTAATAATTGAGTATAAGCGAGTGACTTCTCAACAGTAAACATCAATAATCAATCTGAGTGTGCTACTATGCAACCACGCGTATTACTGTACTTTTACTACCGGGTAGTTCAACAGTTTTAATGGTAACACCTCCGCCGTTATTTTTATAGAAAGATAATTTTGTCGTTTTCTAACTACGATAATACTTCCATTGTGGGGTCCACCAATGATTGTGCCGTCGTACAAATATTCCCTGACAAAAAGAATATTCCGCGACCAATCGAATATTATATAACCACTTTTTTACTTTGCAAAACTTGTAAATATTACCCACAACTATAACATTATATCAAATCAACACATAATATTCAAAAATATAAATCGAGAAAATTATTCTTTATTCATAAAAGTTGGGGTCTTACAACCTCCCCTTCTTATGAAATTTCATCCTCGAAATTAGGGTACATACCTGTTATGTCGAAGAGATGAGGATACCTTGACTTCATCTCAGATTCTAACTCCCAAGTCATTTCCTTCACATCGTGGTTTCTCCACAAAACTTTGACTTGAGGTATAACCTTGGAGCGTAGAACACGATCCTTCTTATCCAAGATTTTAACAAGTAACTCTTCATACGTTAAATCTTCCTCTATCTTTTCTGGTTCTAACTCAATAATGTGGTTCGGGTCTTTCACATATTTTCGCAACATAGATATGTGAAAAACATTATGAACACGAGATATACTGGCGGTAAAAGCGAGTCTATATAGCCACATTCCTACTCGATCGAGGATTAAAAATGGGCCGATGAATTGAGGATTGAGCTTTCCTCTCTTTCCAAATCTCGTAACTCCTTTCCATGGAGCAACACGTAACAACACATGATCTCCTATATCGAATTCCACATCCTTTCGATAAAGATAAGCATAACTCTTTTGTCGATCTTGTGAGGTTTTTATCGTTCTTGGGTCGTTTGAATCATTTCCGTAGTCATACGTACCAACTCCGGTCCCAACAACGTTGCTTCACCCACCTCATCCCATCATCTTTGGAGAATGACACTTTCTTCCATCTGGCGCTTGAATGGAGCCAAGCCAATACTTGCTTGATAATTGTTGTTGTAGGAAAACTCCACCAATAGTAAGAACTTGTCCCAACTTCCTTTGAAATCAAGGACACAGAGTCTAAATAGATCTTCAAGAGTTTGAATAGTCCTCTCGACCGTTGTCGTCAGATCGAGGATGATATGCCGAGCTAAATCGTAAGTCTGTGCCCATAGCTTTTTGCAAACTAACCCAAAATCGTGAAGTGAATCTTGGGTCTCGATCAAAAACTATGGATACCGGCATACCATGCAGTCTTATAATCTCATTTATGTACATACGAGCAAGACGTTCAAGTGTATAAGTTTCTCGTATCGGTAAGAAATGAGCAGACTTGGTCAATCCATTAACAATGACCCAAATCGCATCTATGCTTTGAGAAACCTTAGGAAGACCGGTAACGAAATCCATAATAATGTGCTCTCACTTACATTCTGGAATTTCAAGTGGTTGCAATGGACCTTTTGGTACTTGATGCTCCTCTTTAACTCGTTGACAAGTTAGACACCTTGAGATAAACATAGCTATCTCTCTCTTCATATTGCTCCACCAAAATGTATGACGAAGATCATGATACATTTTGGTACTCCCAAGATGGATTGCAAACTGTGTGTTGTGTGCCTCCATCATGATTTTATACTTTAAATCAGGGTTGTTAGGAACACAAAGTCTGGAGTTGACTCGAAGTATTCCTTCTTCATCGATTCTTGCTTCCGGCATAGCACCTTCTTGCACTTTTTTCCTCATACGCATCAACTCCAGGTCTGTAGCTTGAGCATCTTTAACTTTATCTATTAAGTTGGTTCTACTCGTATATTCGCAATCATCACATGGGTCCCTGGAGTCTTTAACTCTATCTCCATCCTTTGCAAGTCAATAAAATGGGCCTTTGCGTTGACAATATCGCACTCCTACTTGCATATGATCTTCTACTCAATGCGTCAGCTACCACGTTCGCTTTTCGGGATGGTATTGGATGGTATGATCATAATCTTTCAACAGTTCAAGCCAACGTCGTTGTCGCATGTTGAGTTCCTTTTGAGTGAAGAAATATTTAAGGCTTTTATGATCCATAAAGATCTCCACTTTCTCCCCATACAAGTAATGCCTCCAAATTTTAAGTGCAAAGACAACAGCTGCCAACTCTAGATCATAAGTAGGATAATTCCTCTCATATTCTTTGAGTTGTTGTAAGGCATAGGCTATGACTTTCCCATGTTGCATGAGAACACATCCCAACTCTTTGCCCGAAACATCACTGTAGATGACAAATCCCTCCGAGCCAGATGGTATTGTCAGAACAGGTGCCGAAATGAGTCTCCTCTTGACTTCTTGAAAACTCTTCTCACATTCTTCGCTCCAACCGAACTTTGTATCTTTCCGAGGTAGCTGAGTTAATGGTGTAGCGATTCGAGAAAATCCTTCCACGAATCTCCGATAATAACTAGCTAAACCGAGAAAGCTACGTACTTCGGTCACTGATTTAGGTTGCTCCCAGCTTTAAATAGCTTCAATCTTTGTCGGGTCAACAGATATTCCATGACTTGATACTACGTGCCAAAGGAATGCTACTTCCTCAAGCCAGAACTCGCATTTCTTCAACTTGGCATAAAGCTTGTATTCACGAAACTTTTGGAGTGTCAGCCTCAAGTGTTTCTCATGATCTTCATGGCTTTTGGAATAAATAAGGATGTCATCAATAAAGACGACCACAAAGTGATCCAAATATTCCTTGAATACTCGGTTCATCATATCCATGAAGGCGGCAAGAGCATTAGTCAATCCAAAGGACATGACTAGGAATTCATAATGCCGTCTGGGAGTTACGAAAGCCGTCTTTGGAATGTCATCGGTTCTAATCTTCAATTGGTGATATTCGGAACGAAGATCAATCTTTGAAAAGAATGTGGCTCCTTGCAACTGGTCAAACAGGTCATCAATACGTGGCAATGGGTTCCTATTTTTGATGTTGACATGATTCAACTCCCGATAATCAATACAAAGTCGCATACTCCCATCTTTCTTCTTCACGTATAGAATAGGAGCACCCCAAGGAGACGTTCTAGGACGAATAAAGCCAATGTCTAACAATTCCTGCAGTTGGGTCTTTAACTCCTGAAGTTCAATAAGAGCCATTCGATATGGGGCTTTGGAAATGGGTTTGGTACCAGGTTCAAGGTCGATACAAAATTCAATTTCGTGCTCTGGGGGTAGGCCAGGAAGTTCTTCAGGAAATTTATTAACAATAGAAATATCATTCAAAACTGACGTATTTTTGTTTAGATCCGTGACATGAGCTAAGAAAGCTTGACATCCGTTTTTCAATAAACGAATAGCTTTATGGCTTGAGATGACCGTGATTGATTTTAATGGTTTGGTAGCTTGAATTCGCATAATAGGTTGATTAGGAATATGAAAGCTAACAACCTTACGAAAATAATCAATTTTTGCATGATGAGTAATTAACCAATCAATCCACAGAATCACGTCAAATGCAAGTATTTTCAATGAAATAAGATCGACGGGGTAATATGAGGGTACCGATTTGAACCAAACAAGACTTATAAAAAAGTGGATGTAATGAAAGTTTCTCCCAATGGAGTTTCCATGAGATAAGTCAAAGCCTAATTTCTCCGGAGTCAAAATATAATCGTTGGGCAAGTAGGAGAAATAAAAGAATGGGTAGGCGGTATCAAATAAAGTATAGACTTCGCTAGAGTTTATGATAAGCTTGCCGTGATGACCTCATTCGGGTTCCTTGCTTTACGGGAGGTCAACAAACACTCTCCCTTACCTGCACTAGGCTTTGACTTTTTCGGGAATGACCTTTGGTGCCTCCATCCTAATTGAACTTGTCTTTGGTGAACAACAAAATCGGGCTAAGTGACCTTCTCTTCCACAATTATAACATGCTTTGGACGGCATCGCGCGGTTTAGGCGATGATGTGTGTCCCTTCCGCATTTGAAGCATATGATAGGTGGTCGTTCTCCTTCCTTAACAACGGGTCTTTGGTCTTGACGTCTTTCCATCATTGTTGAATCTCCTCTTCTTGAAATGTCCATTCTTATTGTTTTGTACGATTACCACCAAAGTGGTTACCATTTCGGCTCGTTGATTCCCTCCACGCTTGTTGTCATTGCGCTTGATGTTGCGCTCGTTGGTATTATCATTTTGCGGTTGCTCTCTTTTGATTGCGTTGACTCGTTATCGCGCTCCACTAACTGAGCCCTATTTACAACATCTGAATACAAACACAGTTTATGAGAAACAAGATGTTGACGTATCTCCGGCTTCAAACCTCTTAAAAACATCTGCGTCATTCTTTCTTCATTATCCACCAAGTGGGACGCAAATCGGGACAACTCGGTAAACTTTGCTTCGTATTGCGACACGGTCATATTATTCTGTTCTAACTTGATGAACTCCACCTCCTTCATGTGACGAATACTTTCGGGAAAGTACTTGTCGTTGAATAGTTCTTGGAACTTCTCCCAAGACATTTTCAGTGCGGCAGGTTGAATACGCTTTACCGATTCCCACCAGTAATCTGCTTCTCCTCGCAACATAAAGGCGGCAAAGGGAACCTTTTGCTCCTTGGAGCATCCCAAGACATCAAATATCTTGGTGATCTGCTTTATCCATGCTTCCGCCTTAAGTGGTTTTGGCTCTCCAATAAACTCCGGTGGTCCTGTGTCCTTGAAGCATTTAGCGGATGACCGTCAGAGAGTTTTCGGTGTTTTCACCTACATTTTGGATGAGGAGCCACTCTACCGCTATTATTACATGAATTACATAAAGCCTCTGAACATTTGATCATTCATCATTTGGTCAGTGTTGTTGTTTTGCATGAGGATTGTCACCTTCTCGATGCACATTATCACGATTATTGATATGTGGTGAATCAATGGTCGCTTTGTGCTCCATTGCTATTCTCAACATTCTCGGATGTCATTTTCAGAGATCGCCACAAAACAAAAGTTAATTGACATGTAACATATTATCCCTAAATTTAAATGACCAATTAAATACCACATAAACTTAGGTAGGTCATACTAGCGAAAGAATTCCGTCTCTCCCCTCCTAGTACTATTCTCACATCTTAGCAGGATCATATCCCTAAGCTTTGATACCAAACTGTGGCGCCCCAAAATTAGGTATACATCACCCATCTTGAGTGCTTGAGATACATGGTGCGAGAATTAATACAACTTAATAATCTGATTAATACAATTGTCGCAATATGACAAAATATAAGCTGTGAGTTTGAATACAAATATTGTCTACTAGAGAGTATACAAACTCAAAAGGAGTCCTCATTACAATTATTATCAAACTATATCACAGAATAGTGAGGACTACTAATTCACCATCTAGGACCATCACTTCGTTCCCGACTCGCGTCCATTTATATTCTCATTTCACGAAGAGAACATGAAAGAAAGGGTGAGCTCAACAAGCCCGAGAAGAAATATTATGACTAAGATAATGCAGAATAAATTATCATTAGCCTTAAATAGTGTTAAAAGCGATACAATATAACAAACATCAAGTTTAAGCTGCGGAGGAACAAGCAATCCATTAAAAGAGTCAGTAGAGAATAAAATCTACTCTCTTTTATGATTTAAAAGGTTTTCATCACTTTTATCATTGGGACTCAAACAATAAATAATTCACATCATCGAATCACCCCACGCACTACTGACCAAGGATATTCTTTAGTATCACGACCACAATTATCCATGCACTACTGGGCCAAGAATATTTGTGTATTCATTAATGGTCATGATCGTGCCAACAACTATCCATCGATACCACTACGGGCCAATGAGGACTTTTACCACATCATTTGTAACATTATAGTCGTGATTACACCGAATAATCCCTGGTCATAATCATACCAAGTCCATCTATGCACTCTGAGCCATGAGATGACTTTCAATAAGATATAAACATGAGGATGGTGACAATGATATAAGAATTCAATAAAACAAGTTCAAGAATTAATTTATCCAGGAACCAATAACGTCCAAACTGTCAACATGATACTGCTTTGTATAGTAAAATTCAAGAATGCTCAGAATAATATTTTCATGAAAAGATATTGGATGAAGCAAAAATATCAAGGATATTCCACTAATTTCATGGAGTATAGAAGTCAAAGTTTTAACCAACTGAGTATAATAAAGAATGGAATAACAAAAGAAATCACCATGCATGCGATAGACCACACAGGCAGGTTATTCCAACAAAATAATAAATAATGGAACCGGTCCCACAGTAAAAGCGTCTGAGATAGGATATTCCAACAGAATAATAAAGAATGGAACCAGGTCCGGTGTAAAACGCACAAATAGGATATTCCAATAGAATAATAAAGACTGGAACCAGGTCCGGCGTAAAACGCACAGACATGATATTCCAACAGAATAATAAAGACTGGAATAACAGAAGAATTTCACCAAGTATAAGGTAGCTGCGTATCTGAGTTATTCAACGAGAATAATAAATAATGGAATAACAAAAGTTCTCTTCATGAATACAAAAGAAATAACACCCCTTACATTAGTAGGAGATTGAATACTGCATTAGTGTAGTAACAGAATACCCTTCTTCTTTCTCTCTTATTCTCCCTATACTTTCTCTCTCTATAGCTTGAATGAATTCATGAAAAATAATAAAGAACTAGGCCTCTATTTATAGAAGATTTCTAGCTTAGCACTTGCTGATGTGAAAAAATGCGGCTTGAATTAGTGATGTGAAAAGAAAAGTGGTTTGGCGCTGTAATGTGAAACACAAAGTGGTTTGAGACTCTGTAATGTGAATCACCAAGTGGTTTGACGCCTGTAATATGAAACGACAAGTGGTTTGACGTCTGGTAAAGGTAATTACTATTGGCGAAAGAGACTCTTAAATGATGACATATGGGCCCCCATAGAATAACCAAATTTACCACACACGTCTCATAATAGACTCTTTATATACATCAAGGATTGAATAAATATTACCACAAATCATTTTATTTTTAATCAACACATATTTAATCTTTCAACAATTATTAATCATTAATATTATAACTTGTCGTCTCAATTATTGATTTAATAATATAACATATTATATAGATGATACTGTGACAATAATTGAATCAATAATATAAGAGATATGATGCGCAATTCATCGTAGCAATAATTGAGTATAACTGAGTGACTTCTCACGTAAGCATCAATAATCAATACCGTGTGCTACTATGCAACCACGCGTATTACTGTATTTTTACTACCGGGTAGTTCAACAATTTTAACGGTAACACCTCCGCCGTTATTTTTATAGAAAGATAATTTTGTTGATTTCTAACTACGACAATACTTCTATTGTGGGGTCCACCAATGATTGTGCCGTCGTACGAATATTCCCTGACAAAAAGAATATTCCCCGACCAATCGAATATTATATAACCACTTGCTTACTTTGCAAAATTTATAAATATTACTTACAACTATAACATTATATCAAATCAACACCATAATATTCAAAAATATAAATCGAGAAAATTATTCTTTATTCATAAAAGTTGGGGTCTTACATCTATCTTCTTTTCCATGGCTGCCATCTGTGCTGACAACTGAGTAATAGCATCAACCTCCAACACACCTGCAACTTTGGTTTGTGGCATTCGAGATGTAGGATTCTGAAAATCATTCGATGTCATTGTCTCGATAAGGTCATAGGCTTCCTCATAGTTCTTGGCCCATAATGCCCCTCCTGCAGCGGCATCTACAATCGATCTCGACTGCCATCCCAATCCATTATAAAACGTGTTGATTACCATCCAATTTGGCATACCGTGATGTGGACACTTCCTCAGCATTTCTTTGTATCTCTCCCATGCTTCATATAAGGACTCGCCCTGTTGTTGTTCAAACTGAGAGATAGTTGTCCTCATCTTTGCAATCTTAGCCATTGGGAAAAACTTAGCTAAGAACTTTTGTGCTAAGTCCTCCCATGTAGTTATAGATCCTACTGGCAAAGAATGAAGCCAACTTTTCGCTTTATCCCTCAATGAGAATGGAAACAACCTTAGTCTAATAGCATCTTCCGTCACACCGTTGTATCTGAATGTATCACAAATTTTGATGAAACTTAACAGGTGTTCATTCGGATCATCTGTAGCAAGACACCCCCAAATAAATGAATCGTATTACGCACCATTTGAATAGTGCTAGTTTTTATCCCGAATGTATTAGCTGTTATCGCTGGTCTGACTATGCTGGAGTGTAGTCCATTAATATTGGGCATGGAATACTCCTTCAGAGCCCTATGCTCCTCTCTTTGCTCTTCTCCTTGCACCTCGGCTGCCATGTTATCTGTCGTATTTTCCAACTAGACTTGTAAATTTCTACGAACACCCGCCTTCCAACCTCTCCCATTTATGTTATCCTGAACAGGTGTTAAATCGGGGTTGGTTGACCGCGTGCGCATAAAAAGTTATCCAAGTTCCTGAAACAAAAACAAAAACTGAAATGAGATAAGACTAGAATTATCTAAGTCATAAAATATGGCTTAAACTAATTATAATAATACTAAATTAAACGCCTTTCCCCGGCAACGACACCAAAAACTTGTTGCCTCTTTTTTAGTCTTAACAAAAGAGCTCTAACTCATGCAAGCATACATGCGTCAACAAGTAATACAGAGCAAGTAAAGTATCGATCCCACAGAGAAATTTGTTTAACTAAGATTACTATTCATTAATTGAATCACTATATTTATATGCTCAAACTAATGATTAAACTTGGTTTGTTTTTGAATTGCAAGTAACAACTAAAACAATAATAACGATGGAATAAATGATATTGGAACTAATGGGATCCTAACTTCATTTAATACTTCATTCAAGCACCACTATCATGCATGACTCGTTCACATATCACAGAAAAGTAGCCAAGAGTACTAAAAGAGTATTAGCCATTTTTCAATGCATTAAGACCTACTTACACAGCATCCACAGATGATACTCTATGTAATCATCAATATAACCAAAATCACTATATATGTCATGTGAAATTGAAACTATATTGATTTTAAGTTCAAGCTCTTATTCTAACTTATACGGTGAAACAATATATGTCTATCTCGGTTCACTGAAATATATAAGCCATATAACCTGACCCTATATATCGTATACTATCATGATTACAATCCATATTTGCATGTTCATTGTCAATTCCATACAAAATCTTTGAAACGAATGGTGATCAAACATTCATACATTCAAAATAATCATGATAGATATCCCATATGATATGCAAAACAATCCAAAGCATTTAAGCATGCAATCAAACTACATATTAAAATCCATTAGAAACCCATAATGGAGTTTAGTTCATGGTGAACCAAAAGCCATTATGGGATCAAATCTAAACATGACTAATAAACAAGCAATTGAAAGATGAAAGGTAGAAACAATCAAACCCAATTGCTGAATATAGATCAATATTCAAATCCTCATAAGATTCCAGCAAAATAATAATAATAATAATAATAATAATCCACTCTGGTAGAAAATCCCAAGGAGGAGTAGAAAAGTAGAGTTGTGGCCTCCTTCTACGTTGGAATCTCTCCCAGAGAATAAACCCTAATTACTTACATAAAGAATATAACTAAAGTTGTATAAAATGTCAAGTGATACCCCTGACACCAGTCAGGAATCGTTTTAAATCAATTACAACCCTTAAAAATTGGAAATAAAATAAAACAAGTCAGCAGCTTTAGGCCTCACGCGCGGTCGCGCGCTCCTCCGGTTTATTATGCTCGCGGCCGTGAGACTTGCAGTAGGTTCTTATGTTCAGTCGGTCTCTCGCGCGGGCGCGCGTTCCCTAGCATTGTCCTTCTCATGGCCGCGTAACTTGCAGTAGGTTCCAAGGTCTAGTTGGGTACTTTCATGGCGGTACAGATCATCAAGCTCTTCTGCTTTGCGACTTGCAGTTGATGTCTTCGATTACGCTCCTTGGCTTGGTTCTCGCAATATTCTTGCAACATCTTGAAATGTCCTATGTCTATCCATGCTTGTCCATCCATGTTCCACCCAATCCTACGTCATGCACATCCTATATTTTGCCTCGCCTCACGCATCCATTAGCCTCGTGCCCGATATCACCACCAAATAAGGCCAATTCCTGCACTTATTCACCAAAAAGAGTTTTAAGTATGCAAAATGCAAATTAAGATGAAATGCAGCTAAAACAGACTAAAATGTACTTGAGTTAGGCATAGTTCACATGAATTGGTACCCCATAAGTAGGTGTAAAACCCACTTAACAACCGAAGATCTATGGGGTCTGACATTTGACTGTCAAACACAAACAAAATTTTCCAGATTTTGAAAATCTTAAATTTCAAGCACTTTGATGTTATGGATTTAACATATGCCAACCCACATCACTTATAGACACTACATAGAACATATTACAACACATAAACATAACTTCTAACATAGCATACATGATCAGATTTCTAAGGTTAGCTTTATATCTTTCTTTGAATGATTTAAATTTTGGGCTGCTGATTTGTTTAAGGAATTCGTGGGGCTGGTCTTGGGACTAGTATCCAAATATATTTCGTGGGTTTTTAGTGGGAGGAGCTCTTGGATGTGTTTGTGCAAAATGGCTAACAAAATGACATTCTCTCTCTCCCAATCTATATTTACAAGTGTATGATACATGTATTGGCTGATCTAGTGGTTGATTGCTGTCAATTTAAGTCACATGGGGTTGTTGGATTTAGTCACCAACTTCACCTAATTTCAAAACCTACTTTCTAGCTTCAATTATGCACAAAAGGGTATAATGATCAATTAGCTTATGTTTTAATGACATTTGTGTAAACTTGTCCCAAACCCTTAGGGTTTAACCCTAAAGTCTTGCATAATTAATTTTGTAGGATTTCTAATTAAGCAAAAATAAATAAATAAATAAAATTTTAGTTTCTAAAATAGAAATTAGGGTTTCCTTAATCATACTTAGTTCCTAATTACATATAACATAAACATTAGATTATAGATTCACCAATTATCATTAGCACCATAATTAGCAAATTTAAGGTTTTCAATTTGACAATAAGGCTAAATTAGAAATTAGGTTTTTTAAATTACAAATTAGATTTTTCTAAAATAGTTTAGGTTTTTAATAATACAAAATATGGAAATTAGGTTTAAGGTTCACTAATTAGCATTAAGATTGTTAAATTGGCGATTAGGTTCACGATTAGCAAATTAGGGTTATCAATTTATAATTAGGATTTTCTAAATTTAGAAATTAGGTTTAAGATAATTAGGGTTTTCCCTAATTAAAATTAAATTCTACAATACACATCATTATTCATATAACACAACTACATAACAGTCTCAAACTCATAATTGAGTTTCAAATTAGGGTTTTCCAAATTTAGAAATTAGGGTTCTCAATTAATTAGGGTTCCTAATTAATTAAGATTTTCCATACTTAGGGTTAAAATTAATAATACATGACATTCATAACCTAAAGTAATTACTTGAAAATCTTACAGTCTTATTTGACTATCAAATTAGGGTTTATAAAAATAATACTAGGGATTATCATGATACGTTAAAGTGCTCCATGATTAACCTTACACACATAACATACATATTTATAACACTCGAAAAATTAAAATATAATTAATATTATATTATTATTCTCATTCCTTGATAAAAATCCAAAATTAGGGTTTGGATTCCATATACGATTTATCTTTCAGTATTTAACATTATTAATTAAGTTAAAATAATTAACTTAATTAATCTAGCCTAAATTCATATAATAAAATAAATAATTATTATAATAATTTAAAAATAATTTCATATATTATTTAAATAATATATAATTATAATTTCATGGAAAATAATTAATAAAAACATTTCTACTATAAAATTAATTATTATAAGAATATACTTTATAATAATCAATAATTCTAAAATAAAATTATTTATAATCATTCATGTAATAAATATATTTTATATTCATCACATCAATACATACACATTACCTTGCACGCATTCTCATCTTTAAAATAAAAAAAAAAAAAAATTATACTCAAAATTTATGTTTTAAATATATAGAAAATATCGGGTTATAACATTCACCCTCCCTTAAAAAGATTCCGTCCCCGGAATCACCGTTTTAAAACTTATACATACCAGGGTACATAGCATACACAATCATTACAATTAGATCTCGATCATAATTGATCGAACATATCTTTAACTATTCAGCATAATGCTTATCTATCTGGTTACACGGAAATTTAATTTCTAATAGAACTCAATTTCCTCCTTCAAAATATCTTTATAAAATAATTTACTATATATAAGAAAATAATATATAAGAAAATAAAAGTTCTACGAATAATACCTGGAGTTGCATCCTCGGCTGCTACCGAATCCTGAACAGTCACGTTGAAGACTCTTGCGGTTGATTCTGTTGGTTTGTTTGTTGATGTTGGTCTCGTTATGCTTGCGTCCGCTACTTTTCCCGTATTCACATTCCTTGCCTCCCTCTTCTTTCTTGGGCGGTCTTTTCGCCTTATGCTCCTTTGATTCACAAATAACACACCCACTATACATTCTTAAATTGGGGGCGATTAGAGAGATATGTCCCTCCCGCCTACACACTTGTAGCACATAAACTTTCCTTTTAAACGCCGCCTAGAATGATTCTTTCCACAATTTCTACAATGCACAACTTGTTTCTTTCCACCTTCGGCCTATTTTCAGATTCCCAACATTATCTCCTTTCCTCTTTCGGTTCTACTACCACTACTCCCTTCTCCTTCTTTGCTTCTCCGGCTTTAACTTGATTTGTCTCCCACCAAAAATTCGCCCCTCCTTTCATTGTATAGGTGGAAAATGCTGTCTTTTGCCCCTCCGTTACCCTAGCTATCACAACCACTTCTACAGGGTTAGTTGATCCTCTAAATCCTGGCGGTTCGTTTGTCTTAAAGTCTTCGAAGTTTGTCGATTGATTGTCTGGCTGATTTCCTGTGGCTGGTAATCCATTCTGCATAGCTTGAGTGTCTATATTCGTCAAATTCTGCATCGGGTCTGGTAGTCCTCCAGCTTTGTTGACAGGTTCTTCTATCCTTTGGTTTCGTCTTCATTTTGGCGGCATTATCTTATTAAATAAATCATGCTCATCTAACTAATTCATAGTACTTTATAGCATATCACATACTGCTTTAAACATTCGCTATCCCTTTGTGACATAAAAGTCAGGAATCACTGCCATATATTATACAAAAGTTAAGAATATTACATTACACATCATAGAGCATACATATTCAAGTAATAGTAATACTACTTATTTCTTACACCTTCACTAATGATCAATTGCTTAGTATTCTATATATTCCCATCATCCTTATTAATCTATTGACACATAACTATATCTAGTTCGTCAAACTTATCGCACATTATGAGTTTAAGAACTCACCACAAACATATGAGTTTAAGAACTCGAGCTCGACCATATATTCTCTAACTATACTCTACCTATCTGCTATATATACTACCGTTTCTAAATCCGGTATTACATTTCCTAGTATAATAACCTCATCAGGGTTGCTTTCAATGTGAGCCTCTATTTCAGCTATTTACTTTGATATTGGCTCGGTCATGGAGGTTGACTCCTTCTTTACAATTTGAGGGTATCCTAATTCGTTTCTATCTGACACCTACACACCAACTATCTTGATTAGCACATAATATATACACACAGCAAATAATAATTTTATATAAGTTATCTTTTATTTTGTTTAACGATGAATTTATTCAATTCATCTCCTTATAAACTCTATATGAGTTATTTGTATTTTCAACGTTTCCCTCTGTTCTAAGGTTATAGCCTAAGGTCTAACCCACCTAAAATTTTTAACCCTAAGCTCTGATACTAACTTGTAATGCCCCCAAATTTAGGTACTTGAAACCCTAACTCGGTGCTTTACGATACCATTTCTATGAGCGGAATAATACTAATAATAATAACAATAATATAAATACCAAACTTAATTTACATATATCGTAGTCTAATCCCGTAAGTACCGACCTTTACTACACTTCATTACATGATAGATAATAAATATCATTGCCTTAATAATATATAACTATTACAAAAGATACCATTAAACTTATATTGTTTGCTTTTCTTTGTCCTTGTTCTTGCTTGAACCTTCTGGTTGATCACACTTAGCTGAAAATATTTAAATTAAGCAAGGATGAGCATTTGAGTGCCCAACAAGTAATAACAATTTTAAATATTAGCTGAAAGGATTAAATGTTTTCTTTATACATCACTTCTACAACGATTCAATAGTTGTGAAGTAAACTAAACCGATAATAATAACATAACAACTCTATCTCACAATTTTGAAACTACGTACCGGCTATAAAATGGGTATTAGTTGACAGGCTATGAATAATGTTTTTAGTTTTCGCTAAGGTTTAGAAGAACTTCATCTGCAAACCGTCATAACTTACAGGCACGAGGGTGATCTGCCCAATGTGCCCTGTATTGATCAATACTATATACAAGAACGATACTATCGTTCACTCTGTCCGGCTTGGGCACATAAAAGTATTCCCTTGATCGGGATGTTCATACTTATTCTAGAATCCAAACCAAAACAATTTGATTGGATACAATAAGGTTTTATTATATTCAATGATATTTCTAAATATGTGTCTAGTTGGTCAAATAACTTAGACGACTTATATATATATATATATATATATATCAACATGTGTTTAACTACAATGATTATCCAAGTGAGGACACTTGTATAACCATATTTGAAATTAATGAACGTAATATATATAGGTTATATAATATAATATCATGTTGATAAACAATGATCGGATATAATATATCGATAATAGGGTTAATAATCTAGTACAATAATAATATAATTCGAATCTTCTTACTTATGTCCATTCGCATAAAGGAAATGCAAAGGTAGGATACTTACCTGATAATGCGCTTATAGTTATGCAACTTAGTTTTATCTTTTATATAAAACCTATCATTAATAAGATCATTTGATCGATTAGAATAACATACTTATAACACATATTACTACTTATTGCGATCAAAGACATTACCTATTCACATTATCACACATAATCAACCAATCCTTAAATCACAAACAAACATTAATACTAATCAAAATATCTAAGTCCAGATCAATTTTCGAAAAATATTTGCAAAATTTAAGCGGCTTTATCGGTAATTATCGAGTCTAATACTCTATCTTGTAGTTCAATATCGTAAGTATCGGTCATATTATTTTTAAATGACTTATAATAATTTTTAAACATTTATTATAATTTATCATGAATTTTCAAACACGGAATCATTATTAAATGATTTAAATATTAAATAATTCAATTATCATTAATATTTAATTAATATTAAACTATTAATGAAACCATTGCCAAAATATTAAAGTTATTTATAATAACTTAAAATACTTTTAAAGTATTAATATTATCCTTAAATGATTTTTAAAACAATTAAAATCATTTTTAAATAATTACCATTAATATTTAATTATTAATGTATTATTCATCAAAATATATAAAAGTCCTTAATTATAACTTAAAATATTTTTAATCCATTTATTTCCTTTTAAATGATTTTTAAATCAATAAAACCATTTTTAAATTATTTATTTAATATTATTATTAAATAACTCTAATATCATTTATATTAAATTAATAATCATTAATATTAAATTATTAATGAAATTATCCTTTAAATATTAAAAGTTATATTTTATAACTTAAATTATCTTTAAACACTTTATTTTCATTTAAAATGATTTTTATAATATTAAAATCATTTTTAAACTAATTTATTTAATATAATTATTAAATAACTTTAATATCATTAATAATAATTAATTAATGAAATTTACTTTTAAATATTGAAAGTTATATTTTATAACTTAAATATTTTTAAATACCTTATTATTATTTAAAATGATTTTTAATATAATAAAATCTATTTTTTAATTTATTTATTTAATTCATTTATTAAATATCTTATTTATCATTAATATTAATTTATTAATGAAATTTATCATCACAAAATATTAAAAATAACTTAAAATATTTTCTTATATATAATATAATTTTAAATGATTTTTCAAGTATTTAAATCATTTTTAACTAATTTATTTAATATTATAATTAAATAAATTAAATACTATTAATATTTTTAAAAATATTAAATATTTATGAAATATACTTAAAATAATTAAAAACTAATTTTTGGACTTTAAAATAATTTTTAATAATTTATTATGTATTTTTAATAATTTAAAACTATTTTTTCTATTTATTTAATAAATTAATTTATTTTCTAAAATATTTGTCATTAAAGCCCTATATAGTATTAAAACCGTCGCTATAGGTGTTCTTGAGTTGTTGTTTCGAGCAAATATAAAAGCGATTTCGACTAGCCTCCTTTGACCAAGTGTAACAATCAGATCATGATGTTTCTAGTCTATCTTTTGATCACAGTGTGTAGAACTAATGTAATTCTATAAGATTCAACAATAAACACGAACAAACAACGTAAAATGAAAGAGATCCGAGCCTCCAAAATTCATGTCAGGCGTGTTCTTGAGTTTCGGGGGCCCGTAAACTGAAAGCGATGTCAAATGGCCTCTTTTGGAGCCTTGATTAATCCGGTCTCTGTTCATGTTTTAAGTGCATCCAATATATTAGATTGTAGTACATATGTCATAGAACAACTTAGTATCACAAAATCAATCAAACAACATCACATGTACAAGCTTAATGATGGTCAAAGTTCATTCAAACCGTGTTCTTGAACTTTCTGGGTTTTCTAGAAATGGAACCAAAAAGTTGGTCAACCTATGTTTACAGTGATTGATTAGTTTTTATCACGGTCATAATCGAGTAATATCAAAGCATGGATGTGTAGTTCTCATGTCATTACTACAATAATAAAAAACAACAACTTGCCCAAAACATCAAAGATCTAAGAAGATCAAATGCTTTGAAATACTTGTCGAGACACTGGGAAATCTGAAATTTGCCCAGATTTTTTCAATTCGTCAATCGGTCAACTAACTTTGACCACGATTATCTTACAACCTATGCATGATCTGGTCCTACTAAAAGTTCCAGAACACAGATCGCACAGCATATAACAAGCTCAAACATTGAAACAACAAAAAAACTTAACAACCGAAGATCTATTGGGTCTGACATTTGACTGTCAGACACAAACAAAATTTTCCAGATTTTGAAAATCTTAAATTTCAAGCACTTTGATGTTATGGATTTAACATGTGCCAACCCAGATCAGTTATAGACACTACATAAAGCATATTACAACACATAAACATAACTTCTAACATAGCATACATGATCAGATTTCTAAGGTTAGCTTTATACCTTTCTTTGAATGATTTACATTACATAATGATTTGATTTGTTTAAGGAATTTAGTGAAATGGTATTTGGGATTTGATATCCAAATATATTTCGTGGGTTTTAGTGGGAGGAGCTCTTGGATGTGTTTGTGCAAAATGGCTAACAAAATGACATTCTCTCTCTCTCAATCTATATATACAAGTGTATGATACATGTATACGTGATCTAGTAGTGGTTGATTGATGTCAATTTAATTCACATGGGGTTGTTGGATTTAGTCACCAACTTCACCTAATGTCAAAACCTACTTGCTAGCTTCAATTATGCAGAAAAGGGTATAATGGTCAATTAGCTTATGTTTTAATGGCATTTGTGTAAACTTGTCCCAAACCCTTAGGGTTTGACCCTTAGGGTTTAACCCTAAAGTCTTGTACAATTAATTTTGTAGGATTTCTAATTAAGCAAAAATAAATAAATAAATAAAATTTTAGTTTCTAAAATGAAAATTAGGGTTTCCTTAATCATACTTAGTTCCTAATTACATATAACATAAACATTAGATTATAGATTCACCAATTATCATTAGCACCATAATTAGCAAATTTAAGGTTTTCAATTTGACAATAAGGCTAAATTAGAAATTAGGTTTTCTAAATTACAAATTAGGTTTTTCTAAAATAGTATAGGTTTCTAATAATACAAAATATGGAAATTAGGTTTAAGGTTCACTAATTAGCATTAAGATTGCTAAATTGGCGATTAGGTTCACGATTAGCAAATTAGGGTTACTAATTTGTCAATTAGGGTTATCAATTTATAATTAGGGTTTTCTAAATTTAGAAATTAGGTTTAAGATAATTAGGGTTTTTCCTAATTAAAATTAAATTCTACAATACACATCATTATTCATATAACACAACTACATAACAGTCTCAAACTCATAATTGAGTTTCAAATTAGGGTTTCCCAAATTTAGAAATTAGGGTTCTCAATTAATTGGGTTCCTAATTAATTAAGGTTTTCCATACTTAGGGTAAAATTATTAATAAACATGACATTCATAACCTAAAGTAATTACTTGAAAATCTTAAAGTCTTATTTGACTATCAAATTAGGGTTTATTAAAAATAATACTAGGGATTATCATGATACGTTAAAATTGTTCCACTGATTAACCTTACACACACATAACATACATATTTATAACACATGAAAAATTAAAATATAATTAATATTATATTATTATTCTCATTCCTTGATAAAAATCCAAAATTAGGGTTTGGATTCCATATCTCGATTTATCTTTCATATTTAACATTATTAATTAAGTTAAAATAATTAACTTAATTAATCTAAGCCTAAATTCATATAATAAAATAAATAATTATTATAATAATTCTAAAAATCATTTCATATATTATTTAAATAATATATAATTATAATTTCATGGAAAATAATTAATAAAAACATTTCTACTATAAAATTAATTATTATAAGAATATACTTTATAATAATCAATAATTCTAAAATAAAATTATTTATAATCATTCATGTAATAAATATATTTTATATTCATCACATCAATACATACACATTACCTTGCACGCATTCTCATCTTTAAAATAAAAAAATAAAAAAAATTATACTCAAAATTTATGTTTTAAATATATAGAAAATATCGGGTTATTACATTCACCCTCCCTTATAAAGATTCCGTCCCCGGAATCACCGTTTTAAAACTTATACATACCAGGGTACATAGCATACACAATCATTACAATTAGATCTCGATCATAATTGATCGAACATATCTTTAACTATTCAGCATAAAGCTTATCTATCTGGTTACACGGAAATTTGATATCTAATAGAACTCAATTTTCTCCTTCAAAATATCTTTATAAAATAATTTACTATATATAAGAAAATAATATATAAGAAAATAAAAGTTCTACGAATAATACCTGGAGTTGCATCCTCGGCTGCTACCGAATCCTGAACAGTCACGTTGAAGACTCTTGCGGTTGATTCTGTTGGTTTGTTTGTTGATGTTGGTCTCGTTGTCGCCCGCGTCCCGCTACTTTTTCCCGTATTCACATTCCTTGCCTCCCTTCTCTTTCTTGGACAGTCTTTCGCCTTATGCTCCTTTGATTCACAAATAACACACCCACTATACATTCTTAAATTGGGGCAGTTAGCAGAGATATGTCCCTCCTGCCCACACTTGTAGCACGCAAACTTTCCTTTTAAACGCTCGCCCGAATGATTCTTTCAACAATTTCTACAATGCACAACTTGTTTCTTTCCACCTTCTGGCCTATTTTCCGTATTCCCAACATTATCTCCTTTCCTCTTTCCAGTTCTACTACCACTACTCCCTTCTCTGGCTTTAACTTGACTTGTCTCCCACCAAAAATTCGCCCCTCCTTTCATTCTATAGGTGGCAAAAGCTGTCTTTTGCCCCTCCGTTACCCTAGCTATCACAACCACTTCTGTGGTCCGGTTGATCCTCTAAATCTGGCAGTTCGTTTGTTGTTAAAGTCTTGAAGTTTGTCGATTGATTATTCTGTCGATTTCTGTGGTATTTGGTAATCCATTATCGCATAGCTTGAGTGTACATATTCTTCAAAATTCTCAGATGGTCTGGTAGTCCTCCGGCTTTGTTGATGTGTTCTTTTATCCTTTGGTTTTCGTCATTTCATTTTGGCGGCATTATCTTATTAAATAAATCATTTCATCTAACTAATTCATAGTACTTTATAGCATATCACATACCGCTTTAAACATTCATTTATCCCTTTGTGACATAAAAGTCGGGAATCACCGCCATATATTATACAAAAGTTAAGAATATTACATTACACATCATCATATATACATATTCAAGTAATAGTAATACTACTTATTTCTTACACCTTCACTAATGATCAATTGCTTAGTATTCTATATATTCCCATCATCCTTAATAATCCATTCACACATAACTATACCTAGTTCGTCCAAACTTATCGCATACATTATGAGTTTAAGAACTCACCACAAACATATGAGTTTAAGAACTCGAGCTCGACCATATATTCTCTAACTATACTCTACCTATATCTATATATACTACCGTTTTCGAATCCGGTATTACATTTCCAAAGTATAATAACCTCATCGAGGTTACTTTCAATGTGAGCCTCTATTTCAAACTATTTACTTTGATATTGGCTCGGTCATGGAGGTTGACTCCTTCTTTACAATTTGAGGGTATCCTAATTCTTTTTATCTCGACACCTACACACCAATTATCTTGATTAGCACATAATATATATACACAAACAAATAATAATTTTATATAAGTTATCTTTTTATTTTGTTTAACGATGAATTTATTCAATTCATCTCCTTATAAACTCTATATGAGTTATTTTTATTTTCAACGCTTCCCTCGTTTCTAAGGTTATAGCCTCAAGGTCTAACCCACCTAAGGTTTTTAACCCTAAGCTCGATACTAACTTGTAATGCCCCAAATTTAGGTACTTGAAACCCTAACTTCGGTGCTTTTACGATACCATTTTTATGAAAGCGGAATAATACTAATAATAATAACAATAATATAAATATCAAACTTAATTTACATATATCGTAGTCTAATCCCAAGTACTTAACCTTTACTATAATTCATTACATGATAGATAATAAATATCATTATCTTAATAATATATAACTATTACAAAAGATACCATTAAACTTATATTGTTTGCTTTCCTTTTGTCCTTGTTCTTGCTTGAACCTTCGAGTTGATCACACTTAGTGAAAATATTTAAATTAAGCAAGGATGAGCATTTGAGTGCCCAACAAGTAATAACAATTATAAATATATATTAGTGAAAAGAATTAAATGTTTTCTTTATACATCACTTCTACAACGATTCAATAGTTGTGAAGTAAACTAAACCGATAATAATAACATAACAACTCTATCTCACAATTTTGAAACTACGTATTGACTATATATGGGTATTAGTTGACATACTATGAATGAACATTGTTTTTAATTTTCGCTAAGGTTTAGAAGAACTTCATCTCAGAAACCGTCATAACTTACTGTGCACGCGAGGGTGATCTCGCCCAATGTGCCTGTGATTGATCAATACTACATACAAGAACGATATTATCGTTCACTCATTCCTTTGGGCATAAAAGTTTTCCCTTGATCGGGATGTTCATACTTAGTCTAGAATCCAAACCAAAACAATTTGATTGGATACAAAATAAGGTTTTATTATATTCAACGATATTTCTAAAATATGTGTCTAGTTGGTCAAATAACTTAGGCGATTATATATATATATATATATATATATATATATATATATATATATATATATCAACAATGATTAAATCAATGATTATCCAAGTGAGGACATCAGTATAACCATATTTAGAAATTAATGAATGTAATATATATATGAAGTTATATAATATAATATCATGTTGATAAACAATGATCGGATATAATATATATAACAATAGGGTTAATAATCTAGTACAATAATAATAATATAATTCGAAACTTCTTACTCATGTCCATTGCATAAAGGAAATGCAAAGGTAGGATACTTGCACGATTCCGCCGCTTATAATTATGCAACTTAGTTTTATCTTTTATAAAAACCTATCATTAATAAGATCATTTGATCGATTAGAATAACATACTATAACACATAGTAATCGCTTATTTAATCGACACATAACCTAATCACATTATCACACATAATCAACAACAGTCTTAAATCACAAACAAACATTAATACAATCAAAATATCTAAGTCGGATCAATTTCGAAACATATTCCGATTGTGCAAGCGACTTTATAAGTAATTATCAAGTCTAAGACTCTATCTTGTAGTTCAATATCTGTAAGTATCAGTCATATTATTTTTAAATGACTTATAATAATTTTTAAACATTTATTATAATTTATCATGAATTTTCAAACACAAGGAATCATTATTAAATGATTTAAATATTAAATAATTCTATTATCATTAATATTTAATTAATATTAAACTATTAATGAAATCCATTGCTAAAATATTAAAGTTATTTATAATAACTTAAAATACTTTTAAAGTATTAATATTATCCTTAAATGATTTTTAAAACAATTAAAATCATTTTTAAATAATTACCATTAATATTTAATTATTAATGTATTATTCATCAAAATATTAAAAGTCATTAATTATAACTTAAAATATTTTTAATCCATTTATTTCCTTTTTAAATGATTTTTAAATCAATAAAACCATTTTTAAATTATTTATTTAATATTATTATTAAATAACTTAATATCATTTATATTAAATTAATAATCATTAATATTAAATTATTAATGAAATTATCCTTTAAATATTAAAAGTTATATTTTATAACTTAAAATATCTTTTAAACACTTTATTTTCATTTAAAATGATTTTTATAATATTAAAATCATTTTAAACTAATTTATTTAATATAATTATTAAATAAATTTAATATCATTAATAATAATTAATTAATGAAATTTACTTTTAAATATCAAAAGTTATATTTTATAACTTAAAATATTTTTAAATACCTTATTATTATTTAAAATGATTTTTAATATAATAAAATCATTTTTAATTTATTTATTTAATTCATTTATTAAATATCTTATTTATCATTAATATTAATTTATTAATGAAATTTATCAAAATATTAAAAATATTAAAAATAACTTAAAATATTTTCTTATATTATAATATAATTTTAAATGATTTTTCAAGTATTAAAATCATTTTTAACTAATTTATTTAATATTATAATTAAATAAATTAAATACTATTAATATTTCAAAAATATTAAATATTTATGAAATATACTTAAAATAATTAAAAACTAATTTTTGGACTTTAAAATAATTTTTAATAATTTATTATGTATTTTTAATAATTTAAAACTATTTTTTTCTATTTATTTAATTAAAATAATTAATTTTCTAAAATATTTGTTTTTAAAGACCCCTATATAGTGACAAAATCGTCGCTATAGGTGTTCTTGAGTTGTTCTTTGAGCGATCAAAGCAGTTCATTAGTAGCCTCCTTTGACCAAGTGTAACAATCGAGATCATGACGATGTTTAGTACATCTTTTGATCTTTAATGGTTTGTAGAACTAATGTAATTCTATAAGATTCAACAATAAACACGAACAAACAACGTAAAATGAAAGAGATCCGAGCCTCAAAATTCATGTCGGAGTTTGTTCTTCATTTTTCGGGTTTGCCTGAAATGAAGAAGCGATGTCAACGGCCTCTTTTGGAGCCTTGATTAATTGTCATCTCTGTTCATGTTTTAAGTCTAATCCAATATATTAGATTGTAGTGCACGATATCATAAAGTGAACAACTTAGTATCACAAAATCAACCAAACAACATCACATGTAAAGCTTAATGATGGTCAAAGTTCATTCAAAATGTGTTCACGAACTTTCGGGTTTTCTAGAAATGGAACCCAAAGAATAAGTTGGTCAACCTATGTTTGACCCGTCCCTTTTTTATCCCGGTCATAACTGAAAGTAATATCAAAGCATGGATGTGTAGTTCTCATGTATAGCTACAAATAATAAAACAACAACTTGGCCAAAACATCAAAGAGATCAGAAGATCAAATGCTTTGCAATACTTGTCGAGACACACGGGAAATTCTGGGTCGCTTGATTTTTGCATTTTCGTCAATCAATCAACTAACTTTGACCACGATTATCTTACAACCTATGCATGATGATCTGGTCCTACTAAAAGTTCCGAACACAGATCTCATTACATATACAAGCTCAAACATTGAAACAACAAAAAACTTAACAACAGAAAGATCTATGGGTCCCGACATTCATTGTCGGACACAAAACAATTTTTTTCAGATTTTGAAAATCTTAAATTTCAAGCACTTTGATGTTATGGATTTAACATCTGCCAACCGGATCACTTATAGACACTTACATATAATATATATTACAACACATAAACATAACATCTAACATCTAACATATCATACATGATCGATTTCTAAGGTTAGGGTTTATACCTTTCTTTGAATGATTTGATTTAAGCTCTTTGATTTGTTTAATGGATTATCGTGGGGCTTGGTATCTTGGGTGATATCCAAATATATTTCGTGGATTTTAGAGAGGAGCTCTTGGATATGTGTTTGTGCAAAATAAGCTAACAAAATGATTTTTCTCTCTCCCAATCTATATATATATATGTATGATACATGTATTGGTACGATCTAGTGGTTGATTCTTTGTCAATTTAAGTCACATGGGGTTGTTGGATTTAGTCACCAACTTCACCTAATGTCAAAACCTACACAAGCTAGCTTCAATATATGAAAAGGGTATAATGGTCAATTAGCTTATGTTTTAATGGCATTTGTGTAAACTTGTCCCAAACCCCTTGGGTTCAACCCTTAGGGTTTAACCCTAAAGTCTTGCACAACAATTAATTTTGTAGGATTTCTAATTTAGCAAAAATAAATAAATAAAAAAATTTTAGTTTCTAAAATGAAAATTAGGGTTTTCTTAATCATACTTAGTTTCTAATTACATATAACATAAACATTAGGGTTTAGATTCACTAATTATCATTAACACCAAATTAGCAAATTTAAGGTTTTCAATTTGACAATTAAGGCTAAATTAGAAATTAGGGTTTCTAAATTACAAATTAGGTTTTTCTAAAATAGTATAGGTTTCTAATAATACAAAATATGGAAATTAGGTTTAAGGTTCACTAATTAGCATTAAGATTGCTAAATTAGCGATTAGGTTCACGATTAGCAAATAAGGGTTACTTAATTTGTCAATTAGGGTTATCAATTTATAAATTGGGTTTTCTAAATTTAGAAATTAGGTTTTAAGATAATTAGGGTTTTCCTAATTAAAATTAAATTCTACAATACATACATTATTAATCATATAACACAACTATATAACATGATCTCAAACTCATAATTGAGTTTCAAATTAGGGTTTCCCAAATTTAGAAATTAGGGTTCTCAATTAATTGGGTTCCTAATTAATTAAGGTTTTCCATACTTAGGTTAAAATTAATAATACATCACATTCATAACCTAAAGTAATTATTTGAAAATCTTAAAGTCTTATTTGACTATCAAATTAGGGTTTATAAAATAATACTAGGGTTTATCATGATACGTTAAAACTAATTCCATATTATTAACCTTACACACATAACATACATATTTATAACATCGAAAAATTAAAATATAATTAATATTATATTATTATTCTCATTCCTTGATAAAAATCCAAAATTAGGGTTTGGATTCCATATCGATTTATCTTTCATATTTAACATTATTAATTAAGTTAAAATAATTAACTTAATTAATCTAGCCTAAATTCATATAATAAAATAAATAATTATTATAATAATTCTAAAAATCATTTCATATATTATTTAAATAATATATAATTATATTTTCATGGAAAATAATTAATAAAAACATTTTCTATATAAATTAATTATTATAAGAATATACTTTATAATAATCAATAATTCTAAAATAAAATTATTTATAATCATTCATGTAATAAATATATTTTATATTTATCACATAATAATACATACACATTACCTTACGCATTCTCATCTTTAAAATAAAAAAAAAAAAAAAATTATACTCAAAATTTATGATTTAATTATATAGAAAATATCGGGTTATTACATTCACCCTCCCTTAAAAGATTCCATCCCCGGAATCATAGTTTTAAAACTTATACATACTGAGGTACATAGCATATACAATCATTACAATTAGATCTCGATCATAATTGATCGAACATATCTTTAACTATTCAAAGATAAAGCTTATCTATCTCGTTTACACTGAAATTTAATTTCTAATAGAACTCAATTTCCTCCTTCAAAATATCTTTATAAAATAATTTACTATATATAAGAAAATAATATATAAGAAAATAAAATTTATTGAATAATACACGGAGTTGCATCCCCTTTGCCACGCTAGAAATCTGAGCAGATCACGTTGAAGACTCTTGCGGTTGATTACATTGGTTTGTTTGTTGATGTTGGTATCGTTGTCGCCAACGCGTCTGCCGCTGCTTTTTTCCGTATTCACATTCCTTGCCTCCCTTCTCTTTCTTGGATGCGGTCTTTTCACCTTATGCTCCTTTGATTCACAAATAAAACACCCACTATACATTCTTAAATTGGGGCGATTAGGAGAGATATGTCCTCCCCTTTATTAACTTAGCACACAAACTTTCCTTTTTAACGCCTCTCCGAATGATTTCTTTCAACAATTTCTACAATGCACAACTTGTTTCTTTCCACCTTCCGGCCTATTTTTCCGTATTCCCAACATTATCTCCTTTCCTCTTTCCAGTTCTACTACCACTACTCCCTTCTCTGGCTTTAACTTGACTTGTCTCCCACCAAAAATTCGCCCCTCCTTTCATTCTATAGGTGGCAAAAGCTGTCTTTTGCCCCTCCGTTACCCTAGCTATCACAACCACTTCTACAGGGTCAGTTGATCCTCTAAATCCTGGCGGTTCGTTTGTCTTAAAGTCTTCGAAGTTTGTCGATTGATTGTTGGTTGATTTCCGTGGTGGTAATCCATTCTGCATAGCTTGGCGTCCGTGAGTGTTCTATATATTAAATCATTCTTAATCCTTTGGCGCGCATCGGTGTCGGTAGTCCTCGATTTTATTTGATGAGTTCTTCTATCCTTTGGTTTTCGTATTTCATTTTACTCAATAATAGTATATCTTATTAAATAAATCATGCTCATCTAACTAATTCATAGTACTTATTTATAGCATATCACATACGCTTTTAAACATTAAACATCATTATCCCTTTGTGACATCAAAAAGTCGGGAATCTTTGCCATATATTATACAAAAGTTAAGAATATTACATTACACATCATAGAGCATACATATTCAAGTAATAGTAATACTACTTATTTTTTACACCTTCACTAATGATCAATTGCTTAGTATTCTATATATTCCCATCATCCTTATTAATCTATTGACACATAACTATATCTAGTTCGTCAAACTTATCGCACATTATGAGTTTAAGAACTCACCACAAACATATTAGTTTAAGAACTCGAGCTCGACCATATATTCTCTAACTATGCTCTACCTATCTTCTATATATACTACCGTTTCTGAATCTGGTATTACATTTCCTAGTATAATAACCTCATCAGGGTTACTTTCAATGTGAGCCTCTATTTCAGCTATTTACTTTGATATTGGCTCGGTCATGGAGGTTGACTCCTTCTTTACAATTTGAGGGTATCCTAATTCGTTTCTATCTGACACCTACACACCAACTATCTTGATTAGCACATAATATATACACACATCAAATAATAATTTTATATAAGTTATCTTTTATTTTCGTTTAACGATGAATTTATTCAATTCATCTCCTTATAAACTCTATATGAGTTATTTGTATTTTCAACGTTTCCCTCTGTTCTAAGGTTATAGCCTAAGGTCTAACCCACCCAAGGTTTTTAACCCTAAGCTCTGATACTAACTTGTAATGCCCCCAAATTTAGGTACTTGAAACCCTAACTCGGTGCTTTACGATACCATTTTTATGAGCGGAATAATACTAATAATAATAACAATAATATAAATACCAAACTTAATTTACATATATCAGAGTCTAATCCCAGGTACACGACCTTTACTACACTTCATTACATGATAGATAATAAATATCATTGCCTTAATAATATATAACTATTACAAAAGACACCATTAAACTTATATTGTTTGCTTTTCTTTGTCCTTGTTCTTGCTTGAACCTTCTGGTTGATCACACTTAGCTGAAAATATTTAAATTAAGCAAGGATGAGCATTTAAGTGCCCAACAAATAATAACAATTATAAATATTAGCTGAAAGGATTAAATGTTTTCTTTATACATCACTTCTACAACGATTCAATAGTTGTGAAGTAAACTAAACCGATAATAATAACATAACAACTCTATCTCACAATTTTGAAACTACGTACCGGCTATAAAATGGGTATTAGTTGATAGGCTATGAACAATGTTTTTAGTTTTCGCTAAGGTTTAGCAGAACTTCATCTGTAAATCGTCATAACTTACAGGCACGAGGGTGATCTGCCCAATGTGCCATGTATTGATCAATACTACATACAAGAACGATATTATCGTTCACCCTGTCCGCCTTGGGCGCAGAAAAGTTTTTCCTTGATCGGGATGTTCACACTTAGTCTAGAATCCGAACCAAAACCATTTGATTGGATACAATAAGGTTTTATTATATTCAATGATATTTCTAAATATGTGTGCAAATTTGGTCAAATAGCTTAGGCGACTATATATATATATATATATATATATATATATATATATATATATATATATATATATATCAACATGTGTTTAAATCTAATGATTATCCAAGTGAGGACACTTGTATAACCATATTTAGAAATTAATGAGCAGAATATATATATGAGTTATATAATATAATATCATGTTGATAAACAATGATGGGATATATATATATCGACATAATAGGGTTAATAATCTAGTACAATAATAATATAATTCTGAATCTTCTTACTCATGTCCATTGCATAAAGGAAATGCAAAGGTAGGATACTTGCCTGGTCTGCTGCTTATAGTTATACAACTTAGTTTTATCTTTTATACCGAAACCTATCATTAATAAGATCATTTGATCGATTAGAATAACATACTATAACACATAGTACTGCTTACAGTCAGCACATTACCTATTCACATTATCACACATAATCAACCGTCCTTAAATCACAAACAAACATTAATACAGTCAAAATATCTAAGTCTGGATCAATCTCTGAAACATGTCGGTGTACCGACGGCTTTATCGGGTAATTATCAAGTCTAATACTCTATCTTGTAGTTCAATATCTGTAAGTATCAGTCATATTATTTTTAAATGACTTATAATAATTTTTAAACATTTATTATAATTTATCATGAATTTTCAAACACCGGAATCATTATTAAATGATTTAAATATTAAATAATTCAATTATCATTAATATTTAATTAATATTAAACTATTAATGAAATCATTGCTAAAATATTAAAGTTTTTTATAATAACTTAAAATACTTTTAAAGTATTAATATTATCCTTAAATGATTTTTAAAATAATTAAAATTATTTTTAAATAATTGCCATTAATATTTAATTATTAATGTATTATTCATCAAAATATAAAAGTCCTTAATTATAACTTAAAATATTTTTAATCCATTTATTTCCTTTTAAATGATTTTTAAATCAATAAAACCATTTTTAAATTATTTATTTAATATTATTAATAACTCTAATATCATTTATATTAAATTAATAATCATTAATATTAAATTATTAATGAAATTATCCTTTAAATATTAAAAGTTATATTTTATAACTTAAATTATCTTTAAACACTTTATTTTCATTTAAAATGATTTTTATAATATTAAAATCATTTTAAACTAATTCATCTAATATAATTATTAAATAACTTTAATATCATTAATAATAATTAATTAATGAAATTTACTTTTAAATATTGAAAGTTATATTTTATAACTTAACATATTTTTAAATACCTTATTATTATTTAAAATGATTTTTAATATAATAAAATCATTTTAATTTATTTATTTAATTCATTTATTAAATATCTTATTTATCATTAATATTAATTTATTAATGAAATTTATCAAAAATATTAAAAATAACTTAAAATATTTTCTTATACTTATAATATAATTTTAAATGATTTTTCAAGTATTTAAATCATTTTTAACTAATTTATTTAATATTATAATTAAATAAATTAAATACTATTAATATTTCAAAAATATTAAATATTTATGAAATATACTTAAAATAATTAAAAACTAATTTTCGTACTTTAAAATAATTTTTAATAATTTATTATATATTTTTAATAATTTAAAACTATTTATTTAATTAAAATAATTAATTTTCGAAAATATTTGTCGCTAAAGGGCCCTATAGTGACGAAACTGTCGCTAAAGGTGTTCTTGAGCTGTTCTTGAGCATTCATAAGGCAGTTTCGACTAGCCTCCTTTGACCAAGTGTAATAATCAGATCATGATGTTTTTAGTCTATCTTTTGATCACAGTGTGTAGAACTAATTTAATTCTATAAGATTCAACAATAAACACGAATAAACAACGTAAAATGAAAGAGATCCGAGCCTCCAAAATTCATGTCAGGCGTGTTCTTGAGTTTCTGGGCTTCCCAGAAACTCAAGCAGTGTCAAGGGCCTCTTTTGGAGCCTTGATTAATCTGGTCTCTGTTCATGTTTTAAGTGCATCCAATATATTAGATTGTAGTACGTATGTCATAGAACAACTTAGTATCACAAAATCAACCAAACAACATCACATGTACAAGCTTAATGATGGTCAAAGTTCATTCAAACTGTGTTCCTGAACTTTCTGGGTTTTCTAGAAATGGAACCCAGCAAGTTGGTCAACCTATGTTTGACCGTGATTAGTTTTTATCCTGGTCATAATCTGAGTAATATCAAAGCATGGATGTGTAGTTCTCATGTCAGGCTACAATAATAAAACAACAACTTGGCCAAAACATCAAAGATCGGTAAGATCAAATGCTTTGCAATACTTGTCAGAGACACCTGGGAAATCTGGGCTGCCCAGATTTTCTGTTTTCGTGGTCGGTCAACTAACTTTGACCACGATTATCTTACAACCTATGCATGATCTGGTCCTACTAAAAGTTCCAGAACACAGATCGCACAGCATACAACAAGCTCAAACATTGAAACAACAAAAAAACTTAACAACCGAAGATCTATGGGGTCTGACATTTGACTGTCAGACATAAACAAAATTTTCCAGATTTTGAAAATCTTAAATTTCAAACACTTTGATGTTATGGATTTAACATGTGCCAACCCAGATCACTTATAGACACTACATAGAATATATTACAACACATAAACATAACTTCTAACATAGCATACATGATCAGATTTCTAAGGTTAGCTTTATACCTTTCTTTGAATGATTTACATTCTGGGCTGCTGATTTGTTTAAGGAATTCGTGGGGCTGGTATCTTGGGACTGATATCCAAATATATTTCGTGGATTTTAGTGGGAGGAGCTCTTGTATATGTGTTTGTGCAAAATGGCTAACAAAATGACATTCTCTCTCTCCCAATCTATATATACAAGTGTATGATACATGTATTGGCTGATCTAGTGGTTGATTGCTGTCAATTTAAGTCACATGGGGTTGTTGGATTTAGTCACCAACTTCACCTAATGTCAAAACCTACTTGCTAGCTTCAATTATGCAGAAAAGGGTATAATGGTCAATTAGCTTATGTTTTAATGGCATTTGTGTAAACTTGTCCCAAACCCTTAGGGTTTGACCCTTAGGGTTTAACCCTAAAGTCTTGCACAATTAATTTTGTAGGATTTCTAATTAAGCAAAAATAAATAAATAAATAAAATTTTAGTTTCTAAAATGGAAATTAGGGTTTCCTTAATCATACTTAGTTCCTAATTACATATAACATAAACATTAGATTATAGATTCACCAATTATCATTAGCACCATAATTAGCAAATTTAAGGTTTTCAATTTGACAATAAGGCTAAATTAGAAATTAGGTTTTCTAAATTACAAATTAGGTTTTCTAAAATATACTACAACAAAAGGCTTATCAAATGACCGAATTATCGGCGAGTCAGTACTCGGTCAGCAGAGATATATCTCATGACGCATCGCGGTCGTGATAATCGTCAAGATAAAATCCTGGTCATTTGGGATGCACATCACGAGCCACTATTAGCGATCGAGATATCTATCGCTATGAGCTTAATCGAAATGACAAATACTGATTATTTGAAATGAAAGTCAAGATGGTCCAGGACAAAGATGACGCGTGGTCCACGTGTCGGTGACCATTATCAACATACGCGTGACGATACGATGTTATCTCGTCGCTAATAAATCGTGACCGCGTCACGGTCACGATATGAAAAAACATTACTGACCAGATTTTTCTTTGTTTTGCGTAATTCCCAAAAACCGTGCACTGTTTTCTACCGCTTTATCCCAACACACATACACACCAAGATAAACAACATACAAAACAATATAAACATCCATCGTCCACCAACACATACACCAAACTAGTATATAAACCTTTAAAACCAATATGATTTGAATAAATATAATAACATTTCAAAACTTGTTTAAGTAACATATATACAAACATCCAAATAATGAATATACAAGTACAAGGTTATGTCAAGCGTCATCCCTCCTTGATCACCTGTAATTAACAAAATAATAAAACAAGTTACAAATATAATAAATATGTTGATCTTTGGTATATATTACGACAATACATACAACAAATTGATTTTATACTCGTCGCCATCCCCATCTTTGTCTTTGCTCACTGCCTTGCCATCTTGCTTTAGCTAACTCCTCGGGATCAAGAGCCCCAATGTGCCCGCCAAGATCTTCGTAAGATTTCGATCTTGACATATAGCTCTCACGATCGAACCGGAGTATGAACAACTGGATGACTCGATGATATGGAAGATCGGTAGCAGAGTCGCTCGAGCCATTTGAAGGATGGGCGTCGTCGTTGTCCTTGACCTCTAATGTAGTTCTTCTTCACAATGCAGACGCCTCTCCCACAACTCTTGATCAATAGGCGGACGTGGAGTGCCTTCGGGATAGCGCCATTCAATAAACGTTTATAAGTATCCCGTCATCATGTTAACACTTAAATAGTTAAAATAATATTTTGTAAGTATTAATAAACAAGAGATCAGTTGTTAAAACTTATTACCGCTTATCTGGATAGCCTCAGTGAGTACCATCACGGGTGCTACGTACATACACATCCAAACCAATGGATAGGTGACCTTGAGACCGAGACTCCTATACAAAAACAAAGACAATATTACTAAGTAAAATGGGATATTTTCTACAATTCATGATTGTAAACATATTAAAACTTGTAAATACGCAGGCGTTGATATCTTCAGAATCGTGAAATACCGCCCTTGTATGTTCCTTTAGCCTTTTTCGCCATCGGATACACACCCGAGGCTCTGTTGGTGGCGGCGATATTTTTTCGTCTTTTCACCCAACTCTTAGCTCTCCATTGGGCACACATCTCAAATTTTATATGGATGGGTGCACCACTGTGGGCTATGCTCAGTGCATATAATCCTCTCCCCGGCACGGATGGTCGATCTCGGCATTGTGAATGGCTTTTTGTCGTTCTTTATTCAAGTTGTCCTTGGTGTGCGGACCATGACTTTTTGCTGAATAATGTTTGAATCCTTTGAAGCCGCGTCCTCCCATCTATACCGTTTACGCAAATATAAAAAACAATAATAACATTACTAAATAATTATCCTTTGAATATTATATTAATATTATTTGTCATAATTAAAAAAAACATATTCAAATTTCGCCTCAAACAAAGATCCTTGTGGGCGATAGGTGTGCTTCGCATACGTAATCACGAGTGTAAAGCAATTTCAGAACACAAATGTGTGATATGCACTTGACGATCTTATTATCCGAAAAATCACTATAATATACAACATCAATTAGCATATATTAAAGCAATTTATATCTAAGTTATAATATTTGTGAACATTTATCAAACTTATACTTATAATACTTATAAAAATTTGCCATAGTCTCCCTATAATATAGACTAGCCACATGCATTTACTAAGCATGCATATATGGACATTTCTAGGCACCCAAGACACAAACCAAGAGAAATATACAAATTTTCAATACAATAAGACCAAAACAAAAATTACCAATATAATATCAATCAAAACATTACCAATATACAATAAATGGAATCTTAAATGCTTTTATATAAATGATATATGCGGACGACGTCTTTATTGAGGAGGAGGGCAAATCGAATAAGAATCCGATCATCGGGATTAAGAGGGCCTTGGGCACATTATTAGGCCCCTACCCAAGCCAGCGCTTTTTCTGCTGTTGTGAGAAGCCATCAGTATATTACAAATTTCAAGATGTTATTAGGAGTCATATTTGATTACATGTATATATGACAATAAACATGATATGTTGATATAAACATATATATATATATATATATATATATATATATATATATATATATATGAATATAAAATGACAATAAACAAAAGTTGCATTTAAATAGTTTAGTACATAAACATGATAATGATATAAAAAACATGTATTGCTAAAACATACATTGCATGAGTTCAAGTGTCAATATCCGATTCGAGAATCATCTTGTATCGTGTTCGCAGATTCATAACCATCATCCGCTTCAGATTACGTAGGTCGATTCGATCTCAATAACTCTTCCTCCTCAAAGATCAATGTCATCTCGACACAAGTATTGACTCAGGATCTAATTCATGTGGTTCATCTCCACCATCTAACTGGATTACTTCATTGTCGTCCTCCACATTTATTATAGTCGACTATGAAGCATCCGCTCTTGGTAAATCTCCCCATCAACTAATTCTACACGACTACGCCACGGAGTATAAATTACAACTTGCCAATCAGAAGCGGTCTATCCCTTTTCCTAACAGGACTAGGAGTGTAGTATACTTGTCTTTGTTTGAGTTGGTAAAACAAACGGTTCGTTGGAGTACGAGACTCTATAGAGGTCAATATCGACGATTCCATGTCCTGCGTCAACACGTATCCCTTTTTCGAATCAAACCCAGCGGACTTGAACAAGTGAATATGACCCCGACGCGCTCCTTGTACGACAACTCTACGATTTCCTCCAACTCCCCATAAAAGGCACGACCAAGCTCATTGTAACAATCTCCTTGGACACACACTCCGAGTTCGTTGTTCTTTTATCACGCCCATATGCCTTTATGCGAGACAAACGTAGATATCTCATCAAAATCAGATGCCTCGCATATCGACCCCTCGACATAAGCTTCTATTCTTCACCTTCCTCTTAAGGTTTCCCATCACCCTCTCGAAATGGTACATCCATCTATATTGAGCTGGACCCCCAACACGAGCTTCATAGGGAAGATGGATTTGCAAATGCTCCATGGAGTCAAAAAAACCAGGTGGGAATATTTTTTCCAGTTTACACGTGATCTCTATGATGTTCTTCTCAAGTACAAACATGTCCTTCTCATTCAATGATTTTGAACACAAGTCTTTGAAGAAACGACTAAGATCCGCCAAAGCATCCCATATTGGTTTATCAAGCAGATCCCAAATGCTATAGGCATGAGTCTCTCCATGAATACATGGCAAATCGCGACTCTTCATCCTTGCAATTTCCCACCAGTAACACACCTTGCAATGTTTGGACGCATATCCATCTGGTAGTTTGGAGACTTAACCCATGTGCACACATCTTCAACTTGCTTTTTGGACAATGTGTACCTTGCATGCGGTTTGACAATCTTACCATTAGGAGATTCATAAAGTTCTAATCCGTGACGCTTACAAATATCTTTCATGTCCAAACGTGCCTTTTATCGTTATCTTTTGTCTTCCCCGTAACATTCATCACAAAGTGTTAAACACATTGTCAAACACATTCTTCTCAATATGCATCACATCTAGATTATGATTTAATCAAATTTGTAGACCAATAAGGCAATTCCCAAAAGATGCTTCTCAGAACCCGGTTATGAGATTCACCAAACCCATTGATTATGTTTGTCGCATCAACCTTACCAAATGGGATAACCGGCAATCTCATCACACGATCTCGCATCTCCGTTCCTTTACAATCAGTGCGGGCATATCATTATCTACTTTCCCTTTCACGAAGTGTTCTCTATTTCTTGAAACGGGTGATCTACCCAGAAGAACTGACGATGTGATCAAACCAACAAGGCTTTCGACCTTTTGATAGATTAAACAACTTTGTATGCTCCATACAATACGGACAAGCCAACTTCCGTGTGTACTCCATCCAAACTAACATACCATAAGTTTGGGAAGTCACTTATAGTCCACATATAACCGCCCCTAAGGTTGAAATTTGTTTTCGTTGCAACATCCCAAGTCTGTACTCCATCCTCCCACAATACCTTTAACTCGTCTATAAGAGGTCTCAAGTAAACATCTAAGTTCTTTTCAGGACTCTTAGGACCCGTGGAATCACACAGTGAAAGAAATAAGTACGGTTCGTTTCATACACATCCAAGGAGGCAAGTTATACGAGAGTAACAATCACGAGCCAACATGAGTACGGAGCAATTTGAGTGGCCAAACGGATTGAAACCATCGGTGGACAATCCAAGCCTCACATTTCTAGGTTCCAATGCAAATTCGGGATGTGCTAAGTTGAAATCTTTCCAAGCCCCGCCCATCTGCATGGATGATTTAGTTCTCCATCTTTAAGTGGAGATTTGGCATGCCAACTCATATGTTCGGTGATCTTGAAGACATGTACAATCTTTTTAGTCGATGTGTTATTGGAAAATACCTTAGAATCTTAAACCAGTATACTTGATTTTTTTTGTAGTCACACCCTCTTTATTAGGCCTAAACCGATCATGACCGCAAAACGTGCACCTTATCATCTTGTCATTTTCCTTATAAAACAACATGCGTCGTTGGGATACGATCGATCTTTTGGTATCCAAGACCCAACTTCTTCACCATTTTCTTACAAAAGTAATAGTTACGGGTAATTTCTCACCGTCAGCAACATACTCTTAATTGCTTTCTTCAAGAGCGACTCAAAACACTCATGTTGTGATCACCTTGATGTTAAGTAATGTCGCCAACGCAGAGACAATGTAGTGTGTTTGGTGCAACCATGCCACAATGGCTTCACTACCCTCGCCTAACAACTTAAAGAAGTCTTTGGCATCGTAATTCATAGGTTGCTCTCGCTTGCTCCCAATCAAAATCGCCCCGCAATATCATGGACCATTTCATTCATAACGATGAGTACTATCGCCTCAATTGTGTACTTGTGTGATGCCACCATCTCTTCTCCGCCCATGTGCCCACCAAAGATTCTTCGTAATTTCTCATGAACCCGTAAACAAGTAAATGATAGTTTACCATGTCTCGTCAATATAATTTACATTTTTACACTTTAAACATGGACATCGTGATCTGCGACTTACCATTCATACATTTCGGGTGACTATAACGCGATACTCCAAAAACACTTGGCAACCAACTCTAAATTCAATCTGTAGCACCTATCGGGTACTTGACTTTCGTCGTGCCATCCAACTACTATTCGAATAGAGGTCCATGATTCCACAGTACCTATACTACGTAACAACATTATAAATGTTAACATATGACTTGAGCATACTTATAACCATATAACTTGAGCATACTTGTAAGCATGCATATGATTAACATTTAAGCATACTTCTAAGCATACGACTTAAGCATACTTGTAACCATATGACTTGAGCATACTTGTAAGCATATGATTAACATGTTTGAGTATCTTGAGATTCATTCATATCAACTAGTGTGCTATAGGCGCCTAACATGTTTTAAGATTATACCCCTCACTATTCCCTTTCTATAATCTTTTATGTTTTGGGATAGTCACAACATGATTGAGCAATTTATAGCTTTTATAACATTTTATAGCTTTATTCTTGTATACATACGTGTTAAATACCCTTGTTTTTTCCGTTATAGCCAAAAGCAGTCTCTTTATTGACTAAGTGTGTCTAGTTACCTTCTCTGTTGCACTAACAGCCTCCTTAAGCATCGCTTTATTTTGGCTTAATGTATTCTCTAATAGCTTAAGATGCTAACAACCAAGCTTGGCTTGGCCTGTGAGGCTTGGCTAAGCTTGGCGTAGCCTCTTTATAACCGCAAATTATATCACATAAATCGATTGACGTTATAATGCAATGACTCAACTAAATCGCAATGAACACATAATGATAATATCGGAAATGATAACAATTGAAAAGTTTCATTGAACAATACCCTAAGATTCCTAATCGCTAAAATATTCCCAATGCTTCCTTCCAATATCTATTTGAACAATACCTCAAATCAAACTATTCCAATCTAGCATACATATCAATCAAAACATTACCAATAAGCTAATTTCTATATATAGGAACAAATAACACAATCAATGTAACCAATTCCATAACAACCAAGCTTGGCTTGGCCTCGTGAGGCTTAGCTAAGCTCATGTAGTTCTCGTGTGGCCTCATGCCCCAAGCCCAAATTTCATCCGCTCTAACATCCCCTTAATAGGCTCTAGTGGATCACCAATAGGCTTGTTAATAGTATAAATGTTCGCAAATAACCCGACTAATAAAAAAATTTCGCCAGAGTCTCCCCGTAATATGGATTCAACCACACGCACGACCGGCATGTATATAAGGTCATTTCTAGGAACACAAGACATAAACCAACAGTCCATATGAGATACCATAGGAATTGGATGGAAATTATGAACTTATCGAATCCCTATGCTCATAAAAAGAATTACTATCCGCAAACAGTTTTAATCTAGAGATTTACTACAAAAGAGTTTTGCAGGTATCCATGATGTGAGGATCAAACTTGTAAACTTTGAAACCCAATCATTTTTCGTGGGAGCAATTATTCACGTTTTGATTCACATTATGATGTCAATGTCAAGTTCTCAGTCTACAAATGATTTTTTCACAATGACCAATATAATTGGTTAAACTACAAACATAAACATGGGATTCACGAGTCTATATCACGTGCATGACTTCCTATAATAACCAAACTGTTACTACCTCTATTGCACAAAAAGAATCCCAAAATATAAATTTTATACTAACTACAATCTAATACATTCATCCTATTACCCAAATCAAGTTACCCAAAATATAAATTTTATACTAACTCCATCCTATCACTAATCAAGTTACCCAAACTGACATAAATTAACAAAATCAAATTACCCAAAGTAATTGCAGATTACCCAAATAAATTTTACTCTAATCAAAACTTATAAACCAATCATAATCATATTACCCAAAATATAATTTAAGCATGATAGCCATATTCATTCATTCAACTCTTTTCAATAAATTAACTCTTAAAACACAAATTCAGAAAGTAAAAACATCTTTGATTTGGAGAAGAAACGAACAAAAAATACAAAAACAAAAAAAAATTAATGAAGAAGAACTTAAAAGTAGCTCTTACCTCTACAATTAGTCTCTAACTTAAAAAGTAGCTCTTACCTCTACAATTAGTCTCTAATTTGAAGAAGAATGAACTAAAATCGCTTCTCCTTCTTCTCTTCTCTTCTCCCCCCTTTCTCCTCTTCTCTATTTTTGGTGACCTTCTTTTTTTTCTCTTGAGTGTTACGTGTAGTTTAACCAGTTCTTGAATTCATTTAGTTTGATCAATGACCATTATCTGCGACCGCGTCTGCGTCACGACTTTTTAATGACATGGATTTATCAAATAATCGCGATCGCGGTCACGATTTCAAATGGTCGACAAAAATTGGCGCCAACATTTCCACCAAAATTTTGGTGGGAAATTTATATTTTAGCGATGATCAATGACACCGCACGCGTCATTGATAAAGCATTGATAGCGACTAGTTTATGTGTTTGGCCGCAGATGATTATTTGTGACTAATATCATCACAGACCAGATGGTGATACACGACATCATTGGTCGCTGATAGACCTTTTTCTTGTAGTGATAGTATAGGTTTCTAATAATACAAAATATGGAAATTAGGGTTACTAATTTGTCAATTAGGGTTATCAATTTATAATTAGGGTTTTCTAAATTTAGAAATTAGGTTTAAGATAATTAGGGTTTTCCCTAATTAAAATTAAATTCTACAATACACATCATTATTCATATAACATAACTACATAACAGTCTCAAACTCATAATTGAGTTTCAAATTAGGGTTTCCCAAATTTAGAAATTAGGGTTCTCAATTAATTGGGTTCCTAATTAATTAAGGTTTTCCATACTTAGGGTTAAAATTAATAATACATGACATTCATAACCTAAAGTAATTACTTGAAAATCTTACAGTCTTATTTGACTATCAAATTAGGGTTTATTAAAATAATACTAGGGATTATCATGATACGTTAAAACTGTTCCACAGATTAACCTTACACACATAACATACATATTTATAACACCTGAAAAATCAAAATATAATTAATATATATTATTATTATTCTCATTCTTGATAAAAATCCAAAATTAGGGTTTCGATTCCATATCCGATTTATCTTTCATATTTAACATTATTAATTAAGTTAAAATAATTAACTTAATTAATCTAGCCTAAATTCATATAATTAAATAAATAATTATTATAATAATTCTAAAAATAATTTCATATATTATTTAAATAATATATAATTATAATTTCATGGAAAATAATTAATAAAAACATTTCTACTATAAAATTAATTATTATAAGAATATACTTTATAATAATCAATAATTCTAAAATAAAATTATTTATAATCATTCATGTAATAAATATATTTTATATTCATCACATCAATACATACACATTACCTTGCACGCATTCTCATCTTTAAAAAATAAAAAATAAAAAAATTATACTCAAAATTTATGTTTTAAATATATAGAAAATATCTAAGTTATTACATTCACCTCCTTAGAAAGATTCCATCCAGGAATCACTTAGTTTTAAAACTTATACATACCAGGTACATAGCATACACAATCATTATTAATTAGATCTCGATCATAATTGATCGAACATATCTTTAACTATTCAGCATAAGGCTTATCTATCTGGTTACACGGAAATTTGATTTCTAATAGAACTCAATTTCCTCCTTCAAAATATCTTTATAAAATAATTTACTATATATAAGAAAATAATATATAAGAAAATAAAAGTTATACGAATAATACAAGGAGTTGCATCCTCGGCTGCTACCGAATCCTGAACAGTCACGTTGAAGACTCTTGCGGTTGATTCTGTTGGTTTGTTTGTTGATGTTGATCCCGTTATCGCCCGCGTCCCGCTACTTTTTGCCGTATTCACATTCCTTGCCTCCCTTCTCTTTCTTAGATAGTCTTTCTCCTTATGCTCCTTTGATTCACAAATAAAACTGTGACGCCCCCAAAATAGGTCCAATCCAACCAACCTATTCTGAGTCGCCAAAAACATGGTACAGAAAACAACTACAACTTTATTACTACAATTATCGTGCAAAATACAACAACACATATGTTATGAGTTTTGATACCAATATATACCAACTGTGACTCATGTTCCAACCTTGGATTGTACGTCACAATGGCACCTTACATAAAGGTACAGTTAATAACTGTTTTAGAAATTAAAATCTTTGGGAAGTGCTCAAGGAAACCTTACGAACATGGGAGGCCATGCATCTAGGTTATGATAGATATCATATGCCCACAGAATTATTATTGGTTGACCCAATAAATCCCAAAGAAAAACGAGAAGATTACTATCATCTTCTTTCCAATGGTGAGTCTTCTCTTGACATATAATTATCTCCGTTGTCTCCAAGTGAAAATTATATTTCAAATATACTCCAAGATCATATAGGTAGTGCTCGTAGATATACTCAGCAAGTGGATGTGCACAACCTTGTCTTATGATAACACGAAGTCGCATATCATTAGACATCTTGTATGATAGTGGCAAAACACCCTTGCAACGTTGGGTTCGCCTCACCCTATTTGATTCACCAAATATAAATACTAAATGATGTATAAATTACAACACACTTTTCTATACTGTTTAGGGAGAACCTCCAGAGCTAGAGACCACCGTTCTATTCCCCTGTTACCCCCGCTCGACCCAGCTACAATCTTATTACCTGAAAGGAATTGTGAAGCAAAAGGGTGAACACACCTAGCTCAGTAAAGAATATCATGACTAAAGATAATTAAATTTTCAATAGCCTTCATCAATAATAAATGTAAGACCCCAACTTATTATTAATGAAATTTAATTTTCTCTATTTATTATTTTAAAATAGTAAGGGTTGATTTGATTAATGTGGATAGTTAGGGGTAAAATACGCAAATACTTCAAAATAAGCAAGTGGTTATAAAATATTCATTGTTGTCGGGAATATTAGTTTGGTCGTGGAATATTAAATCTTTACATGGGGAATATTAAATGCTGACGGTGCTTGACCATGTGTGGGCCCCATGTGAAAGCGATTGGATGAAAAAAGCGACAAATATAAGTTGTTTAAAAATAACGGTGTAGTTATTATTATTAATCTTTGTTAAAATACTTTCGGTTGGTTAAAACACAAGAAGCTTTGCGGTATTGCACCAATTATTGATTCTTACGTAAGAAGGCACTACTCAATAATGGTTACAGTAATTCTTATTCGATTATTTTATTGAGTTAATAATTCTTTGCGTTGATATTTTATATTCTTTGTTGTTTGATAATTGTCATTACACAAGTATTTTTCATTATCGAAGCAATAATTCATATTATCTGAATAATATTATTAGATAACATTATTGGCAATGTCTAGAAAGTTACATCTAAGGAGAGGTTTGGTCACCTAATTGCTTGGCGCCAAGATGAAGAAATTCTTATTGGAAAGCCCCCTCTTTCTTGAGGAACCGCACGGTTGTCGATATTGTGATTACTGTAATATTATTTGTGAATAATTAATTATTGATTCATATGATGAGAAAAATATTGATTTTATGTGGATATAGATGGAGAAAAATTTTAATGTGACAATTGTTGAAAATTGAAATTTTATCTTTTACGATAAAATAATTCATTTAAATATATTATTATATTTTAATAATTTAATAATGGTGATATTTTTACAACAAATGTGGGATATATGAGTATCTGAGGAGGAAGAGTATTTTGTTGCAATAAATGTTTAAAACATGTTAAACATGTTGGTGGACCCCATTTATTTGATTGAAATTTGATTATAACTTTAATAAAATCGCCTTTGTGGATTTTCGGTCAATTTTTGTTTGGAATTTGGAAAAACTTTCTTCCGCAAAGTTGTAGAGAATTGAATTTCCTATATAAACTCATGAGATTTGAATTTTCTGATAAAGGGCTATTTATTATGAATTATTGAAGTTCAAACTCAAAATAATTGATTTTGGAAGTTTAAAATATTTAAAATTAGAAAAACGTTTTTTTTCATTATGTGTGTTACACATGTGGGTTGAATGAGCTGAATTCAGTTCTTGGAAGGTTGGCATAGGAAATTTTATTATAAATAATAATATTATATTAAATTTTACGCTTTGGTGTTACAAGCATTTTCCTATAAATAGGGTGCTTAGGTTAGAATTGAAAATCACACGTAAACTGAAGTTTTTCTCTCTATATTATCGGCGTATTCTTGTGAGTATTTTGAGTATACTTTGAGTATTGTTAGGCGGTTGCAAAGTTCCTTGAAAGACTATACCGGTATTCAACTAGAAGTACTAATCTTTCGAGGTAAGGGATGTTATTTTCTTCTCAAATGATATTATTTCTTCAATATCATTATCCTTGAAATATTGGTTGAAACTTTTTATCAAATTTGGAACTTTTCCATGTCGGGGTTACTATTCATGAGTTACTATTCATGAGTTACTATTCATGAGTTACTATTCATGAGTTACTATTCACGAGTACTATTCATGAAGCGTGAAGATATTTTTTGGGAAATTTCTATCTTTTGGTGTCGGAGTTACTATTCACGTATACGGCACTATTCACGTATACGGCACTATTCACCGAAAAATAAAATTTCTTCTTTTTGTCCAAAATATCTATTCTGGATACTAGCTTTGATTGTATCCATGTTTTGATCATTCTTGAATTTTACACCACTATGATTATTTTTGAGGTATTTTTGAACATGGATAAAATAAAGTACGAATCCTTAATCCTTAATCCTTGTCATTTTGTTTCCTTTGGATTCGTTTCTTTAAAAATATTTTCATCTCCTCGGTCTTAAATGATGATATTATTGAATATCTTTGGCACATGTAGTGCAAAGATGAATGATTTCTGAAGAATATCTTTGGCAGTAGTGCAAAGATGAGCAGTGTTTAGATGAACATAACCAATCGATGAATATCTTTGGCTTTTGTAGTGCAAAGATGAATATTTGATTCAGATGTATATTGATTGATGTTCTGAGGGGATAAAAGATAGAGCGATGAACTTATAAATTCATACATAGAAGATAGTAGTTTGCATTCTCTACTTAACTCTTCTAATGAATTATTATTTCGCTGCGAATATTGATTTAAAATTTGTTGTCTATTGTATTCTATTAGATTTTTCCCATTGAAGACTAACGGTAATTTGTTGTATATTATCTTAGTCATAATATTCTTTCTTGGGCTAGTTGAGCTCACCCTTTTCCTTTTGTTCCATTTTTCTTCTCGGGAGGCGAGAATATAAGCGAGTATGAAGTGGGGTATGGAATGAAGGTTTTAGAAAGAATTGTTTAGTAGTCCTCACCATTTTTGTAAAATAATGTATCAATAAATGTGATGAGGATTTATTTGAGTATAGATATTGTCTAGAAGATAATATTTGTATTCAAACTCACAGTTTTCTTGTTGTAATAATAAAGTTGTAGTTGTTTTTACATACCATGTATTGACAACTCGAGAATAGGTGATGTATACCTATTTTGGTGGCGTCGCGGTTGGTATCGAGTTTAGGGATATGATCTCTGGCGGAGATCGGGGATTAGAACTAGGAGGGAGAGGCGAGTAAATCCTTCGCTAGTGTGTCCTACCTAAGCTTATTTATTTTTTAGTTGGTCGGTATATAAGGATATTATGTGATATATTAATTTCCTTAATTAACCCTTGTTTTATGATGATTTGAGAATGTCGATTGAGAATATTAACAATGGAAATGAGACCCAGTGGAGACTTTGTACTCATCAGCGAGGAGAAGCGTGCAACAGTTTGCAATTCCTCTGCTGAACAACACCACCGGCGAGATGATGAGCGAGGGATGTTTAGAAGCTTTTTGCAGTTCATGCAAAATCGACGAGGAGACTCGTGTTCAAAATCTGAGGAGAAATGATAGCAATTCACGGGTTGTCACACCAAGCGATTCAAAAGTTGGGACCACGAATTTAAGGAAAGCGAGATCCGATCATGGCGGAAACATGGGTCAAGCAAATTACCAAGATATTCGATGTCTTGGGATGCGGAGAAACGAAGGTTCCATTCGCCACCTTTATGTTCCAAGTGGCGAGGCGGACCTCTTGGTGGGAGTCGTGAAGCGTACCCATCGGTACTTTTCGGCATGTCTTGGGAGACGTTTGAAACTATTTAATGACAAATACTTTCTTGAAAGTGTTTGTCATATGAAAGAAGTGGAGTTTATTAGGCTGGAGCAGAACAACATGGCGGTGTCTCGATGCGAGGCAAAGTTTGCGAGTTATCGAGGTTTGCACCTCATTTGGTGGAGAATGAGGAGCGTGTATGGCGGATGTTTCTTAGAGGTTTGAAACCCGGCATCGTCAATATCTCATTCTCATAAATTTTCTCTCTATTAGGATGTTTAAATGAGGCTCAATTATTAGAGCGAGATAACGAAATGCGGTCCAGCTGAGGACCACAACGAGGATCGTACGAGAGATAGCGATCAGCGAATAATGATAACGGCGGAGAGAAAAAAGCAGAGACGGACAAAAATGGTAACCACTCTGGTGGTAATCATAGCCATGAAAATAGAAGAAGCGAGTCGGGGAGGAGATTTTAAAAGAGGAGATTTAACAATGACCATGTGAAGGCAGCGGTCTTGGTGACAAGAATCGGTTCTAAGGGAGGAGAACGACCACCGGTCGTATATGTTACAAATGCGGAAAAGAGGACATATCGATCCAAAGCGCCTAACAGTTCAAGGTATGCTATAATTGTGGAAAGGAAGGACATATCGCTCGAGATTATGCGATGGCGAAACCTAGTTAGTGAGGACGGTGACTCAAAAGATCATCCCGAGAAAAGTCAAAGTCAGCGATTAGGAAGAAGCGTTTGTTGTATTTGGTCATAATGCGAGGAACCCAAACGAGGTGATCACGGGTAAGCTATTTATAAATTCTTGCGAAGTTTATACCTTACTTGATCTAGGGTGCTACCCATTCATTTATCTCTCTCGCATGTGCTCAACGTTTAAACTTGACTCAGGAGAAATTAGACTTTGACCTATCTGTGGAAACTCCGTTAGGAGAAACTTTCATCACATCCTTTGTTTATAAATCTTGTTTGATTCAAGTTGGCACCATCACCTTACACATTGACCTTATCTCTTTAAAGATACTTGCTTTTGATGTGATTTTAGGGATTGATTGGTTAACTACTCATCATGCCAAAATTGATTGTTTTCGTAAGGTTGTTAGTTTTCATATTCCTAACCAACTGTGTTATGCGAATTCAAGCAACTAAACCATTAAAATCAATCAACATCATATCTAATCATAAAGCTATTCGTTTATTAAAAAAAGCGGATGTCAAGCTTTCTTAGCCCATGTTATGGATTTGAATAAAGACACGTCAAATTTGAATAATATTCTGTTGTTATTGACTTTTTCACGATGTATTTCTGAAGAACTTCCGGTCTACCCCGAGCGTGAAGTTGAATTCTTTATTGATCTTGAACACGGTACAAAGCCCATTTCTAAAACCCCATATCGAATGGCTCTATTGAACTTCAAGAGTTAAAGGTTCAACTACAGGGAATTGTTGGACATCGGTTTCATTCGTCCTAGTACATCTCCTTGGGGTGCTCTGTTTTATTTGTAAAGAAGAAAGAGCGGGAGTATGCGACTTTGTATTGACTATCGGAATTGAACCATGTCACCATCAAGAATAGGTATCCTCTACCTCGTATTGATGACTTGTTTGACCGATTGCAAAGGCACAATTCTTTTCAAAATCGATCTTCGTTCTAGATATCAATTTGAAGATTAGGCGAGGATATTCAAAGCGCCTTTAGAACTCGATGCGGGCATTATGAATTCTTAGTCATGTCTTTCGGATGACTAATGATCCTATGGCTTTCATGGATATGATGAGCCAAGTATTCAAGGAATATTTGGATCGGTTTGTTGTTGTCTTTATTGATGACATCCTATATATTACCAAAAGTCGTGAAGATCATGAGCACCATTTGAATTTGGTACTCCAAAGGCTTCGTGAAAACAAACTATATGCCAAATTGAAGAAATCGAGTTACGGCTTGAGGAAGTAGCATTCCTTGGGCGCGTGGTGTCGAAACATGGAGTATCTATTGATCCGTGAAGATTGAAGCAATACAAAGTTAGAAGCAGCAAAGTCGGTGGATGAAGTACGTAGTTTTTTGGGCTTATTTGGTTATTATCGGAGATTCGTGGAAGGGTTTTCTCGAATCGCTACTCCATTAACCCAAATTAACTCGGAAGGATACAAAATTCGTTTGGAGGCGAAGAATGCGAGAAGAGTTTCCAAGAGCTTAAGAGGAGACTTATTTTAAGACTGTTCTAACAATACCATCCGGTTCGGATGGATTTGTTATCTCTGACGATGCTTGGGCAAAGGGTTAGGATGTGTTCTCATCTGGCGTGGGAAAGTCATAGCCTATGCCTCGCGACAACTTAAAGAGTATGAGAGGAATTATCCTACTCATGATCTAGAGTTGGCGTGATCGTTTTTTTGCGCTAAAGATATGGAAGCACTATCTATATGGGGAGAAAGTGGAGATATATTCGGACCATAAAAGCCTTAAATATTTCTTCACTCAAAAAAGAACTCAACACGCGGCGGCGGTGACGTTGGCTCGAGCTATTGAAAGACTACGACCACACTATTCAATACCATCACCGAAAAGCGAGCGTGGTAGTGGACGCGTTGAGTAGAAGATCATATGCGAGGAGCAGTGCGATGATGTCAAGTATATATCGCATATAGAGCCAACTTTAATAGAAAAAGTTAAGGTTGCTCAAGCCACCAGGCCGGGAATGATGCGTATGAAGAAGAAAGTACAAGAAGGAGCTATTCCTAAGCGAGAATTGATGAAGAAGGAATACTTGAGTCCACTCTAGACTTTGTGTTCCTAATGACTCGATTTGAAGTACAAGATTATGATGGAGGCACTGATACACCATTTGCAATCAATCACGGAAGTACTAAAATGTATCGTGATCTTGACATACATTTTGGTGGAACAATATAAGAGAGAGATTGCAAAGTTTATCTCAATGTGTTTAACTTGTCAGCGTGTAAAGGCGGAGCATCTAGTACCTAAGGGTCCATTGTAACCACTTGAGATTCGAAATGGAAGTGGAACACATTACCATGGATTTAAATTCTGAGTCTTCCTACGGTTTCTCGGGGCATCAATGCTATTTGGGTTATTGTTGATAGATTAACCAAGTGCGCTCATTTCTTGCCGATCACGGAGACTTATTCACTTGAGCGTCTTGCTTTGGTATATGCGTGAATGAGATTGTGAGGTTGCATGGCATGCACTGTATCCATAGTTTGGATCGTGACCCAAGATTCACTTCAAGATTTTGGGTTAGCTTGCAAAAAGCTATGAGCGCGGATTTACGATTGATTCGGCATACCATCCTCAAAGCAGACGGACAATCGAGAAAGGACTATTCAAACTCTTGAAGATTTATTAAGACTACGTGTCCTAGACTTCAAGGCGGTTGGGATAAGTATTTACCATTGGTGGAATTTTCCTACAACAACAGATTATCGTGCAAGTATAGGTGTAGCTCCATTTGAAGCATTATATGGACGAAAGTGTCGCTCTCTCGGTATGTTGGGGACGAGGTGGGTGAAGCAACCTTTGTTGGGACCCGAGTTGTTAGTGCGTATGACTACGGAAAAGATCCAAATGATTCGACAGCGTATACAAAGCGGCACAAGATCGACAAAAGAGTTATGCGGATCTTCATCGAAAGGGCGTGGAATTTAGTGTGGGGATCATGTATTATTGCGAGTTGCTCCATGGAAGGAGTTACAAGATTTGGGAAGAGAGGAAAGCTCAATCCACGATTTATTAGTCCATTTCAAATTCTTGACCGAGTAGGAAATGTAGCCTATAGACTCGCGTTACCTCAAAGTATGTCTCGTGTTCATAATGTGTTTCACATATCGTACTTAAGTAAATATGTGAAAGACCGAACCACGTTATAGAGTTAGAACCGGACGAGATAGTAGAAGACTTAACGTATGAGGAGGTACTGTCAAGATTTTGGATAGGAAGGAGCATGTCCCTACAGCTGAAAGGTCATACCACAAGTTAAAGTTTTGTGGAGGAATCATGCTATAGAGAAATGACACAGGAATTAGAAGCGGAAATGAAAGCGAGGTATCCTCACCTTTTGAAACACCAGTGCGTCACGTCAATTTCGAGGACGAAATTTCATAAGGAGGGAGGTTGTAAGACCCCAACTTATTATTAATGAAATTTAATTTTCTATTTATTATTTTAAAATAGTAAGGGTTGATTTGATTAATGTGGATAGTTAGGGGTAAATACGCAAATACTTCAAAATAAGCAAGTGGTTATAAAATATTCATTGTTGTCGGGGAATATTCGTTTGGTCGTGGAATATTCGTCTTTGTCGGGGAATATTAAATGCGGCCAGTATGACCATGTGTGGGCCCCATGGAAAGCGATTGGATGAAGAAAACGACAAATATAAGTTGTTTAAAAATAGCGGTATAGTTATTACCAGTTAATCTTGTTAAAATACCGAAATTGGTTTAAAACACGGTAGCTTTGCGGTATTGCACCAATTATTGATTCTTACGTGAAGAAGGCACTACTCAATAATGGTTTACGATGATAATTCTTTATTCGATTATTTTATTGAGTTAATAATTCTTTGCGTTGATATTTTATATTGATGTTGTTTGATAATTGTCATTACACGGTATTTTTCATTATCGAAGCAATAATTCATATTATCTGAATAATATTATTAGATAACATTATTGGCAATGTCTAGAAAGTTACATCTAAGGAGAGGTTTGGTCACCTAATTGCGCTCGATGAAGAAGAAATTCTTATTGGAAAGCCCCCTCTCTGAGGGCGCACGGTTATCGATATTGTGATTACGTAATATTATTTGTGAATAATTAATTATTGATTCATATGATGAGAAAATATTGATTTTATGTGGATATAGATGGAGAAAAATTTTAATGTGACAATTGTTGAAAATTGAAATTTTATCTTTTACGATAAAATAATTCATTTAAATATATTATTATATTTTAATAATATAATAATGGTGATATTTTTACAACGAATGTGGGATATATGAGTATCTGAGGAGGAAGAGTATTTTTGTTGCAATAAATGTTTAAAACATGTTAAACATGTTGGTGGACCCCATTTATTAGTGAAATTTGATTATGCTTTGTAAAATCGTCCGTTTGTGGATTTGGTCAATTTACATTTGGAATTTTGAAAAACTTTCTTACGCAAAGTTGTAGAGAATTGAATTTCCTATAAAACTCGAGATTTGAATTTTCTGATAAAAGGGCTATTTATTATGAATTATTGAAGTTAGAAGCTCAAAAATAATTGATTTTGGAAGTTAAAATATTTAAAATTAGAAAAACGTTTTTTTCATTATGGTGTGTTACACATGTGGGTTGAATGAGTTGAATTCAGTTCTTGGAAGGTTGGCGTAGGAAATTTTATTATAAATAATAATATTATATTAAATTTTACGCTTTGGTGTTCTAAGCATTTTCTATAAATAGGGTGCTTAGGTTAGAATTGAAAATCACACACGGCTGAAGTTTTCTCTCTATATATTATCGAAGCGTATTCTTGTGAGTATTTTGAGTATACTTTGAGTATTGTTAGGCGGTGCAAGTTCCTTTCAAAGACTATATACCGGTATTCCAAATTAGAAGTCTTAATCTTTTCGAGGTAAGGGATGTTATTTTCTTCTCAAATGATATTATTTCTTCAATATCATTATCTTTGAAATATTAGTTGAAACTTTTATCAAATTTGGAACTTTTCCATGTGGGTTACTATTCATGAGTTCTTATTCATGAGTTACTATTCACGAGTTACTATTCATGAGTTCTTATTTACGTGTTATTATTATTCACGAGTACTATTCATGAAGCGTGAATATGTTTTTTGGGAAATTTATATTTTTTTGGTGTCTGAGTTACTATTCACGTATCGGCACTATTATTCACTAGAAAAATAAAATTTCTTCTTTTATCAAAATATCTATTACGGATACTAGCTTTGATTGTATCCATGTTTTGATCATTCTTGAATTTTACACCACTATGATTATTTTTGAGGTATTTTTGAACATGGATAAAACAAAGTACGAATCCTTAATCCTTAATCCTTGTCATTTTGTTTTCTTTGGATTCGTTTCTTTAAAAATATTTTTCATCATCCTCGATCTTAAATGATGATATTATTGAATATCTTTGGCACTGAAGTGCAAAGATGAATGATTTCTGAAGAATATCTTTGGTAGTAGTGTAAAGATGAGCAGTGTTTAGATGAACATGACCAATGATGAATATCTTTGGCTGTAGTGCAAAGATGAATATTTGATTCGGATGTATATTGATTGATGTTACGGGGATAAAAGATGAGCGATGAACTTTTAAATTCATACATAGAAGATAGTAGTTTGTATTCTCTACTTAACTCTTCTAATGAATTATTATTTCACTGCGAATATTGATTTAAAATTTGTTGTCTATTGTATTCTATTAGATTTTTCCTGTTGAAGACTAATGATAATTTGTTGTATATTATCTTAGTCATAATATTCTTTCTTTGGGCTAGTTGAGCTCACCCTTTTCCTTTTTGTTCCATTTTTTCTTCTCGGGAGGCGAGAATATAGCGAAATGCAGTGGGGTATGGAATGAAGGTTTTAGAAAGAATTGTTTAGTAGTCCTCACCATTTTGTAAAATAATGTATCAATAAATGTGATGAGGATTTATTTGAGTATAGATATTGTCTAGAAGATAATATTTGTATTCAAACTCACGGTTTCTTGTTGTAATAATAAAGTTGTAGTTGTTTACGTACCATGTATTGACAACTCGGAATAGGTGATGTATACCTATTTTGGGGCGTCACAATAAATCGGAGATTTAGAACATATAGTAGATGATAAAACTTTTCAACCATAGTTGCACGTGAATGAGCAATCCATTAGAAGAGTCAAATAGACCATAAAATCTATTATCTTCTCCATGTTAAAAGTCCATCAACAATGTTTTATCCTCAGTAACATCAATCAACAATTACGCCCACAATCACATGTATAACTTCATAATCATAATTGTGATTCTAAATTTCTCTTCTCATCCAAGAGCGAAGATAATTTTCATCATTGTCTTTACACGAAACATCAAAGATCATGGTTATACCAAATCACAGTTCTATTCATAATCATACTAATAAATTCATCTTTTGCACTACGGGCCAAAGATATTCATCAACAGATTCATCTTTGCACTACTGGGCCAAAGATATTCAATAACAAAAGTCATCTTTACTACTGGGCCAAAGATATTCATATCTCAAAGAAATACATAATCATTTCAGAATTTATATAAACCATAATTATAACCATGTTGATCAATTCACCTTGCACTTAAGCTAAAAATATTCCATTATAAATTCAATGGTCATGATCATGACAGTCAACAATTCATCTTTGCACTATTGGCCAAAGAGAACCCATAGTCACAATCATACCAATAATCTACCCATCTTTACACTCAAGTCAAAGAAAAATTTCATCACCAGGATTATAAAAAATGTTATATATGATAATAAAAATAATATGATCAACAACTGCATTTAATTTTAAAAGTAAGATTCATAAATCAACGATAATTTGGTCAGAAAAAGAAACCAATATTGTCTTGAATAGTAACTCGTGAATAGTAACTCATGAATAGTAACTCGTGAATAGTACTCCGTATTCGTATATAGTACCGTATACGTAAATAATGTCATATACGTAAATAGTGCCATATACATGAATAGTGTCGTATATGTGAATAGTGTCGTATACGTGAATAGTAACCCCGACATGAAAAAGGTAGAAATTCCACAATAAAATCCATACCAATATTTTGGTATAATGATATTGAAAGAATAACATCATTATGTAGAAAATAACATCCCTTACTATCACTTATCATCCCTTACAATCCCTTACTATCCCTTACCTCAAAAAGACAGTACTTCTGACTCGAATACTAGATATAGTACTGAAGGAACTTGCACCGTATAGCAACACTAAAAATATCAAAATAATCACAAGAATACGCTCGATAATATAGAGAGAGAAAGAGAGAGAAAACTTTAGTTTCTGGTGTGATTTTCAATTCTAACCTAAGCACCATATTTATAGGAAATTGCTTAGAACACCAAAGCAGAAAATTTAATAAAATATTAATATATATATTATAAATTCCTACGCATACAAACTTGGTCCAAAATCAGCCACACACCTCACCAAAAGTCACAAAAACATTTTTCATGTAAAAATCACTTAAAACTCCAAAAATAATAATAATCAATTAATCCGGAACTTCAATAATTCATAATAAATAGCCCTTTTTCAGAAAAATTCGAACCTTGTGCCCTTTCCATAGGAAATTCCATTCTCTACAACTTTGCAGAAGAAAGTTTTTCCAAATTCTAATGAAATTGGAAGAAATCCACAAGCAGGCGATTTTATAAATTTATAATCAAATTTCAGTCAAGAATTGGGGTCCGCAAACATGAAAAACATGTTTTTAGTATTTTATGTAACAAAAATACTCTTCTTCCTCATTTACTCGTATATCCCACATTCATTATAAAAATATCACAATTATTATATTATTATAATATAATAATAAATTATTTTATCGAAAAAGATAAAATATCAATTTTCAACAATTGTCACATTAAAAATTTTCTCCATCTATATCCACATAAAATGAATATTTTCCTTATCATATAAATCAATAATTAATTATTTACAAATAATATTACGGAATCACAATAATGACAACCCGGTAGTTTCAGGAAAGAGGGGGCTTTCAATAAAAATTTCTCCTTACTTAGTAGCTTGATTAGGTGACCAAATCTCTCCTTAAGGCGGAACTTTTTAGACATTGCCAATAATGTTATCTAGTAATATTATTAAAATAATATGAATCATTGATACGATAATGGGAAATACTGTGTAGTGACAATTATTAAAACAACAATAATATAAAATTTCAACGTAGCAATTATTGAATCAATAAAATAAAATATTGAGCAGTAATTCGTGTAAAAATTATTGAGTAGTACCTTCTTACGTAAGAATCAATAATCAAAAATCATGCATGCAATAACACTGGTGCTGCTCTTGTGGCAACGAGCGTATTATTGTATTTTAACCAAGGGTATTCCAACGAAGATAATGAAGAATAACTACGCCAAGTTATTTATAAACAACTTATACTTGTCGTTTTCGCATCCGATAAACTTTTCGTTATGGGGCCCACAAAAGGCGAATATTCCAACAAAGAAGAATATTCCACGACCAAACGAATATTCCCCGACAACAATGAGTTTTTTATAACCACTTGCTTATTTAAAATATTTACATATATCACCTTTAACTTTTATTTTTATCAATTTAACCATTTACTGAATAGTAATTATAAGAAAACTGAATACTTTTATTTCATAAAATTCGGGGTCTTACAAAAACACCCACTATACATTCTTAAATTTGGGCAGTTAGGAGAGATATGTCCCTCCTGCCCACACTTGTAGCACACAAACTTTTCTTTTAAACATTCTCCCGAATGATTCTTTCCACAATTTCTACAATGCACAACTTGTTTCTTTCCACCTTCTGGCCTATTTTTCGTATTCCCAACATTATCTCATTTCCACTTTCCAGTTCTACTACCACTACTCCCTTCTCCGGCTTTAACTTGATTTGTCTCCCACCAAAAATTCTCCTCTCCTTTCATTGTATAGGTGGCAAAAGCTGTCTTTTGCCCCTCCGTTACCCTAGCTATCACAACCACTTCTACAGGGTCAGTTGATCCTCTAAATCTTGGCGGTTCGTTTGTCTTGAAGTCTTCAAAGTTTGCCGATCGATTGTCTGGCTGATTTCCTGCGGCTGGTAATCCATTCTTCATAGCTTGAGTGTCTATATTCGTCAAATTCTGCATCGGGTCTGGTTGTCCTCCAGCTTTGTTGACAAGTTCTTCTGTCCTTTGATTTCGTTTTCGTTTTGGCGGCATTATCTTATTAAATAAATCATGTTCATCTAACTAATTCATAGTACTTTATAGCATAGCACATACTGCTTTAAACATTCGCTATCCCTTTGTGACATAAAAGTCAGGAATCACTGCCATATCTTATACAAAAGTTAAGAATATTACATTACACATCATAGAGCATACATATTCAAGTAATACTAATACTACTTATTTCTTACACCTTCACTAATGATCACTTGCTTAGTATTCTATATATTCTCATCGTCCTTATTAATCCATTGACACATAATTATACCTAGTTCGTCAAACTTATCGCACATTATGAGTTTAAGAACTCACCACAAACATATGAGTTTAAGAACTCGAGCTCGACCATATATTCTCTAACTATACTCTACCTATCTGCTATATATACTACCGTTTCTGAATCTGGTATTACATTTCCTAGTATAATAACCTCATCAGGGTTGCTTTCAATGTGAGCCTCTATTTCAGCTATTTACTTTGATATTGGCTCAGTCATGGAGGTTGACTCCTTCTTTATAATCTGAGGGTTGTGATGAACGAGATTTTTGTAATTTAATTGTAATATTTATTAAATTAAATAAATATTTTTCGATGATTTAATTATTGGATTAAATAATTATTTGATGCAATTGTGGTAGATTAATTTAATTATATGTGTTACATTTATTAAATTAATGTGGAAAATAATTATTATTCAAGTATGTAATTAATTGAGTTTATTGAATTAAATGAAATATTTAATTAAGCATGATGTTATTTTAATTAAATTAATTATTAATTTGAGAGTTAATAATTTGACATTATTAATTAATGAGAAAATTAAATACATGACTATGTGAATTTATGAGAAGTTATTATATTTTATTTATATTAAATAAGATATTTGATTATTGTGTGATGGGTGTGACATGAATTAACTATGTGATAAAGTTTTATTAAATTAAATGGTTTTTGAAACCTATTCTAGCTAGGCAAACATGGCACTAAAGGGAGTTGGGCCGATTAACCCATATTTGGTAACCTGACCACCAACGTGTCGATTATTCATTATTTAGTTTACGTATTCTTTTATTTCTTCTTCATTATATGCCTAAGTCTAGAAAGCATATGAGAGAAATCTGAGAGAAAGAGTTGAGAAGTCGAGTTGTTAAGAGGATTGTGAGAGTCATCTCGAGAAAGAATTCATCTTCCATTAATTATACTACGGGTAATTCTCCTTCCCAAATTCTATTTTCGTCATTAAGTTTTTATAAGAAAATGGCTTTCAAAGTTTACGTAAAGCCTACGTGATTGAGAAAGGAGTAATATTTATAAGTTATTTATGGGTTATGATGTATCAAATCGTATTTTATATATATATATTGCATGATTCCATATCATCGGTTTCATAATATTACATCGTATATGATTTCTACAAAATTATAGAGTATGGGTCTTGGCCTTATGGCCTTATCGTGATATTTTATGTATTGATCGTATATTATCCCTAAATTTTACACTCGTATATTATTATGCATGTTGATCTGAAGAGACCAAAGTTTAAATAAAGCGGATTAGGATTGTTATAACGAATCAAGTAGTGACAATTTTCATGTTTTATTTTCAAAACCTTCAAGAACATCAAAACGGTGAAAGTAAATGTGTTGATTTTGCAAATTATGTGTTGTAACTTGTTAAAAATCATGCTAGATGGGTTAAGTAATGATTATATATGTATTACAATGATTGAGTAAGTCTAAATTAGGTGTAAAAATAACTAATTGGAAGTTATGGCCATACTAAATTATGAGCTTAGGTAACTTGAATCCCAATGAGCGTTAAACTAAATTGGTTAAAAAAAAAAAAAAAAAAAAAAAAAAATAAATATTTGATGAGAATTATTATTAAAATATTTATAAAATAAATTAAATATTTTAATTGAGATATTTATGGAATAAAATAAATATTTGATGAAAATTATTATTAAAATATTTATAAATTAAATATTTTAATTGAGATATTTATGGAATAAAATAAATATTTGATGAAAATTATTATTAAAATATTTATAAAATAAATTAAATATTTTAATTGAGATATTTATGGAATAAAATAAATATTCGATGAAAATTATTATTAAAATATTTATAAAATAAATTAAATATTTTAATTGAGATATTTATGGAATAAAATAAATATTCGATGAAAATTATTATTAAAATATTTATAAAATAAAGTAAATATTTTAATTGAGATATTTATGGAATAAAATAAATATTCGATGGAAATTATTATGAAATAATTTATTCGAGTGTAATAATAGTAAGAGAATGAAAATATTCTAATTTAATTAAGTAATTAAATTAGAAGGGTAATAATTTGTTAAATAAAGTGGAGTTTATATTAAATAATTAAGTGAAAATGTAACTAATGAATATCGTGAATACATATGGTATGTGTGTAGGATTTGTGGTGAGCGGAAGTAGTAATCGTTTAGCTACGCTTGCGAGGCAAGTTTCCTAACCCTACTTGTCATTATTGTTGAGTTATTAATTACCTCGAGTAAATTATTGTTACTATTATTCAAGTTCAATTGTTATATTAAAGATTTATTATCTTTTCAAAGCATGATTGAGTTATACAATAATTGTTCTATTGTATACTTCTTGAGATTATTATTCAAATCGAATATCATTATTGTTGAACCTTATTAGACTAGTGAACTTTATTGATTAAACTAGTCCTTAGTTGATGAAGCGTTCTAAATTTTAAAACCCTTATTGAATTATCCAAACCAAACTTCCTTTAGTGCGGACTCGAATGTCAAAGCGAGATGAACAACCCTTCAAAGGATTTACTTATGCGTTAGCGTTAAGATATTGTACGCGATGTATGGTACTAAAAGGTGATCCCCCAAATCACGAGAAGAAAGGTCCATAGTCTTATAGTATTTGTTAAAAGTTTCAAGTATAACCCTTGATAACCTAGGACATAGTTTAAGGTCTTATGACCCTCAGAATTCTTTTGATTCTTGTTATTCATTCTTGATTCAAAAGTTGAGCTTTCATTCAGATGTTTTTGATTTACTCGCATGTTATTATCTTGTTATTTCATTATTATACTTGTAGGCGATAGTGCTCACTCTTGCTTAATAATAACATTGCGAGAAAGACGAAAAGAACCGATGAACCTTCCACTAGTAAAGGCAAGGGCAAAGTTAGCAAGTGATGAAGACTTGTTTTTATATGATGATGTATTTTGTTTAAGACTTGATTTAATGATGTTATTTAAGACTTATTTGTTTATGATTTCACCACGGATGTTTAAGGTTAGTTTAACTTTGGGATTGTATTATTATTATCCGGATGTTGTAACCCTTAAGGGAAGATTTTTATTCTATCTATTGCATGACTTGCATTTATTATGGGTAGATAGATAGATGATATTTGTCTGATGAACACCAAATCCGTGGAATTGAAGTACTCGAATTTGGGGTGTCACAAGTTAAGTATCGGTATGAGGTTATGAACCTTAGGTGGGGAACAACCTTAGGTAGTAGCCTTATAGAAAGAAGATAGTGATGGAAAACTCTTATCGAGTTATAAGAAATGAATTTATGTAATTCATTGAAGATAATAAAAGACCTTATGTGTTTATGTGTTAAAGTATCGTTAGATGATCGACTTAGTAACTAAAACTTAAAATTTTGTTGTCGGGATGTCGAATGTTGGAGAAGCTAGTCAAGTTGGGGAGGAAGAACCCGTGTACCTATAAATGCAAGCGGAGGAGGAGCCCCAAGACATTCATGTCGTTGAGGGAGCAAGCGGTGAGTGAGAGGAGTCATCTCCATTGATCGCGTTGTTGGTCGGGATCATGAGGCGAGACCGATCACGAGGAGGATCTGAGGAGGAATTTGTCGAGGAAGAGGAAGAGGAAGAAGAGGAGTTTCCACGGTTTGCAGATTGATCTTTGAGATGTATGACATGTTATCTGACCGTAGCGTGGAGTTACGAGGCGAGGTCGAGATTTGTTGAGCGGCGGTTATTGACATATTACTCTAGAAGCGAGAAGGAGAGGAAGATTCGACTCTTCACTCTCGGTGGCAAATGTAGAATGGGATTTGGTCCATTAGAAGGGTAGAACCGAAGATAAGGCCAGGAGATAGAGAAAAATGAAGAAGGGCCGAAGGAAACATCCGAAAAAGGTGAACATAGTAGAGGAAAAATTTGGGTAAGAGAATCGCGTCGAGCTGATCGTGCAGAGGATGATAGTCGTGCAAAGCAAGCGAAGATTGGGAAAACGTACTCTACACTTAACAAGGCGATGAATGAGACCCAAGATCGAGTTTTGAGGTACCCAATCCAGTTCGAAGGACTACCATTATACATGATGGATCGCAGGACGATGCATCACATCTTAGAAGAGGAGCATAACAAGGCTAATCAGTACCTTGATCGACAGTGATATGATTTATTTAATTATGTGAAGAACTTAATTAGTTTTATATGTAAATTCTGACGTGTTTATGAACGAAAGAATATTTGAATATTTTAAATCTGTGGATTCTTTATTCGAGGATAGTTGATGTAAATAGCGGTTATCTTTATCGTTTAATGTTAAAACTTTGATTTGAATGCAAATATATCAAGTTATTTGAGATGATGTGTTAAGTGATATGTTAAATTGTTGAGTAATGCCTTAACTATTTAGAGAAATAAATAAAGTTCTAATAAAGTGTTTATTTAACGGAAAAATGCCATGAGGAGAAGAAAACAATGTCAATCGGTTCGGGAAAAGTGACGATAATAACAATAATGCCAAGCGCAAATTCCGTTCAATAGTTAGCTAACTTCTTGATTGGGGCAATGAACAATCAACCTCAAGCTCCACCAAACACAACGTTTAAAGACTTCAAGGCGGTGGGACCGCCAGAGTTCAAAGGTTCCATGAACCCAATCGAGGCTCAAATGTGGGTTATGGAAATAGAGAAGGTTTTCGACGTTGCTAGGGTTAGTTAGAAGACCAAAAAGACGCTTTTGCAACATTTATCTTTGAAGTGCGAGGCTAGCTCTTGGTGGCAAGCAAACAAAGTGCGAGGAGGTGAAGGTGTAATTACGTGGAAGAGATTTAAAGAGATGTTCTTGAGATGTACTTCCCAACTAGTTCGCAGAATCGGATGGAAGTTCAATTTTCGAGGCTGAAGCGAGGAAACATGAGTGTACACGACTGTGGCTAAATTCAACGAGTTAGTGAGTTTAGCCCGTATCAAGTACTACAGACGAAAGAAAAGCCATAAGATTGAGCGAGGACTAAAGCCTTGGGTGTACTGAGAAGGTATCAATGTTTGACTAAACACGTTTGCTAGAAATCTTTGGAAAAGGCCATCCTCATAGAAGGAGGAAGCGATCACGATGACCAAGTACAATCAAGATCAGAAGAAGAAGAAGAAGAGTGAAGGTGAAATTAATAACAAGGCGATTGGAAGTGGCACGGGGAAGTAGAAATTTCAATCGGAAGAAAAGGTGGAGCGACAACTCATCATCGAAAAATCAACAAGGTAATCGGAAGAAATGAATTGAAGCATGCCGAGCCTGCGGAAAGCTCATCGAGAGTATGTATGAAAGGAAGCGAGTGTGCTACAATTGTGGTGGGAAGGCCACATAGCACCAAACCTATCCAAACCCAAAGAAGGGTGCTTGTTTTATTTGTGGTTGAAGGATCATCTAGCAAGAGGCGCCCTAAGAAGGGATCGGGAGGAAGCGATACGGGGCGTAGCAAGTGGAAATAATAGTTGAAATGCCTTAACCATCACCGGACAACATGCAACAAGCCGACCGACCGCCAGAACTTTCAATATGACGGTCCAGGATGCAATCAAGTCTCGTGGTGTGGTGTCATGTATCATTCCGATCAATGAAATTAATGCTTATGTTTTATTTGATTCGGGTGCTACTTGTTCCTTTATATCTGAATACTTTGCTAATAGTATAGATTTGCTTGTGGATGAGTTGGAATATCCCATGAATATAGAAATTGCGAATAGAGAGATAATTCTTGTTAAGTACGTGTTTAAGAACTGTAGAGTGGATATTAAGGGTAATATCATGAACGTAGATCTTATCCCTATTCGACTTGGAGAATTTGACGTTATTTTGGAAATGGATTGGTTATTCAATTACGGGGCTGTAATTAATTGTCAAAAGAAGCGTATTAACCTTATAACTCCGGTGAAAGGTTGTGTTTTATGGTAGCAAATCGCTGAAACAAGCGAGTTGTCGACGACGATCGGGCGAGGAAAATTTGTTGAGACAAGGTCGTGTAGGATACTTAGCTTACATAGTCGACGATCGAAAAGAGAATCAAAGGTAGAAGAGATCTGGGATTGTGAGGATTTAATCGACGTATTTCAGACGATTTACGGGACTTCCACGGATAGAGGTAGATTTACGTAATCAATTTGGCGCCCGGAAGCTGCTCCAATATCGAAGGCACCCATCTTAGAATGGCACCGAGAGAGATGAAGGAATTAATGGTACAACTACAAGAATTGTTGGACAAGAAGTACATTCAGCGAGGCGTATCGTAGGGAAGGCCGGTGTTATTTGTGAAAAAGAAGGATGGATCTATGCGACTTTGCATTGACTACAGAGAACTGAATAAGGTTACGATTAAGAACATATATCCATTACAGAGGATCGATGATCTGTTTGATCAGTTGAAGGAGCAATATACTTTTCCAAGATAGACTTGAAGCGGTTATCATCAAGCTGAAGGTGAGGCGAGGAGGATGTCCAAGAAGGCGGCGTTCGAGCAGCGATACGGTCATTATGAATTTTTAGTAATGTCGTTTGGTCTAACGAATGCTCTCTGCACCATTTATGGGACTAATGAATGGTGTGTTCAAGCCGTTTTGGACAAATTAAGTAGTGGTATTTATAGATGACATTTTGTATATTCCAAAACCAAAGAAGAACACGAAGAACATTTGAGGTTAACGTTGGAAGTATTGAGAAGGGAGAAGTTATGCGCTAAATTTTTGAAATCGAATTACGGATCAAGCGAGTACAATTTCTTGGTCACGTAATCGATAAAAGCGAATTTGGTAGATCAATCCAAAGTACAAGCCGTGATTAAGCGGGATCGATCGAGAACGCCCGTCGAAGTAAGAAGTTTTCTTGGATTGGCGGGATATTATAGAAGGTTCATACAAGACTTTTCCAAGATCGCAACTCAGTTAGCGAATTTAACTCAAAAAGTCATGAAATTTGTTTGGACGGATAAGTGTGAGGAAAGTTTTCAAAAATTGAAGAAGAGGTTAGTCTGACCCTGTGTTATCTCTTAGGATGATCTGAGGAAATTTTATTGTTTATAGTGATGCATCGCATAAAGGACTTAGGCGTGTGTTGATGCAAAATGGCAAAGTCATTCGCGTATGCATCACGACAATTGAAGGATTACGAGAAGGGATACCCAACCCATGACTTGGAGTTAGGCTGCGAGTTGTTTTTGCTTTGAAAATTTGGAGGCACTATCTATCTACGGGGAGAAGTGTGAAATATATATAAATCACAAGAGTTAAAATATATTTTTACATAGAAGGATTTGAATATCGTCAAAGAAGATGGTTGGAATTAATTAAGGATTCATTGTGAGATTTTATACCATCAGGGAAAGCAAATGTGATTCTTAGATGCCTTAAGTAGAAAGGGTCGTGAGAAATTGATGATGTTAAGCGCTGGGAGGAGCTAATTTGAGAAATGGAGAAGCTGGAGTTGGAAGTGAAGTATCCTATGGAGATCGATGAGAAGCTATTTAGGATGCAATCGGTACAACTCTACTAGATAAAGTTAAAGAGGCTCAACTTCGGGATGATGAATGCAAAAAGGTGACAAAGAAGATATCTGAAGGATCCGAATCGAGATTTAAGATGGATAAGGAAGGAATACTGAGATTTGAGAGTAGAATTTGGGTACCGCTAGTACAAGAGATTAAGGAAGATATTTTGAGCGAGACTCATAGTTCACGATATTCGATTCATCCTGGTAGTACCAAGATCTTAGACAACATTTCTGGTGGCCGAATTTGAAACGTGATGTTACAGAATGTGTTGCCAAGTGTCTGACCTGTCAGAAAGTGAAAGTGGAACATCAAAGACCGAGTGGATTGCTACAACCGTTAGAGATTCCAGAATGGAAATGGGAACATATTACAATGGACTTCGTGGTTGGCCTTTCGACGATTTCGAGAAAAGGCTACTGACGCAATATGGGTTATCGTTGACCGAATTGACGAAATATGCACACTTTCTTCCGATCAAAATAAGATTCAACTTAGATCGGTTTGGCGAGGCTATCGTAAAAGAGATTGTTTGAGGCATGGAGTTCGGTATCAATTGTTTGAGATAGGGATCCATACTTCACATCAAATTTTTGGAAGCGTCTTGAGGAATGCATGGGTGCGCAATTGCGAATGAGTCTGACTTACCACCCTCAAGCGAGCCAGAATGACGAGTGAGAGAACGATTCAAACATTAGAAGATATGCTAAGAGCATGTGTGATGGACTTTAAAGGAAATTGGGATGATCACCTACCATTAGTAGAGTTGATTTCTAACAATGATAGTTACCACGCTAGTATTGGAATGCCACCTTACAAAGCATTATCTGACGAAAGAAAGTGCGAGAACTCCACTTTTACTGGGATGAAGTTGGTGAAAGACAATTGCTAGGGCGAGAATTGGTGCGGATGAAGGCGAAATAGTCAAAGTGATCCGAAACACGGTGGTAGCGGCTCAAGATCGACGGAAGAAATCTGTTGATTAACATCGTAAAAATATCGAGTTTGAATCGAGATAGTTATGTTTTCTTGAAGGTCTCTCCACGGAAAGGGAAGATCGAGTTCGGAAGAAAGGGAAATTGAGCCCAAAATTCATTGGACCCTTTGAAATCGAGAATAATCAGAGAAGTTGCGTACGAGGTAGCCTTACCTCCAGCACTCGAGAATGTCCACAACGTCTTCCATGTTTCTATATTACAACCATACAAAGCCGATTACAAGCATGTAATTGAATACGTACCCCTGCCTTTTGAGAAAGGCTTTTCTTACGAAGAAATTCCTGTCCAAATTGTCGACCGAAAAGAACAAGTTCTCAGAAATAAAGTTATACCTTTTGTTAAGGTAATTTGGAGGAACCACAACGCTGAAGAAGCTACGTGGGAACTCGAAGAGAATATGATTAAGAATTATCCTCATTTATTTACTTAATTATTTGTGGCGATCACGAGGGATGAGAATCTTTGGAGGAGGGAGAATGTAATGTGGTCGAATTTATTGAGTCGTGATTACGGGGACGAGAATCCTTTTAAGTGGGGAAAAGATGTAATGAGCGAGATTTTTGTAATTTAATTTTAATATTTATTGAATTAAATAAATATTTTTCGATGATTTAATTATTGGATTAAATAATTATTTGATGCAATTGTGGTAGATTAATTTAATTATATGTGTTACATTTATTAAATTAATGTGGAGAATAATTATTATTCAAGTATGTAATTAATTGAGTTTATTGAATTAAATGAAATATTTAATTAAGCATGATGTTATTTTAATTAAATTAATTATTAATTAGAGAGTTAATAATTTGACATTATTAATTATTGAGAAAATTAAATATATGACTATGTGAATTTATGAGAAGTTATTATATTTTATTTATATTAAATAAGATATTTGATTATTATGCAAAGTGGGTGTGACATAAATTAACTATGTGATAAAGTTTTATTAAATTAAATGGTTTTGAAACCTATTCTAGCTAAGCAAACATGGCACTAAAGGGAGTTGGGGCGATTAACCCATATTTGGAGTGGCGACGACCACCAACGCGTCGATTATTCATTATTTAGTTTACGTATTCTTTTATTTCTTCTTCATTATTTGCCTAAAAATCAGAAAGCATAAAAGAGAGAAATCTGAGAGAAAGAGTTGAGAAGTCGAGTTGTTAAGAGGATTGTGAGAGTCATCTCGAGAAGAATTCATCTTCCATTAATTATACCAGGTAATTCTCCTTCCCAAATTCTATTTTACGTCATTAAGGTTTTATAAGAAAATGGCTTTCAAAGTTTCGTAAAGCCTACGTGATTGAGAAAGAGTAATATTTATGAGTTATTTATGGGTTAAGATGTATCAAATCGTATATATATATATATATATATATATATATATATATATATTGCATGATTCCATATCATCGGTTTCATAATATTACATCGTATATGATTTCTACAAAATTATAGAGTATGGGTTTTGGCCTTATGGCCTTATCGTGATATTTTATGTATTGAGCGTATATTATTCCTAAATTTTACACTCGTATATTATTATGCATGTTGATTTGAAGAGACCAAAGTTTAAATAAATGGATTGATTGTTATAACGAATCCGTAGTGACAATTTTCATGTTTTATTTTCAAAACCTTCAAGAACATCAAGAACGGTGGAAGTAAATGTGTTGATTTTGCAAATTATAATAACGTAACTTGTTAAAAATCATGCTAGATGTGGCGCCCCAAAATAGGTCCATTCCATCCAACCCATTTCGAAGTGCCAAATACATGGTACAGAAATAACTACAACATTATTATTACAACATATAAACTGTGAGTTTAAATACAGATATTGTCATCTAGACAATATCCATACCCAAATAAATCCTCATCACAATTATTTATACATTATTTTATAAAAATGGTGAGGACTACTAAACAACTCTCTCTATAACCATCATTCCATACCCCGACTAGTACTTGCTACATTCTCGCCTCCTGAGAAGAAAAATGGAACAAAAAGGAAAAGGGTGAGCTCAACTAGCCCAGTAAAGAATATTATGACTAAGATAATATACAACAAATTATCGTTAGTCTTCAACGAGGAAAAATCTAATAGAATACAATAGACAACAAGTTTTAAATCAACAAGCTGCGGTGAAACAACAATTCATTAGAAGAGTTAAGTAGAGAATGCAAACTACTATCTTCTATATATGAATTTAAAAGTTCATCATCGATATTTTATCCTGTAACATCAATCAATATATATCCGGAATCAAATATTCATCTTTACTCTGAGGCCAAAGATATTCATCGTCATGTTCGTCTAAAGATATTCATCTTTGCACACACGGGCCAAAGATATTAATCGATGGTCATGTTATTCTCAACACTGTTCATCTTTGCACCACTGGGCCAAAGATATTCATCAGAAATCATTCATCTTTGCACTACATGATAATATCATCATTTAGGTGAGGATGATGAGTCGTATTAAATCTAAACACTGTTCATCTTTGCACTACTGGCCAAAGATATTAATCGATGAGGTCGTGTTCATCTCTGTTAATCTTTTTGGGCCAAAGATATTCATCAAGAAATCATTCATCTTTTACTACTGGGCCAAAGATATTGAGTAATATCATCATTTAGGGGTGAGGATGATGAAAAATATTTTAAAGGAAGCGAATCCGGTGAAACAAAAGAACAATTATTAAGGATTCATATTTTAAACAATCCAAGTTCAAAAATACTTCATAAGTAATCAGAGTGGAGTAAAATTCAAGAATGATCAAAACATGGATACAATCAAAACTAGTATCTATAATAGATATCTTGGACGAAAAATGAAAATTTAATTTTTCTGTGAATAGACGTCGTATTCGTGAATAGTGCCGTATATGTGAATAGTAACTCCGACACCAAAAGATAGAAATTTCACAAAAAACATCTTCACGCTTCGTGAATAGTACTCGTGAATAGTAACTCGTGAATAGTAACTCATGAATAGTAACTCGTGAATAGTAACTCATGAATAGTAACCCCGAGCATGAAAAGTTCCAAATTTGATAAAAAATTTCAACCAATATTTCGACATAATGATATTGAAGAAATAATATCATTTTTGAATAAAATAACATCCTTATCTCGAAAAGCAATTACTTCAAGTTGAAACACCGGATATAGGCTATGACTTGAATTTGCACTGTATAGCAATACTCAAAGTATACTCAAAATACTCACAAGAATACGCTCAATAATATAGAGAGAGAGAAAACTTCAGTTTCTGGTGTGATTTTCAATTCTAACCTAAGAACCCTATTTATAGGAAAATGCTTAGAACACAAAAGTAGAAAATTTAATAAATTAATATTATTTATTTTTTTCTACATCTTCCTATGCATCAAGCATCTGAATTCAACAACTTGACATGTGTTAAAGATGCCCACCAAACACAAAAAACGTTTTTCTTATTTTAAATATTTTAAACTTCCAAAAATTAATTATTTCGGAGCTTCGGAACTTCAATAATTCATAATAATTACCTCTTTTTATCAGAAAAATTCGAAACTCTTAACTCTCCATAGGAAATTCCATTATCTACAACTTTGCAGAAGGAAGTTTTTCCAAATTCCAAACAAAAATTGACCGAAATCCACAAACGGACGATTTTACAAGCTATAATCAAATTCCAGTCAAGAAAAGATAAAATTTCAATTTTCAACAATTGTCAGTATAAAAATTTTCTCCATCTATATCCACATAAAATCAATATTTTCCTCATCATATAAATCAATAATTAATTATTCACAAATAATATTACGAGAATCACGATGTGCAAGTAGTTCCAGAAAAGGGGGCTTTCAATAAAGATTTCTCCTTCTTTGGTGGCATGATTAGGTGACCAAACCTCTCCTTAGACGAACTTTCTAGACATTGCCAATAATGTTTTCTAATAATATTATTAGGATAATATGAATTATTGCTTCGATAATAAAAAATACTATGTAATGACAATTATTAAAACAATGACAATATAAAATATCAATGACAATTATTAAATCAATAAAATAAAAATCTTTGAGCGATAATTCTTTGTAAGCATTATTGAGTAGAGCCTTCTTACGTAAGAATCAATAATTGGTGCAATATGGTGTCTTCTTGTTCAACAACGGCGTATTAGTGTGTTTTAACCATAGGGTATTCCAACGATGATACTTGGTAACAACTACGCCGTTATTTATAAACAACTTATATTTGTCGTTTTCTTCATCCAATCGCTTTCCGTTATGGAGCCCACAAAAGACTGCGTCGTCGTACGAATATTCCCCGACAGTACGAATATTCCACGACCAAACGAATATTCTCGCAATAATGAATATTTTATAACCACTTGCTTATTGAAATATTTGCGTATTTTACCCATAACTATCCACATTAATCAAATCAACCCTTACTATTTCAAAATAATAAATAGAGGAAAATAAATTTCATTTATTAATAATTTGGGGTCTTCTGACCTCCCTCCTTATGAAATTTCGTCCTCGAAATTGGCGTACGATACTGGTGTTTGAAAAGATGAAAATACCTCGCTTTCATTTCCGTTTCCAACTCCCAGGTCATTTCCTCAATAGCATGCTTTCTCCACAAAACCTTAACTTGTGGTATAACCTCGGTACATAGGACATGTTCTTTCCTATCCAAGATCTTGATAGGTACCTCCTCGTACGTTAAGTCTTGGCTATCTAAATAGGTTCTAACTTCGATAGCGTGGTTGGTCGTCCACATATTTACGTAACATCGATCACGTGAAAAGCGTTATGAACACGCGTCATACTTTTTTGGAAAACGAGTCTATAGGCCACAATTCCTATTCGATCGAGAATTTCAAATGGATTACTAAATCGAAGGTTTGAGCTTTCCTCACCTCACCGATTCTCGCTTTTGAAATAACAACTTCTTGCACCTCCTTCTTCAAATTCATCGACTCGTGTGTGTGTAGCTTGAATAGCTTTAACTTTTATCGATTAAAGTCGATTATACTCGTATATCATCACGTGGGTACCTAGAGTTTTCATCTCCATCTCTATTATTTGTAAATTATCTGAAATGAGTCTTTGACAATATCGTATTCGTACTTGTATCGACGATCTTTTACTCAACACGTTAGCTACCACGTTCGCTTTTCCAAGATGGCGTGGGTCGAACATGTCTTTGAAATGAGTCTCCTCTTGAGTTCTTGAAGCTCTTCCACATTCCTTGCTCCATTCAATTTTGTATCTCTACTGAGTCAATTTGCGTTAATGGAATAGCGATTCGAGAATATCCTTCAACGAATCTCCAGATAATAACCAACTAAGCTCATAGAAAGCTACGTATTTCGATTTCCGACTTAGGTTGTTCTCAAGCTGTGACTCATATCCCAACCTTGGATAGCACATTACAATGACACCTATCGGTTTACTATCGCATGCGAATATGGTGTCCCCTACGGAGAATCGGCGGTGCATTCCACAAAGGAAGTCACCGGATAAAGGCTCGGTACCAAATTCTATAGTTGAATTTTTAACTCACGAAGTTCAATAGGAGCCATTCGATATGAGATTTTAGAAATGAGTTTTTCTCTAGGGTTCAAAGTCGATACAAAATTTAATATCGAGGCTTTGGGAGTAAGCAAGAAATTCTTGAAATCGTCGGGAAAAATCAATAACAACAGGAATATTATTCAAATCGGCGTGTCTTTATTCAAATCCATAACATGGACTAAGAAAACTTGACATCCGTAATAAGCGAATGACTTCATGGCTTGATATGAAAATGTTTGACTACAATGGTTTGATTGCTTGAATTTGAATAATGAGTTGCTTAGGAATATGAAAACTAACAACCTTACGAAAGTAATCAATTTTGGCATGATGAGTAGTTAACCTTAAAATCACATCAAAAGCAAATATCTCTATAGAAATAAGGTTAACATGTAATGTGATAGTGCAATCTGAATCAAGCAAGATTTCTAAACAACGGATGTAATGAAAGTTTCTCTATGAGTCTCCATAAATAGGTCAAAGTCTAATTTCTTCGTAGTCAAGTTCAAAGCGTTGCGCTTGCAAAGAGAGATAAAAGAATGGGTAGAACCAGATATCTAGTAAGGTATAAACTTACATAAGAATTTATAATTAACTAACCGTGCTAACCGTTCGGGTTCCTCGCATTTTAATAGAGTCACAACAAAGCGCTCTTCGAGGCAGATTGACTTTGACTTTTACAGGACATCCTTTTGAGTCACCATTCATTGGATGGGTTTCGATCTGCGTCTGATCTCGGCGATATGTCCTTCTTTTCCACAATTATAGCATACCTTAAAGCTGTGTGGGCGGTTTGGGTTGATATATCCCTCTTTCCGCATTTGTAACATGTCGACCGGTGGTCTTTCTCCTCCTTGGAACCCGATTCTTTTAAGACCTTTGTTGTCTTCACATGGTTGTTGTTAAATCTCCTCTTTTATAATCTCCTCCGGACTCGCTTCTTCTATTTTCATGGCCACGATTACCACCGAGAGGTTCACGCCTTTGTCTGTATTCTTCTTTCTCCATTTGGTTATCGTTATTACGATAATCGCTATATTTGGTATGATCCTGGTTATGGTCCCTCGGTTGAGCATTACTCGTTATCTCGCTCTAACTGTTGAGCCACATTGACAACATCCGAATAGAGAGAAAATTTATGAGAAATGAGAGATCTTGGCGTATGTCAAGTTTCAAACCTCTCGAAACATCCGCGTCATCGTTCCTCATTCTCCACTAAATGAGATGCAAACCTAGATAACTCATGAACTTTGCCTCATCTTTGGGACACCGTCATGTTATTACTGCTCGGTCTAATAAACTCCACTTCCTTCATATAGCGAATACTTTCGGGGAAGTACTTGTCATTGAAGCTATTTTCAAACGTCTCCCCATGACATCTTTGAGTGAAATTTGGATGGGCACGCTTCACATATTCCCACCCGATGTCTGCCTCGTTCACTGAACATAAAAGTAGCGAATGGAACTTTCTGTTCCTCCGTGCATCCCAAGACATCGAATATCTTGGTAATTTGTTTGACCCACGTCTCGCCTTAATCGGATCCGGCTTTCCCGAATTACGGTGGTCCTGACTCTTTGAATTGCTTGCATTTGTGACCACCCGTGAAATGCTATCATTTCCTCGTATTTTGAACACGAGTCTCCCTCTTACGATTTTGCATGAGCGCAAAAAGCTTCTAAACATCCCTCGTTCATCATACGCTTTCAATGGTGTTGTTTCACGGGAGGTACATTGTCGACTGTTACGCGTTCTCCTCGTTGGTAAATCTGAGGCATCTCCACGGTCTCATTTACTCCACTGTTAATATTCTCAGTCGACATTCTCAAATACTGTCATAAAACAAGGGTTAATTAAGGAAATCAATATATCACATAATATCCCAATGGTGAGTCTTCTCTTGACATATCATTATCTCCACTGTCTCTAATTGGGTATTATACTCCAAACAAACACCAAGATTATATAGGTAGTGCTTGTAAATATACTCAGCAAGTGGATGAGCACAACCATGTCTTATGATGACACGAGGTTGTATTTCATTAGACATCTTGTATGATAGTGGCAAAACACCATTCCAAGTTAAATTCACCTCACCCTCAACATCTATAGACCACCATTCTATTCCCTCGCTATCCCCCGCTCGACCCAGCTACACTTTTATTACCTGAAAGGAATTGTGAAACAAAAGGGTGAGCACAACTAGCTCGATAAAGAATATTATGACTAAAGATAAATAAATTATCAATAGTCTTCATCGATAATAAATCGGAGATTTAGAACATATGGTAGATGATAAAACTTTTCAACCATAGTTACGTGAATGAGCAATCCATTAGAAGAGTCGAATAGACCATAAAATCTATTATCTTCTCCATGTTAAAAGTTCATCAACAATGTTTTATCCCTGTAACATCAATCAACAATTCCTGTCCGCAATCACATGTATAACTCATAATCATAATTGTGATTCTAAATTCCTCTTCTCATCCAAAGCGAAGATAATTTTCATCACTGTCTTTTACGAAACATCAAATATCATGGTTATACCAAATCACGGTTCTGTTCATAATCATACTAATAAATTCATCTTTGCACCACAGGCAAAAGATATTCATCAACATTCATCTTTACACTACAAAGCTAAAGATATTCAACAACAGGTCATCTTTGCATTACGAGCCAAAGATATTCATCAATAATTCATCGTTGACTACAAATTTAAAGATATTCAACAACAGGTCATCTTTGCATTACGAGCAAAAGATATTCATCAATAATTCATCTTTGCACTTTCTGAGCTAAGATATTCATCAACAAGTCGTCTTTGCACTACGAGCCAAAGATATTCGTATTAGGTTTGTAATATTCATAACTTTAATCAAATTGCATAAAAAGTGCGAGCGTGAAAATCGAGTTTAAAATTTTACAAACCATATACCCGGATCACCCTTTATGCACAATTATTAATTAAACGAAAAGATAAAGAATAAATCATACCCTTGAAGATCGAGCTTCCTCAGGTACAAGTTCACCTCCAAATCCTTTCGCGTTCAACTTGAATCCACCGGGTTTGGTTCCTTCCTTTGATCAACGTTAGCCACCCATGTGTTTGGCCTCTAGAGGTGATCCACCAAGGAAGAATAAAATTCAAGAAGATGGGTGTTATGGCTAACCCTAGTTTTTTATCTCTATAGAAAAGGTGTACTCTCCCAACAATTGGAATTATTACGTATGTTGAAAAATCAACAACCCTTACACCCATAATAAGACTCCTCTTATTAATAGATGTGGTCAACCCACCTTAACAATTAAGGAATTGGGTTTTATTTAATTAATTAAATTCTTTTAATTAATTAAGCTCCCTAATCTTATTAGGGATAATTAATTAAACTCTTTTAATTAATTTAACCTCCTAATCTTATTAGGAATAAATGAAGTACTTATATTAAATTAATTCCTAAACTCTTTTAGAAATTAAAATAATAATAATTGTAATAATATTAATAAGACTCCTCTTATTAATTTATATTTAATATTTCTAAAATATTAAATAATAAATATTAAGCTATTTAATTTATTCTATCACCATAGATTAAATTAAATATACTTAACTATATTATTACGATTATGCCATTAACTTCTTAAATAATTATTCTTCCTTTTATGGTGTGACCCTTTAGGTTCTCCATTATTAAACCCAGGTTGTGAATAAATCAATTAGAACAATTCTAATCTTATTTAAATAAATAAATTAAACAATTAATTTATTTAAATAATATTTATTCTACAATAGGGATAAGCCTCCCTAGCGATCAGCGACTTTCCGGATAATATAGATTTCAACATTAATCATTAAAGAACCTTTGAGTAAATAATTTAAATACAATTCAATCCTTCCACCATCTGATGTCCCAATTAAATATAAGACATGGAATTCTTGTCAAGTCTTATTTTATTTAATTATATGTATTTCGATCCTTAAATGCACAACTGCCTATAACCCGAGGACTCTTTGGGTTGTCATTTATCGAATCACATAGGACATTTCTCTTCTTTTATTAAGTGGTAGATTCTTTATTGATCATACATTATCTCCATGTACAACTTATTATACCCAAGCATACCCTTTGATATACCCTAAGGGTCTTAAGGAATAAGTCAAAGTATAACTCATCATACAAGATACTATGATGATCTCAAGTCCAAGGATTACTTGTACTACTATCACTACAGAATTCCTATTGACGAGCAAATAAAACTCCATTAGGTATTCCTTAGCGAGCCACGTTCGATGAACTTATTCTCTAATAAGCACCTACATACTTGCTTTTAGTGTCTCCACACAAATGATCATGAGATCAATCATCCTCATCCAATGAGCAAAGCAAGCGTATGTACCAATCTATCCAGGATTCACTAATCCCCAATTTAGTAATCAACGATTGGGAACTATTTTAGTTTTAAGCTTTCTAAGAATTTAGATCTCATTAGAATGATCATCATCATTATTCTAAATGCATTGCTTAAAACTATGGGTTTATCACAGATCATGTAGATAATTAATAGCCTTTAATAAATTAATACTTTTTATTAATAAATGAATAAGATTGTTACAAAGTATATGCTTTATCATCAAACATAATGCATACTACTTTCAATTCATATATCAAAGAAATACATAATCATTCGGAAGTTATATAACAATAATTATAACCATGTTGATCAATTCACCTTTGCACTTAAGATAAAAATATTCAATTGTAAATTTAATGGTCATGATCATACCCGGTCAACAATTCAACTTTTGCACTTCTTCGCCAAAGAGAACCTATAGTCACGATCATACCAATAATCTACCCATCTTTACACTCAAGTCAAAGAGAAATATCATCATTAGGGTTATAAGAATGTTATATAAAACAATATAATCAAAACATGGTTTTAATTTCAAGAGTAAGATTCATAAATCAGCGATAATTTGGTTAGATAAGAAACCAATTTGTCGTGAATAGTACCCCGTATTCAGTATATAGTCTAGTATCGTGCTTAGTAACCTCTCGACATGAAAAGATAAAGTTTCATAATAAAATTCATATCCATATTTATAACACCTTAATCCAAATGTTATAAATCACTTAGAAATCTCATAATCTAATATTATTAATATTACAACAATATTTTAATCATTTCTTAAACTTATAAATAATTTAATCCAATTATTTACACTTTAATAATTAATGCATTTAATCATCTAAAATGCCAAACTCATAAGATTTCATCATCATTAACCAAAACCCTCATAAAAAAATCAGCATATACCTCATATATGATTCTCAAAGCCAATAAATCATATTTTCCAATTTTCTTACTTCACATAACATATTTAATTCTTTTACTCATAACTAGAACATTTTCATAAAAATACCAAGCAGTTCCAAAAATATTTATTTTCTGGGATTTAGAAGAATATAGTCCCATATTGAATATATATTTTTCTCGAAATTTTTAAAATTCATTTAATATTTTTCACATGGTCAAAACCACCGAATATTTAAACATTTATCATAAATTGTACTTTTTGTCCAAAAATTCTGAAATTTACACGGTATATTGATATTATATAGATGTACTCCCAATAAAAATTTCATCAATTTTGGAGTTAATCACAAGGAGTTATAAGCGGTTACTTTTAAAATAGTCTTTTCTCATAAAATCCATAACTCCTAATCTATACATCCAAAAATCGCCATTTTTGGACACAATCTACAAAACTCACCAAAATATCATTTCAAATTTTTCCAGAATTTTTGAAGGTTCAGAAAATTTTCGAAACTAAAAAACATAATAACCCTTAAAATCTCTTTACTATCCCTTACCTCAAAAAAGCAAGTACTTTTGATTTGGAATAATATTTGAAACGAACTTGCGTAGTATAGCAATACTCAAAGTATACTCAAAATACTCACAAGAATACACTCGATAATATAGAGAGAAAACTTTAATTTCTTGTGTGATTTTCAATTCTAACTAAGCACCTATTTATAGGAAAATGCTTAGAACACCAAAGCGAAAATTTAATAAAATATTAATATATATAATTTTTATTCCAACGCACACTTATTTTGCTTCAAAACCTTAGCCACCAAACAGCCCACCTCACAAGACTTGCACAAAAAACGTTTTGTTATTTAAATTATTTTAAACTTCCAAAAATCAATTATTTGAGCTTGAACTTCAATAATTCATAATAAATAGCCCTTTTATCAGAAAATTTGAATCTCATGCGAGTTTTTATAGAAAATTCAATTCTCTACAACTTTGCAGAAGAAAGTTTTTCCAAATTCCAAATAGAAATTAAAGAAATCCACAAACGAACAGATTTACAAGCTATAATCAAATTTCGATTCAAGAAATGGGGTCCATCACACACAAAACATGTGTTAATCATTTAATGCCACAAAATACTCTTCATCCTCATATACTCACATATAAATACGTTCATTATAAAAATACCACCGTTAATATATTATTAAAATAATATATTTGAATGACTTATTTTATCAGAAAAAGATAAAATATTAATTTTCAACAATTGTCATATTAAAAATTTTCTCCATCTATATCCACATAGAATCAATGTTTTCCTCATCATATGAATCAATAATTAATTATTCACAAATAATATTATAGAATCACAATAATGACAACCAGGCAGTTCCCAAGAAAGAGGGGGCTTTCCAATAAAGATTTCTCCTTACTGGCGCGCAATTAGGTGACCAAACCTCTCCTTAGACATAACTTTCTAGACATTTCCAATAATGTTTTCTAATAATATTATTAGGATAATATGAATTATTGCCGATAATGGAAAATCTTGTGTAATGACAATTTATTGAAACAACGATAATAATATAAAATATCAATGCGGCAATTATTGAATCAATAAAATAAAATCTTGAGCGAGTAATTCTGTAAACAATTATTGAGTAGTGCCTTCTTACGTAAGAATCAATAATAGGTGCAATCTGTGTCTTCTTGTGTTTTAACCAAAGTATTTTAAGCAGTATTACTTGTAACAACTACTGTAGTTATTTTTAAACAACTTATATTTTGTCGTTTTCTTCATTCAATCGCTTTTTTAGTTATGGGGCCCACAAAAGGCTGCTGGTAAATGCGAATATTCCCCAACAGCAAGATTATTCCACGACCAAACGAATATTCCCCGACAACAATGAATATTTTATAACCACTTGCTTATTTTGAAAAATTTGCATATTTCACCCATAACTTTAAACTTTTATCAATTTAACCATTTACTGAATAGTAATTATAAGAAAAATTGAATACTTTTATTTCATAAAATTCGGGGCCTTACAACATGACATTCATAACCTAAAGTAATTACTTGAAAATTATACAGTCTTATTTGACTATCAAATTAGGGTTTATTAAAATAATACTAGGGTTTATCATGATACGTTAAAACTGTTCCACGGATTAACCTTACACACATAACATACATATTTATAACACACGAAAAAATCAAAATATAATTAATATTATATTATTATTCTCATTCCTTGATAAAATCCAAACTTAGGGTTTAGATTCCATATCGATTTATCTTTCATATTTAACATTATTAATTAAGTTAAAATAATTAACTTAATTAATCTAGCCTAAATTCATATAATAAAATAAATAATTATTATAATAATTCTAAAAATCATTTTATATATTATTTAAGTAATATATAATTATAATTTCATGGAAAATAATTAATAAAAACATTTCTACTATAAAATTAATTATTATAAGAATATACTTTATAATAATCAATAATTCTAAAATAAAATTATTTATAATCATTCATGTAATAAATATATTTTATACGCAAAATTTCTGTTTTAAATATGTAAAAATATTTGTTTATTACATTCACCATCCCTAATAAAGATTCTGTCCCCGGAATCACCGTTTTAAAACTTATACATACCAGGGTACATAGCATACACAATCATTACAATTAGATCTCGATCATAATTGATCAAACAGATCTTTAACTATTCAGCATAAAGCTTATCTATCTGGTTACACGGAAATTTGATTTCTAATAGAACTCAATTTCCTCCTTCAAAATACCTTTATAAAATAATTTACTATATATAAGAAAATAAAAGTTATACGAATAATACAGGAGTTGCATCCTCGACTGCTACCGAATCCTGAACAGTCACGTTGAAGACTCTCGCGGTTGATTCTGTTGGTTTGTTTGTTGATGTTGGTCCCGTTGTCGGCCGCGTCCAACTACTTTTTCCCGTATTCACATTCCTTGCCTCCCTTCTCTTTCTTGGACAGTCTTTCGCCTTATGCTCATTTGATTCACAAATAAAACACCCACTATACATTCTTAAATTGGGGCAGTTAGGAGAGATATGTCCCTCCTGCCCACACTTGTAGCACACAAACTTTTCTTTTAAACACTCTCCCGAATGATTCTTTCCACAATTTCTACAATGCACAACTTGTTTCTTTCCACCTTCTGGCCTATTTTCCGTATTCCCAACATTATCTCATTTCCTCTTTCCAGTTCTACTACCACTACTCCCTTCTCCGGCTTTAACTTGATTTGTCTCCCACCAAAAATTCGCCCTTCCTTTCATTGTATAGGTGGCAAAAGCTGTCTTTTGCCCCTCCGTCTCCCTAACTATCACAACCACTTCTACAAGGTCAGTTGATCCTCTAAATCCTGGCGGTTCATTTGTCTTGAAGTCTTCGAAGTTTGCCGATCGATTGTCTGGCTGATTTCCTGCAGCTGGTAATCCATTCTGCATAGCTTGAGTGTCTATATTAAACAAGTTTCGTGCGAGTGCGGTTGTCCTCGACTTTGTTGTGAGTTCTTACGTCCTTTGGTTTCATTTTCATTTTGGCGGCATTATCTAATTAAATAAATCATGTTCATCTAACTAATTCATAGTACTTTATAGCATAGCACATACTGCTTTAAACATTCGTTATCCCTTTGTGACATAAAAGTCGGGAATCACTGCCATATCTTATACAAAAGTTAAGAATATTACATTACACATCATAGAGCATACATATTCAAGTAATACTAATACTACTTGTAAGACCCCAACTTATTATTAATGAAATTTAATTTTCTCTATTTATTATTTTAAAATAGTAAGGGTTGATTTGATTAATGTGGATAGTTAGGGGTAAAATACGCAAATACTTCAAAATAAGCAAGTGGTTATAAAATATTTATTGTTGTCGGGGAATATTCGTTTGGTCGTGGAATATTAAATCTTTGTCGGGGAATATTAAATACGACAGTATGAATGACATGTGTGGGCCCCATAATAAAAAGCGATTGGATGAAGAAAACGACAAATATAAGTGGTTTAAAAATAGCAGGCGTGGTTATTTACAGATTAATCTTGTTAAAATACCCGTGGTTAAAACACAAGTAGATTACGGTATTGCACCAATTATTGATTCTTACGTGAAGGCACTACTCAATAATGGTTATGATAATTCTTTATTCGATATTTTATTGAGTTAATAATTGCTGCGTTGATATTTTATATTCTTTGTTGTTTCAATAATTGTCATTTACGATTATTTTTCATTATCGAAGCAATAATTCATATTATTTGAATAATATTATTAGATAACATTATTGGCAATGTCTAGAAAGTTACATCTAAGGAGAGGTTTGGTCACCTAATTGCGCGCCATGAAGAAGAAATTCTTATTGGAAAGCCCCCTCTCTCTAGGAACCGCACTGGTTGTCGATATTGTGATTCGTAATATTATTTGTGAATAATTAATTATTGATTCATATGATGAGGAAAATATTGATTTTATGTGGATATAGATGGAGAAAAATTTTAATGTGACAATTGTTGAAAATTGAAATTTTATCTTTTTCTGATAAAATAATTCATTTAAATATATTATTATATTTTAATAATATAATAATGGTGATATTTTTACAACGAATGTGGGATATATGAGTATCTGAGGAGGAAGAGTATTTTTGTTGCAATAAATGTTTAAAACATGTTAAACATGTTGGTGGACCCCATTTATTATTTGAAATTTGATTATAGCATTGTAAAATCGCTTGGTTTGTGGATTTCGGTCAATTTCTATTTGGAATTTGGAAAAACTTTCTTCTGCAAAGTTGTAGAGAATTGAATTTCCTATAAAAACACGCGAGATTCGAATTTTCTGATGAAAGGGCTATTTATTATGAATTATTGAAGTTCCGAAGCTCCGAAATAATTGATTTTTGGAAGTTTAAAATATTTAAAATTAGAAAAACGTTTTTTTCATTATGGTGTGTTACACATGTGGGTTGAATGAGATGAATTCAGTTCTTGGAAGGTTGGCGTAGGAAATTTTATTATAAATAATAATATTATATTAAATTTTACGCTTTTTGGTATTCTAAGCATTTTCCTATAAATAGGGTGCTTAGGTTAGAATTGAAAATCACACCAGAAACTGAAGTTTTCTCTCTCTATATTATCGAGCATATTCTTGTGAGTATTTTGAGTATACTTTGAGTATTGTTAGACGATGCAAGTTCCCTTCAGCACTATACCCGGTATTCCAGCTAGAAGTACTAATCTTTATCGATCAAAGAATGCTGGAGTTGCCGAGTTTGGAGAAAAGGTGGATTGTTCTAAATCATGTAAGATAGTTAGTCTTAAGGCTCACTCTACGATCCACCAAGAACACTTAGAGATAAACTGACAAAGAAACAGAAGTGAGAGTTCTGCAATGTAGAAGTGAGAGTTCTACTACAAGAAGAGTGTTCTGAACTGCCGAGAGAAAGAAGAGCATCATGTCATCTTGATGTCCATCATGGGAAGACTCTAACTACCAAAGAGAAGAGCCTACAGTCATCTTAGCAAGTCCATCATGAGAAGGCATCAAGTATCAAGAAGGGAGATCACAAACGTCATCATGGTGGCAAGCATGAGAAAGTTCCTAAGTCCCTAGCAGAAGAGCTTACAGTCATCTTAGAAACCAATCATGTGCAGCCATCATGTAACAAGAGGAATGATCTTCAAGGCAGTCACCAAGGGATCATCCGAAGTGGTTGAGTAACTAAAGAAGCTGAGCATCATGCAACACTCAACTGCACTGCAAGGATGATCACATGAAAGTTTACTAATTCTGAAGAAGATGTTCAGAGCATGAAGACATCTTAGCGACAAAGACCAACTCAACAACAAACAAACAAACAACTCAACGAAGCGGGGCACGAGGGTCCTTGTGGGAGGGACTAAATGAAGTTCAAAACTCTTTGGGCTTGAAGAGTTCCTAGAGAACTAGAGGAGTTCCAAGGTGGCTGGCCTTGAAGGAATCTTAGTGATTGGTCTTTGCCCTTCCTTAGTGGAAATCCTGCTAGTTGAAAGCAGAAGAGTGGAGTAGGAGCTTGAGTCTCTGAACCACTTAAAACCCCTTGTGTCTTTTACATTATGTCATTTACATTATATGTATTAACTGCTATAACTGCTATGTATGTTTTAACTGCTTACAACCAAACTAACTCTACGAACAATGTATGTATGATTATGAATATATCAATGAAGGGGATCTTTTACTTATTTCGTTGTGCTTGAAAAGATTCTTAGGTTTGTCATATGCTAACTTAATAGCAATATCAAATAAAAGAGAAAAGTATTTGAAATTAAAAAGGATCTATTCAACCCCCCCTTCTAGATTTATTGTGCCTACTGGGAACTAACAATTGGTATCAAAGCAGGTTCTCATGCTATATTCAAAAGCTAATCGCTTTGAGTCTTATCCCAGGCACAAACATTGTTCTAAACTTAGTTTAGTAGTAAGTAACTTGTTATATGGAGATGAGCTCACACGTTGGAAATATTGTGTATAGGTTAAATGTGTATATACACCTGAAGCTGCTCAAATTGGTCCATGTTCTCGATTCTTACATCAACAAGACCAATCCTTGCATGCAGTCAATCTTGTAGTCTGAAGACCAGACGAGAGAGAGCTCAAGAGACATTAATGACAAAGAGTCAAGCATCCACCGGCCTGAAAGATAAAAAGGCCATACATGCTAAGAAATGCTTATCAAGAGAAGAAAGAAGACCTTCTCAAACTTATGTCTGGCCAACCAGCAGCTGGGTGCAAACTTTGTAAACTGAAGGATGTCAAAGATTTAAAAATGCTGAGATTCTCTTGGCCTACATCTTCAAAATCATGACTAATTGATTGAAAGTCAACTAGAGCAACAAGCTGTCAGAAGCAAATGTGAAACTATACATATCAATGCCTAAACTCAGTACATTAAAGATAAATGACTGTTAAGTAACTGACAAGGTACGGTTCCTCGCAATTATAAATGTGTACATCATAAATGCATCTTCTTATGAACTAGAACAGTATTCTGTCAAGAAGTCATAATCTACCTAAAAAGGTGAAGAGAGAAAGTACCCTGAGGATGAAAACTCAAATGCCTATAAACTTTCTCTCCATCCAAGTTTTAAGTTGAAGATGACATCTTGAAATAAATCTGAAATGGTCATAAGAGCATCACAGGCCAAAGTAATTCTATGTGGAGTAATCTTTGCTGGTAAGTTAGTATGTATGTACAAATCCGTGTTCTAAGGGTTTGATACCACACAGAGTATGATCAGTTCTACAAGAGTATCTTGATGATGTGTAGAAACTGATCACCTCCATGAATCAACTAGATACTCTTAAATCGTAGAGTTGATTCTCACTCTAAGAACACTTAAATTCTGTGAATATAACCCAACAAATGATGAAACCATCAAAGAAAAAGGGTGTGTTATTAAAATGATGATTCTTACACACACTCACCAATCATGCATCTCAAAATGTATGATCTTAAGCTAGTTGTATGCATGAATATGACTGTTGGTGATAAATGTGGTGATTATCCTAATATGAGGAACATGGGTTTAGAAAACTAACCTAGCAGGACCCATTTAATTGTGGATACCAAAAATAGAAATATATTTAACCTGCAGGTACTTGGTCTGTCTGACCACACTAAGGAACGCTAAAGCAAAAGACTTCAGTCAAGAAGACTCAACCAGCAGAAGGCCAAGGACTGTTCAGAGATGATTCTGATAAAATTCCTATATGTCCAAGCCTGTCCTTGAAGACCCGCTGAGCTAACCAGAATGGAGCTCACATGGCTGCTAATCTATATATGGAAGCAGGCCATTCAACCAAAGGTGAAAAGGGTCCTATATGCTTAAATCAAGCAAAGCATGCTATATGAGAAGAATCCTCAAGGGAGCTCACAATAGAGGATCATTGAGCATCAGTCAAGAGGACTTCATTACGGAAGCAGAACTTCACACGCACAAGACTGTCAAAGAAGACTACTTTCGTAGTGCTGTCAAAAGCTCATAGAGTGATCAGTTCTGAAAATATCCATGCCTACGATACAAGGAGATATGCAGGGCTGCCTTCAAATGAGTCTAAAGTAAATAGAATCACATCTATCTGGGAAGACAGCATCAATCATGGGGAACAGTGATCTGTTGAGAAACAACAACACTGAGATATACTGTGAAGAAATGTACCAGCTACAGAGTTTGAAAACTTCGTGGCTGATGAACCAAATGAAGATCCATAGTCAGTTGGAACGTCTCAAAACGTACTACTGATAACCTATCAGCCACCCAAATCAAAATCGTGGAGTGCCTACGATCAAACATCTGATCGCAGTGTAGAAGCAGGAGGACACCACGATTATAGCAAATGCAATTGTCCAAAGTTGATAGAGGACTTCCCCACAAGAAAAGGTCAAATGAGATATCATTGAAAATCACTTCTAAAGTATTTCATCTGGAAAGCGCCTCAGGGACAAACCTAACCCTTAGCCCACTCTAAGAGGTTGGCCCTTCCTGAGCTACCTTAACCCAGAAGGAATATTTAGTAAAGTTCATCTCAAGGACCAAGTCAGTCAACGATCGTAGAGTCGAGGTTGAAGAGAACTCCACGATCGCAGTGTAACCTCAGCGATCGTAGAAGACAACTCGACGATCGTAGTCCTACCAAAGGGTACTCCAGTTTACAAGGAGCTTGGAAAATGGGACAATCGCTCAGCCATTCTAAATGAGGAGATAAGTTCGAATATATCAGTGATCAAGCTACGATGCATCAAAATGAGGATAAAAGTCAAAGCCATCCACTGTAGCATCTCTCAAAAGTTGATCGTTGAGTCAACAAAGGAAAACATAGAGTCCATAACTGTCTTACCATGCTACTCTACGAATCAAAAGGTCAGCGGTCAAAGCCACGTCCATTAAACGTCTACTCTTCTAAAAGGAAATATCTAACTGAAAAGTTATGGGGGGAGTTCTGACTCATTATTGGGCATCGTGCAAACCAATGGTCGGTTGACACATCACTGGTTATGCAGAGTTAGAAGGAACTGCCATAAAGATAAATTCAAATCTGTAAACAGTTATCAGAAGCTATCGAACCTTTCTCCTTCCCATTTTCAAACCCTAAAATCCTCTCAAGAGCCAAAATAGGTTAACACTCTAGAGCCTTACCAAATCACAATCAGCCATCTCTTATAAACCTCTCTGATTCAAATACCCACATTCTTCGAGCTGCTCAAATGGAAAACTGGCGAGTAATCACTGGCATTCAACTCGGAACCAAGTCATTTGAGAAATCCGAAAAGAAATTCAGAGACATTCTCGAGCTTGTAAAGAAAAAAGTGGATTCTCGAGAATGCCTTGAGGCTAGCACTTTCAGTATATGTTGACTGGTGAAAGAATTCTACTCAAATGCTTCCATAAACTCCGGAACCCTCTCTACCAAGGTCAAAGGTCAGTTTTTAAAGCTGAAATCTTCTGACCTCAATCAATGCCTAGGTTTTCCTAACCAAGGACTGAAGAGCCTTGATGATGTCGATACGGAACAAGCAAAGGAGATCATGGGGTACCAAAGAAACCCTAGTCTGAAAGACATGAAGAAGAAGGAGTTTCCAGAAGAGTACGAATTCCTTGCTAAAATAGTAGGGAAATGCATACTGTGCAAGGACACTGCACATGACACGGTGCTTGATCAGTAGTTAAAGATAATGTCAGAAATAGTTCTAAAGAAACAGATTAACTTTGGAGTTATCCTGTTTGACCAACTCTCCAAGTGGGTAGAAAAGGCTGAGCTAAAGAAGTCTACAGAAAAACCTCTGACAAAGGTGTTTCATGGAAGACTGCTGAGCATTGTAATGAAGAAGAAGCTAGGAGGAAGAATCAAGGATGATGAGGGAGAACCTTTGAATGTTCACAAAGTAATGTCTCCACAACTATTTGTGAACTGGAAGAAAAACCCCAAGGAGAACAGAAGGCTGACAACTGGAAATAGTAGCAAGGCCTCTACAAAGAAGAGGAAGGCAGAAGAGGTAGAAAGATCTGAGTTTGATAACTCTGTACCAGCAGAAATCATACCAGCCAGAAAGAAATCCAGGGGTGTGAAGAAAACCAAAGCCCCATCAAGAAGTCTATCCACCAAAGACAAGGATGAAGAAGAAAAGGTCCTGCCTGCAGAAACCACCAAGAGGAGAAGTAACAGACTTCTTCAAGGGCTATCACAAAAGAAAGCTAAGGTGGTAAACAAACTAGCCTCAGTTTCTAAAGATATCACATCTGATGAAGAGGAGAACACAGAGTCAAAGAAACAAAGGGAACCGACGATCTCAAGATTGAATCTTCACAGACCAAATCCAGCAATGAAGGTGAAGTTGGATTAATGAATGAAAATGCAGCTTCTACTGATAAAGAAGAACATGCCCCTGCCAGTGCTGAACCGCAAGGAAGTTTATCTATTGAACCAGAGGAGTCAGAGTCTGAAGAGGAAGAAGAGTCTAACTCTCCCATAGTTGAACCTCCAAGGAAAAGGAAGAGCTACAGACTACTTGCTCAATTTGCTTCCATAAAGAAAAGTGATCACTCCAATGATGTCATTGAACTGAGTGATGATGAATGTGTATCAAAGGATGAAAGTGCTGAAAATAGAATCCAGTGATGAAGAAGATGAATCAGAGAAAGATCTTGCTGAAGAAGGTTCTGAAAATGGAATGCAACAAGAAGGATTCACTGTTGGATATGATCAAGATGGTTCAGGCTCGGAAAAAGAAGAAATGGAGAATGATTCCAATTCTGAAAATCAAGAATCAGAGGAGCCAGAACTCTATCATGCCCTCTCTCAAGTAAAATTCACCAGGAGAATAGTGGTAGAAGTCTCGAATGAACCACCAGAAACACCTCCAGAAAGATGGGTGAATCATAGAGATGAAGCAGCTCAAGGTGGTAAGAATGACTACCTTTGATATAGCTAAAAACTGGAATAACATGGAGCTAGATTGCACAACCATTCTCTATAATCCTGATGATTTGCTGATGAGATGGTTCTTCCAATCGATGCCATGGCTAAAGGCCCATACTGAAGGAGATGGAAGCTACCTCAGCTGGTGCTACTCTCACTTTCCAAGCACGGAGCTGGTAGCACAAAACTTCCCAAGGGTAAAGAGTTTTGTTACAAAGATGATCACAAACCAGCCTCACTTCAAAGTCTATCGATATGCTAGAAATCACTATATCCCCTACGATCGTAGAGTGGAATCTCAAGGAAGAAGGAACATGACAAAGAAGATGATCGTAGAGTCCGTTCACTCTACTAGTGATGGTGTTCAAGTTCAAAACCAGAAGTCTCCATCTGCTCAAGCACTACTGACAGACATTCCTTCATCCTCAACCAACGATTAGAACTCAACGATTCTTCAGATTCTCAAAACCTTTGAAAATCTGTCCAAGAATACGGATCGTAGAGTTCAATCTAATGCTCGACAGGAGGCTGCTCAACCAGATAATCAAGTATCTGTGGAGAAGGAGCTGATGAAAAATTCTAATCAACTGAGTGAGAAAATATCACTATTCAATAAAGAGTCACAGAAGCTGACAACAGCATGAGATATTTCATCTCAGAACAAGCTTCAAGCTACTATGGCTGATGTATCTCTCAAACTCAAAGAGAGGGATAACATCTATCTGAAAGTCATGAATGATCAGAAGGTAGATGCTCTACGAGCACAGAAGGCCAATGAAGAGCAGATTCAAGCCTCTCTGACAAGATTGACGACATAAAGCAGTCCTTCTCAGTGCAACTTGAGCTAGGCCAACATGAACTCAAGTTTGAAGTTTCCAACTCCTCCTACCTGATGGAGTAGCTTATGTCCAATATGGAGCAGCTCTCCCAAATGATTAATGACAAAAATGGGGAGAAAAAGAGGCATAGAAAGAGGCACTCAAAGAAGAGCAAGAAGAGCAAAAGGATAGTAGAGAAGAAGTCAAAGAAGTAGCAATGGAAGAAGAAGGCGAGTCATCATCGAGGGGAGCCAAAAGGCGATGATCACATGATCGCATGATGCGAGGGGAGCATGTTCAGAACGAAGCTGAAAGGGAGCAAAGCAAAGACAGAAGATCATCATTCCTTAAAAAGAAATGATGTACAAGGACTATGAAAGTAGAAAGATCAAGTATGTTAGGTTGATCTTATGATGTAATTGATAGGCTTATCTGATTGTCGAGCACTGCACCAGAAATCGGGGTCTGCCAAGAGAGTCAAGGAAAACTCAAGAGCTGTCGAGGCAAAATCGTAGTCTGCAAGATAGTAGATCTCGGAGTTCGTAGACTGCCAAGAGAAACGATGAAGGATCGTAATGTGTCGAGTAGAACTTCCTCAGGACCGAAGTCTTCTAAGGAAGTCATGTTCAGAATCATAGAGACAGCTTGCCTACAAGACAACCGAACCTCTGCTGAAGCCAAGTCAGAAACGTAGTCTACACTCAGAGTCGTAGAGTCTACTGATGACGAAGCCAATTCAAGGATCGTAGATCACACTCTGACTTCGTAGAGTCTATTGATTACATGCAGAGATCGTAGTCGAGAAAGATCAGATGAAGATAACAAGCACAAGGCAGAAATCGTAGAGTGTCAAGATCTGATCTAGGAGTCGTAGTGTCTGCACAGCCGAAGCTGAATCGTAGAGTGTAGAACTACGACCTCAACAGATGTGCTCACAATGCCAAGGCAGAATCGTAGAGCAAATACGATTATTAACAAATGAGCATTCCCAGAATATCCAAAGGAATGAAGCCTCTCGGAGTCTGCAAGATAGTAGATCTCGGAGTTCGTGATACGCCAAGAGAAGCGATGAAGGATCGTAGTGTGTCGAGTAGAACTTCCTTAGGATTTGAAGTCTATTTGAGGAAGTCGTGTTCGAATCATAGAGGCGACTTGCCTACAAGGCAATAGAACCTCTGCTGAAGCCAAGTCGGAAACATAGACTACACTCGAGTCGTGAGAGTCTCATCGATGAAGCCAAGTCAAGGATCGTAGATCACACTCTAAGTTAAGTGAGTCTATTGATTACATGCGAGAGATCGTGAGTCGAGAAAGATCAGATGAAGATAACAAGCACAAGGCAGAAATCGTAGAGTGTCAAGATCTGATCTAGGAGTCGTAGTGTCTGCACAGCCGAAGCTGAATCGTAGAGTGTAGAACTACGACCTCAACAGATGTGCTCACAATGCCAAGGCAGAATCGTAGAGCAAATACGTTTATCAATAAATGAGCACTCCCAGAATATCCAAAGGAATGAAGCCTCTCGAAGTCTGCAAGATAGTAGATCTCGGAGTTCGTAGACTGCCAGGAGAAACGATGAAGGATCGTAGTGTGTCGAGTAGAACTTCCTCAAGACCGAAGTCTGCTGAGGAAGTCATGTTCAGAATCATAGAGACAGCTTGCCTACAAGACGACCGAACCTCTGCTGAAGCCAAGTCAGAAACATAGACTACACTCAGAGTCGTAGAGTCTACTGATGCCGAAGCCAAGTCAAGGATCGTAGATCACACTCTAAGTTCGTAGAGTCTATTGATTACATGCAGAGATCGTAGTCGAGAAAGATCAGATGAAGATAACAAGCATAAGGTAGAAATTGTAGAGTGTCAAGATCTGATCTAGGAGTCGTAGTGTTGGCACAACCGAAGCTGAGTCGTAGAGTGCAGAACTACAACCTCAACAGATGTGCTCACAATGCCAAGGTAAAATCGTAGAGCAAATACGATTCTCAACAAATGAGCACTCCCAGAATATCTAAAGGAATGAAGCCTCTGGTTGGCACTGCAATGTTACATCCAAGGAACCGGAGAGCACTTAACGAATGGCATGCAAGCTAATAGAAGATCTAAACACCAACCCAATCAGCATCAAGATTGAGTTATGAAGCCATTCGAGATGAAGTCTTCCACAAGGAGATCAGAAGAAAACTTCAGTAACTGACTAAGGAAAGTCAGCAAGTGCAGCAGGTGTCAAGCAGACAGAAGACAACGATCTTGGAAGCAACCAGGATCGTAGTGTTTGCCAAACAAAGAAAGAACTGATGAAGTACATATCGAGAGATTTGGGCGACCACGAAGAACAAGGCTAAAGTGATTAAGCATTGGGTCAGTTCATTGATGATCAGCGAACGGGAGATCACAAGGACAAAGTGAGCTGAACAAGCCACAAATCTGAAGTGTCTTGCTATTCAGAAGGGGCCAGAATAAGGAAGTCGAGTCATCAGTATCTGAGAACTGATGAGGCAAATAGAATTGTTGAAGTACTGCGCAAGAGAAGGAAGAGGTGTTCCACATTGAAGATCCAATCAACACTCTTCGAGATCATAGTGTTATCTCTACTAGTCAACATGACACTACGATCAGGTCCTCAAAGACATGCATCGAAGCGTAGAGTTCGAATAGCTGAAGACTAAAGCATTGGCAATGGTTTAATCTGAAGGGTAATATTCGGACAAGTGCTCATTGAGAGCATCGATGCAAAAGAACATCCTCTGATCGAGAAGTTAGAAGGAGGAAATTAAGTCTTCGACCTGCCCAAGACATTAAAGTGACATCTCTGATGGGTAGGTGAAATAGTAGACTGCAGTGTCAGAGAAAGTATGACTTGTCACATCAGCAGTCTACCTCTGTCCACTCGAGATTTGTGAAGACATTTGAATAGCTTTCAACGGCTACTTTCCAACGGAAGGACTGGGAAGGTGTATAAATCAGCTAGAACTTCATAGATCAAAGAATGCTGGAGTTGCCAAGTTTGGAGAAAAGGTGGACTGTTCTAAATCATGTAAGATAGTGAGTCTGGAGGCTCACTCTACGATCCGCCAAGAACACTTAGAGATAAACTGACAAAGAAACAGAAGTGAGAGTTCTGCTATGTAGAAGTGAGAGTTCTACTACAAGAAGAGTGTTCTAAACTGCCGAGAGAAAGAAGATCATCATGTCATCTTGATGTCCATCATGGGAAGACTCTAAGTACCAGAGAGAAGAGCCTACAGTCATCTTAGCAAGTCCATCATGAGAAGGCATCAACTATCAAGAAGGGAGATCACAAACATCATCATGGTGGCAAGCATGAGAAAGTTCCTAAGTCCCTAGCAGAAGAGCTTACAAACATCTTAGAAACCAATCATGTACAGCCATCATGTATCAAGAGGAATGATCTTCAAGGCAGTCACCAAGGGATCATCTGAAGTGGTTGATGTTGGGTTTCGGCACAGAAACGCACAGCGGAAATTAAAATTTTAAAGCAATTTCTGAAACCCTAAAACAGGATCCATGAGAAAAATAATTAATTCAGTGGTTAGATATTATACCGATTATAGAATTCCTCACGGTACTACGTCTCTACGGTATCCACACGAACGCACATTAAAACCGTCATACGATTCTCGCAATAAAAGGAGTGTGATACTAGCCACCAAAGGAACAAGATTTTTGAACTTTTCTCTAGTCTCTCTCTAAGAGCGGCTAGGCTTTGTGAGTGTTTGATCGTTACCTAAAAATGACTGCTATATATCATATATATAGTAGTTAATAGGAATTAATCAAAATCCTAATCCAATTAAAATAAAATCCAAAATTTATATATATATATATATATATATATATATCTTATTTAAGTCTTACTTAATTAATATACCTATATATAAATTATCCTATTAATTTAAATTTGTAATTTAAAATTTTATCAATCATATTGACATATTTAAATCTTTACAATTTAAATTAATTTCTTTTTAATTACGTTCTTTGTGTGTGACCCTATAGGTTATTATTACGTTGGCAATAATTTTAAAATCATATTATAAAATTATAAGCGGTGAAAGCGGCATCTAGTAATGCATCACTGCTACCCAAGTAATAATAAGATCGATGATTCGATGCAACCTTTTCGTGACCAATGTTTCAATGTAATTTAATCCTTTTAACCTTAATATCCTAGAATAAACTCGAGTCATGGAATGTGTCATACTCTTTATAATTTAATCTGAGTTTTTCTTGATCAATGAGTAGACTCTATGAAACAAATCACTATTTGAGCATGGCCATGCATTTCATAGTCCTACTCAATCAAGAGGCCTATGGATATCACCCCTAATAGATAGGAGGGTTAAATTCCATCTAGATCACTAATATTCCTCACACGATTCATGATGTAACTAATAATCACCTTTATAGTCCACCCTATTAAAGGTGACATTTGATGATATCAAAGTACATAAATTCCCGTGTAGAAATATAGTGATTTCAGGCCGGAGGAGCATTACATCATTGTCACTATGGGAATTGCTAATGACACTTCGCACAATGCTCCACATAGAATTCTCATGGTGGGTCTGTCCAGTACATCGTTCTCTAACATGTACCTATGCATTGACTTAATATCTCATATATTTATGACCAATGAGATTTGGTCATCAATCAATCCACATACTAGTCTCAATGCATCATTGTTGTACTATCAACAATGGTACTCTACTAGAGACATTTAAGAGCAATGATATTAATTGAAATTATATAATCTCATGTTCAAGTTACATACTTGAAACTATATAAATTGTATCACTATTCTAAGGAATTTTATTATGTTAACATTTATATAACGCAGTAAATAAAACTATAATAAAATCATTCATTTATTTAATCAAATATAATATCAAAATGTTAAGCAATTATATCAAATAATTGGCCTCTAGGGCATAAACTCTAATAGTTGAGTAACTGAAGAAGCTGAGCATCATGCAACACTCAACTGCACTTAAAGGATGATCACGCCAAGCTGGTAAGTATAGAAGATGTTCAGAGCACGAAGACATCTTAGCAGCTCAGCACCAACTCCAACAAACAAACAAATAACTCAACAGAAGTCAGGGCCTGAGGGGTCCTTTTCCGGAGGGACTAAATGAAGTTCCAAGCTTGCTGGGCTTGAAGAGTTCCTAGGGAACTAGAGGAGTTCCAAGGCTGCTGGCCTTGAAGGAATCTTAGTGATTCAGGGTGCTGCCCTTCCTTAGTGGAAATCCTGCAAGTTGAAAGCAGAAGAGTGGATTAGGAGCTTGAGTCTCTGAACCACTTAAAACCCCTTGTTCTTTTACATTATGTCATTTACATTATATGTATTAACTACTATAACTGCTATGTATGTTTTAACTGCTTACAACCAAACTAACTCTATGAACAATGTATGTGCGATTATGAATATATCAATGAAGGGAATCTTTTACTTATTCCGCTGTGCTTGAAAAGATTCTTAGGTTTGTCATATGCTAACTTAATAGCAATATCAAATAAAAGAAAAAAGTATTTGAAATTAAATAGGATCTATGAAGCGCCCCCAAATCCGGGTATCATCCAACCCGACAGATGGTGTTATATTGTACAACATTCATACATTCATTCAATTGAAAAGTCTCAAAGAACCCAACATAACTTCTATATATTTAAAGTAATATTTAAATTTCCCAAGTTCTATACCCATTACAAAGGTTCTTTGTCATAATATCAAGTTACATTACAACAATAGACCTATACTATTACAAGATAGCTTAGTAATCGCCTTAGCTTTTCCCTTATCCTTTTTCGATCCTTTCGGGACGTTCAGTCTTAGCTGCATTCATATGGTTCAAGCAAGAGTGAACATAACTAGCTCAGCAAGTATAACAATTTAATAACAACATGCTTGAAACATACAATTCGTATATCTTCAATAACTGAACAATAGTTATGAAGTACTATTGATAACTCAAAATAGCACTCCATCTTTTCTTTCAAAATGTTTTACAATAATAACAGTATTTCGTAAAACATTCACTCCGATCAAAGACCTCGAGTATTCATTCTTTATTGGAAAAGGGCAACCCGGAAGCAAGTCCGTAAGCCCGGTATTACTTACAATCACTTCTAGGTGATCAGCCTATTGTACTCTATGTTGATCAACACTACATCCATTAAATGTTTGCACGTTTAAGCATTTGGCAACCTCACGTGCCTGTCGTTTTACCGACAAAACATTTGTTTAACATTTCAGTCTTCTTTTGAAAACCATATCAAGTAGTTGACAAAAGATATCAACATTTGATAATACATGAATAGATTATCAATACATCAAGTCTAGCCAAAGGGATTGGTTTTAACTTCAACATACCTCAATTCATGCGAAAGAATACATGAACCTCAAAAACTTGTTCAGATTGAATTGAGACAAGAGTTAGAATAATTGCCTTTAGCGTCTGCTACGGTATATTAACTTTATGTTCAAGTCGTTCAAGTCTCTACAATACATGATCACATAATGCCTTACATTAGGTCACATATAATCAAGTATGTATATGATTATATCATACCCTCCATTTCAATCTAATTGTATATTAGATTCAGTTACTATTCGTTCCGGTTTATCATTATCCTTGCATTTATATTTGACTAGGTTATCTCAACCTTTATACAACATCCTTAAGGTTTAACAAAGTTTAAACAATGTTACATTACATTCCTTAAGTTATGATTACTTTTAAAACAATTAGTTTTCTTTTCTTTGTACTTAGAAACCTTCATCACTATCCTTGTTTCGAGACCTCAGCCATGCTACCGTCTTTATAATTATATCTCGCGTTATTGTGTGAGCTTATTATATCACTATCCGGACTTGTATTGCATGGTGAGTCCTTACTTAATGAATATATGCCTATTTCCTCTCTCGAGAGATTTTTTTATCTATTGAAACATGGTAATGCTTAGCCACATATTCATACTAAGGTTTACTGAGGTGAACTCTTGTAGTGTGCTCAAACACTATTCCACCACTGCATGGCATGACTTCGTTTTGCCGAGGTTGGCGCATGGCCAACTCTTTGCACCAGAAAACAAATTCAGTTTGTAAATTTTGTGAACTTCCTCGACGCATAACTTCTTCGTTATAAGTCCGAATTAGCTCATTCAAAAGCCTACGGTTCACAAATTACGTAATCTACATGTTCATGCAAGAATTTTATCTATTTGACTTTGTTTGCTAAAAATTCACCTATTGGTTCATTTGTTTACGAAAACGATAAACACTCATTTCTTCGTTCAAAGTCGGAATCCAGTCATTTTCGAGTCTACAACTCTTAAATGCCAAATATGACTTGTCTCTATTGGAAAACCATGATTTCATGATCAAACACAAAATTTGACCTCCATTCCGAGAATTTTACGAATTCGACGTTTATCGTCCAATCGTGCAATTTCCGGCAATTCTTCATTCTTATGATTTGTTTCAACACTACAAATGAACTTCACTCATCATGTGAACATCTTAACATACTTAATACAACAACTTATATTCATTGTTGGATTTTGACTTATTCTTCATTAGCTTATAACTTGTCAAATTATAAACTACTTAAGATTTGATTATTCATGACTTATGATAATTAAAGTTTCTTAATCATCATACTTTACATGTTCTTCACATATAACTTTACTTATGATTCATAGCATCATACAAGTCCTTTTTCATCCTTATTACTTCTCTTAATAAACTCATTACCAATTCATATTTTCATACTTAACATTCAAGGTTAACTTATAATAAGTTTATAACTTTTATAAGTTCAAATGACTTATTGCCAACTTATGTGGCTTAAGTTCATTTCTTACTTCTTAACATCCATGTTCCTTAATTCCAACTTTTCTTATCCCCCTATCATGGTAGAGATAGAAGATAATAGAGAAGAAGTCTTACTTTTGTGTAGTCTTGGTAAGGTAGCTTTCTTCTTCTTCTTACTTATGGAATGACTTATTGGTAGCTTATTCTCTCTAACACTTAAGCACTTTTGATATGTTGGATTATTTAAACAACTAACAAATGGCTTGTAAGCCTTCTCTATTTATAGAATTTGCAAAGCTAGGGTAGTTTGGTCATTAAATCATCCCACCTCCTTAAGCCACCTCCTTACTATTCATTACTTGGTTAGCACAAAACCTACCCTTTGTTTGACCACCACTCATAAGCCTTGGTCAATACTTGTGACGAACGAGATTTTTGTAATTTAATTTTAATATTTATTGAATTAAATAAATATTTTTCGATGATTTAATTATTGGATTAAATAATTATTTGATGCAATTGTGGTAGATTAATTTAATTATATGTGTTACATTTATTAAATTAATGTAGAGAATAATTATTATTCAAGTATGTAATTAATTGAGCTTATTGAATTAAATGAAATATTTAATTAAGCATGATGTTATTTTAATTAAATTAATTATTAATTAGAAAGTTAATAATTTGACATTATTAATTAATGAGAAAATTAAATATATGACTATGTGAATTTATGAGAAGTTATTATATTTTATTTAAATTAAATAAGATATTTGAATTGGGTGTGACATGATTTAAACTATATTATAAAGCTTTTATTAAATTAAATGACTTTGAATCAATTAAGGGTTGCCAAACAAGGCCCTAGTAGTGGTTGGATGCAGTTACCCATGACTGGGATAACTGACCACTTCTGCGTCAGTTCTTCTCTTTTAATTCAGACGTCTTCTTTTTATTATTATTATTCTAAGTCTAGAAAACATAACAGAAAGAATTCAGAGAGAAAAGTTAAGAATTTTGAGTGTGTGATTGAAGAAGAGTTTGAGAAGAGTTTCAATTCATTGTTTAACATTACACTCTACGCTCTGGGTAATTTCTCCAAACCCAATTTCTAATTCACGTCATTAGTTTTTATAAAAATGGCTTTCATATATTTTGTAAAATCTCTGTAATTGAAAAAGGGTTTGATTATGAGTTTATATATGGGTTAAGATATATCAAATCGTATTTGATTATATATATATATATATATATTATGTGAATTATCATGTCATCAGTTTCATAATACTATGAATTGTTATTTCAAAAATTTACAGAGTATGGGTTTTGGCCTTATGGCCTTATACGTAATATTTTATGTATTGATCGTATATTATCCCTAAATTTTACACTCTTATATTATTATGCATGTTGATATGAAGAGACCAAGCCTTAAACGAACGGATTCGGTGTTATAACGAATCCGTAGTGTTAAATTTTATGTTTTTGTTCAAAATCTTCAAGAACATCAAGAACAGTACAATTTGCATAATTTAATTCTGTGATTATGTGTTTTAAATGGTTAAAGTTGTTATATAAATGTTGGGTTATGTTTATGCATGAATTACACCATATGGGTATGTCTAATTTCGAGTAGAAAATAAGAAATTGGAAGAAATTGGCGTGTTCTGCGATTTTTCATGATCGCCATTTTACATGTCTGTATGCAATGTGTGTAATGCCGGCTACCGCTATTTTTTCACCACATACACCATATGCATAACACCATCGTCTTTGAAATGCCATATCTCAAGTCAGAAAGTGTGCAGTGTCAAGCCTTGCATGCCAAGACTAAAGTGTATAGTGATGTGCATGTAACGCCACTCTCTCGAAAAGTTTAGAAATGAGATTTTTTAAATTGATTAAGTCTAACAATGTGTTAGTAAATTAATGTAATGAACATGTAAAAATGTTAGAAGTATAATGAGATGTAAATTAGATGTTTAACATGTAAATAACATAATTACATGTGGATTGAGTTATTAAATACATAATTAGTTTGTTATCCATGAAGTACAAATTATGTGACAATGTGATAATTTGACTAAGTATAGTCATAACCAAAGTTTAGACAAAGAGAATGAGTTTATGATGATTAGTTAAGTTATAATTAACTGGTATTGTGAATATGAATGGTATGTAGGATTAAATTCAAAGAACGTGCTTAGTTAAAATGTAATCTACGCACGAGGCAAGTTTCCTAACCCATTTGTCATTATTGTTCAAGTTTATTATTTACCTCGAGTAAATTATCATTACTATTATTCATGTTCAAATGGTATATTAAAGATTGATTATCTTTTCGAAGCATGATTTAGTTATACAATAATTGTCCTATTGTATACTTCTTGAGATTATTATTCAATTTGAATATCATTATTATTGAACCTTATTAGACTAGCGAACCCTTATTGATTCGACTAGTCCATAGTTGATGAGCGTTCTAAATTTCAGAACCCTTGATGAATTATCCAAACCAAACTTCCTTTGGTGCGGACTCGAATGTCAAACTGAGATGAACAACCTTGCAAAGGGATTTACTTATGCGTTAGCGTTAAGATATTGTGCACAGTATGGTACTAAGGACTAATCCCCCTAAGTACGAGTAGAAAGGTCCATAGTCTTATGACTGTTAAAGGTTTCAAGTATAACCCTTGATAACCTAGGACATAGTTCAAGGTCTTATGACCCCTCGAATTCTTTTGATTCTTGTTATTCATTCTTGATTCAAAAGTTGAGCTTTTATTCGAGATGTCTTTGATTTACTCGCATGTTATTATCTTGTTATTTCATTAGTATACTTGTGGGCATTAGTGCTCACTCTTGCTTAATAATAACATTGCGATTAAAACGAAAGAAGCGATGAACCTTCCACTAGTAAAGGCAAGGGGCAAAGTTAGCAAGTGATGAAGACTTGTTGTTTATTTGATGATGTATTTTGTTTAAGACTTGGTTTAATGATGTTGTTAAGACTTATTTGTTTATAATTCCATACAGATGTTTAAGGTTAGTTTAACTTTGGGATTGTATTATTATTATTGGGATGTTGTAACCCTTAAGGGAAGATTTTTATTCTATCTATTGCATGGCTTGCATTTTTATTATAGGTAGATAGATAGATGATATTTTATGATGAGCACCAAATCCGTAGAATTAAAGTACCCGGATTTGGGGGTGTCACAAGTTAGTATCAAAGTTGAGGTTATGAACCTTAGGTGGGGAACAACCTTAGGTAGTAGCCTTATAGAAAGAAGATAGTGATGGAAAACTCTTATCGAGTTATAAGAAATGAATTTCGTAATTCATTGAAGATAATAAAAGACCTTATGTGTTTATGTGTTAAAGTATCGTTAGATGATACGACTTAGTAACTAAAACTAAAAATTTTGTTGTCGGGGATGTTGAATGTTGGAGAAAGCTAGTCAAGTGGGGGAGGAAGAACCTCGTGTACCTATAGTACCCTCTTGAGGGAGGAACCCGTGTACCTATAAGTGCAAGCAGAGGAGGACCCAAGAGACATTCATGTCGTTAGGGAAGCAATTAGTGCGAGAGGAGTCATCTCCATTGATCACCGATTGTTGGTCGGGAGCATGAGCTTGAGGAGGATCCGATCACGAGGAGGAATTTGTTGAGGAGAGGAAGAGGAAGAAGAGGAGTTACCACGGTACACCATTGATCTTTGAGATGTATGACACATTATCTCTGCAGTAGTAACGTGGAGTTACTGAGACGAGGTCGAGGATTTCGAAAGCGAAGCGGTTATTGAAGATATTACTCTAGAAGCGAAGGAGAGGAGATTTTGACTCTTCACTCTCATTGGAAAATGTAGAATGGGATTTGGTCCATGAGAAAGGTCAAGCCGAAGATAAGACCAGGAGATAGAGAAACTAAAGAAGGAATCAAGGAAACCTCCGAAAATTTGAACATAGCGAGAGGAAAGGTGGGTAAGAGAATCGCGTCGAGCTAATCGTCGTGAGGAGGATGATAATCGTGCAAAGAAAGCGAAGATTGGGGAAGCGTACTCTACACTTAACAAGGCGATGAATGAGACCCAAGATCGAGTTTTGAGGTACCCAATCCGATTCGAAGGACTACCATTGTACATGATGGATCGCAGGACGATGCATCATATCTTAGAAGAGGGCGTAGCAAAAGGCTAATCGATACCTTAACAAAGCGGTGATATGATTTATTTAATTATGTGAAGAACTTGATTAGTTTTTAGATGTAAATTCTGACGTGTTTATGAACGAAAGAATATTTGAATGTTTTAAATCCTGTGGATTCTTTATTCTAGGATAGTTGATGTAAATAGCAGTTATGCTATCGTTTAATGTTAAAACTTTTGATTTGAATGAAAATATATCAATTTGTTGAGATGATGTGTTAAATGAGTATGTTAAATTGTTAAGTAATGCCTTAACTATTTAGAGAAATAAATAAAGTTCTAATAAGCGTTTATTTAACAGAAAAATGCCGCCAATGAGAAGACAACAACGTCAACTGGCTCAGGAAGAGTCTACCAATAATAACAATAACGCCAATGCTAATCCTGTTCGGCAGTTGGTGAACTTACTGACTGGAGCCATGAATAATCAACCTCAAGCTCCACCAAACACAACGTTTAAGGACTTCAAGGCGGTGGGACCGCCAGAGTTCAAAGGTTCCATGAACCCAATCGAGGCTCAAACATGGGTTATGGAAATGGAGAAGGTTTTCGACGTTGCTAGGGTTAGAGAAGATCAGAAGACAGCTTTTGCAACGTTTATGCTGAAGTCTGAGGCTAGCTACTGGTTGCAAGCAAACAAAGTGCGAGGAGGTGAAGGCGTGATTACGTGGGAGAGATTTAAAGAAATGTTTTTCGAAATGTATTTCCCAACTAGTTCGCAGAATCAGATGGAAGTTCAATTTTTGGAACTGAAGCAGGGAAACATGAGCGTACCTGACTACGCGGCTAAATTCAATGAGTTAGCGAGATTCGCCCCGTATGAAGTTCACACGGATGAGAGGAAGGCGAGACGGTTTGAGCAAGGACTAAAGCCTTGGGTTTACAGTAAAGTATCAATGTTTCAGATAAACACATTTGCCGGAGTATTGGAAAAGGTCATCCTCGCTGAAGGAGGAAGCGATGCGGTGACCAAGTACAATCAAGATCAGAAGAAGAAGAAGAGTGAAGGTGAAATTAATAACAAGGCGGTGGAAGTAGCACGGGAGGTGGAAATTTCAATCGGAAGAAAAGGTGGACAACAATGACTCATCATCGGGGAATCAAGCAAAGTAGTCGAGAAGAAAAGAATTGAAGCATGCCGAGCTTATGGAAAGCCCATCTGGGAGTTTGTATGAAAGGAAAAAGAGTGTTCTACAATTGTGGTCAGGAAGGCCACATAGCACCAAACTGTCCAAACCCAAAGAAGGCTGCTTGTTTTACTTGTGGTTTGAAGGACCATCTCGCAAGAGATTGTCCCAAGAAGGGATCGGGAGGGTCAGGATCAGGAGGAAACCAAGGAAACAACAGTGGAAATGCCTTAACCATCACCGGACCTACCGCAACAAATCAAATCAAAGCCTTGGGACTTTCAACACGAATGGTGCACAAGATGCGATTCAATCCGTGATGTGGTGTCAGGTATAATTCCGATCAATAAAATTAATGCTTATGTTTTATTTGATTCGGGTGCTACTTGTTCCTTTATATCCGATGATTTTGCCAAGAATTTAGATTTGCCTAAGGATGAATTGGATTACCCCATGAACATAAAAATTGCGAATAGAGAAATAATCCCTGTTAAGTATGTACATAAGACTGTAGAGTGGATATTAAGGGTAATATCATGAACGTAGATCTTATCCCTATTCGACTTGGGGAATTTGACGTTATTTTGGGAATGGGTGGTTATTCAATTACTGGGCTATAATTGATTGCCAAAGAAATGTATTAACCTTATGACTAAAATCAAAGGTTGTATTTTATGGTAAGAAGTCGCTGAGACAAGCGAGTTGTTCGGCGATGATGCGAGGCGAGGAAGTTGTTGAGACAAAATTTGTGTAGGATACTTAGCTTACATAGTCGACAGTCAAAAAGAGAATCCAAAGGTAGAAGAGATACTTATTGTGAGGGATTTTGTCGACGTATTTCCAGACTATTTACCAGGACTTCCACTAGATAGAGAGGTAGATTGCGTGATCGATTTGGCGCCGGAACCGCTCCAATATCGAAGGCACCATACAAGAATGGCACCGAAGAGAGATGAAAGAACTAATGGTACAACTACATGAAATTGTTGGACAAGAAGTACATTCAACCGAAGCGTATCGCCGTGGGGAGCGCCGTTGTTGTTTAATGTGAAAAGAAGGACGGATCAATGCGCTCTGCATTGACTATGAGAGGCCTGAATAAGGTCACGATTAAGAACAGATATCCATTACCGAGGATCGACGACCTGTTTGATCAATTAAAGGGAGCAAGATACTTTTCCAAGATAGACTTGAGGAGTGGTTATCACCAACTGAAGGTGAGGCCGGAGGATGTCCAGAGAGGCGCTGTTTGAGCAGCGTTATGGTCACTACGAATTTTTAGTAATGTCGTTTGGTCTAACGAATGCTCCTGCAGCATTTATGGGACTAATGAATGGTGTGTTCAAGCCATTTTTGGACAAATTCGTGGTGGTATTTATAGATGACATTTTGGTATATTCCAAAACCAAAGAAGAACACAAAGAACATTTGAGGTTAACGTTGGAAGTATTGAGAAGGGAGAAGTTGTACGCTAAATTTTTGAAATGCGAATTTTGGATTGAACGAGTGCAATTTCTTGGGCACGTGATCGATAAAAATGGAATTTCGGTAGATCCATCTAAAGTTGAAGCCGTGATTAACTGGGATCAGCCGAGAACGCCGTTGGAAGTAAGAAGTTTTCTTGGATTAGCAGGATATTATAGAAGGTTCATACAAGACTTTTCCAAGATCGCAACTCCGTTAACTAATTTAACTCGTAAAGCTGTGAAATTTGTTTGGACGGAGAAGTGTGAGGAGAGCTTTCAAGAATTGAAGAAGTGATTGAGTACGGCACCTGTGTTATCCCTTCCGGATGATACAGGAAATTTTGTTGTTTTTAGCGATGCGTCGCATAAATGACTTGGCTGTGTGCTTATGCAAAACGGCAAAGTCATTTTGCGTATGCATCACGACAATTAAAGGATTACGAGAAGGGATACCCAACCCATGACTTAGAGTTAGCTGCAGTTGTTTTTGCTTTGAAAATTTGGAGGCACCTACCTTTACGGGGAGAAGTGTGAAATATATACGGACCACAAGAGTCTGAAATATATTTTTACACAGAAGTATTTGAATATGCGTCAAAGAAGATGGTTGGAATTAATTAAGGATTACGATTTTGTGAGATTTTATACCATCAAGGAAAAGCAAATGTGGTTGCCGGCGCCTTAAGTAGAAGAAAGGGTCGTGAGAAATTGATGATGTTAAGCGCTTTCAGAGGAGCTAATTTCATAAATGGAGAAACTGGAGTTAGAGGTGAAGTACCCTATGGAAATTGATGAGAAGCTATTTTAGATGCAATCTGGTACAACCCTACTAGATAAAGTTAAGGAGGCTCGGCTTCAGGATGAAGAATGTAAAAAGGTGACAAAGAAGATATCTGAAGGAACTGAACCAAGATTTAAGATGGATAAGGAAGGAATACTGAGATTTGAGAGTAGAATTTGGGTACCACTAGTACAAGAAATTAAGGAAGACATTTTGAGCGAGGCTCATAGTTCATGATATTCGATTCACCCTGGTAGTACCAAGATGTACCAAGATCTTAGACAACATTTCTGGTGGCCGAATTTGAAACGTGATGTTGCAGAATGTGTTGCCAAGTGTCTGACCTGTCAGAAAGTGAAAGTGGAACATCAGAGACTGAGTGGATTGCTACAACCGTTAGAGATCCCAGAATGGAAATGGGAACATATTACAATGGACTTCGTGGTTGGCCTTCCGACGACTCAAAAAGGCTATGATGCAGTATGGGTTATCGTTGACCGACTGACGAAATCCGCACACTTCCTTCCGATCAAAATCAGATTAAACTTAGATCAGTTGGCAAGGTTATACGTAAAAGAAATCATTTCGAGACACGGAGTGTCGGTATCAATTATTTCAGATAGGGATCCGGGCTTCACATCAAATTTCTGGAAACGTCTTCAGGAATGCATGGGTACGCAATTGCGAATGAGTACAACATACCATCCTCAAACAGACGGACAGGGTGAAAGAACGATTCAGACATTAAAAGATATGCTAAGAGCCTGTGTGATGGACTTTAAAGGAAATTGGGATGATCACCTACCAAAAGTAGAGTTCGGCTACAATAACAGTTACACGCTAGTATTGGCATGCCGCCTTACGAAGCGTTATATGATAGAAAGTACAGAACTCTGCTTTACTGGGATGAAGTGGGTGAAAGACAATTGTTAGGGCTAGAATTGGTACAACAGACGGCAGAAATAGTCAAAGTGATCCGAGCACGACTGGTAGCGGCTCAAGATCGACAGAAGAAATACGCTAATCCACATCGTAAAAATATCGAGTTTGAATCAGGTAGTTATGTTTTCTTGAAGGTCTCTCCCTAGAAGGGGAAGATCAGGTTCGAAAAGAAAGGAAAATTGAGCCCAAGATTCATTGGACCATTTGAAGTACTCAGAAGAATCGGAGAAGTTGCGTACGAGGTAGCCCTACCTCCAGCACTCAAGAATGTCCATAACGTCTTCCATGTTTCTGTGTTACGACCCTACAAAGCCGATTACAAGCATGTAATTGAATACGAACCCCTACATTTTGAAAAAGACTTATCTTACGAAGAAATTCCTGTTCAAATTGTTGACAGAAAAGAACAAGTTCTCAGAAATAAAGTAATACCTTCTATTAAGGTAATTTAGAGGAACCACATTTGTGAAGAAGCTACGTGGGAACTCAAGAGAATATGAAGAAGAATTACCCTCATTTATTTACTTAACTATGTGTAGCGATTAGGGGGATGAATCTTTGTAAGGGGGGGAGAATGTAACTGGTCGAATTTATTGAGTCGTGATTCGGGGATGTAATCCTTTTAAGTGGGGGAAAGATGATGAGCGAGATTTTTGTAATTTAATTTTAATATTTATTGAATTAAATAAATATTTTTCGATGATTTAATTATTGGATTAAATAATTATTTGATGCAATTGTGGTAGATTAATTTAATTATATGTGTTACATTTATTAAATTAATGTGGAGAATAATTATTATTCAAGTATGTTGTGACGGCCCCAAAATAGGTCCATTCCATCCAACCCATTTTAAGTCGCCAAATACATGGTACAGAAAACAACTACAACTTTATTACAACAATTGTCGTGCAAAATACAATAACACATATGTTGTGAGTTTTGATACTAAAATATACATACTGTGACTCTAGACACCAACTTGGATAGCACGTCACCATGACACCTTACATAAAGGTACAGTCAAAAACTATTTTAAAAATTAGAATCTTTGGGAAGTGCTCAAGGAAACCTTCGTACATGGGAGGCCATGCGTACATGTTATGATAGATATCATATGGCTCTGAGAATTATCCTTGGTCAATCTAATAGACCCCAAAGAAAAACGAGAAGATTACTATCATATTCTTCCAAATGGTGATTCTTCTCTTGACATATCATTATCTCCACTGTCTCTAATTGGGAATTATACTCCAAACAAACACCAAGATTATATAGGTAGTGCTTGTAAATATACTCAGCAAGTGGATGAGCACAACCATGTCTTATGATGACACGAGGTTGTATGTCATTAGACATCTTGTATGATAGTGGCAAAACACCCTTCCAAGTTAAATTCACCTCACCCTCAACATCTATAGACCACCGTTCTATTCCCCTGTTATTCCCCGCTTGTCCCAGCTACACTTTTATTACCTGAAATGAATTGTGAAGCAAAAGGGTGAGCACAACTAGCTCAGTAAAGAATATCATGACTAAAGATAAATAAATTATCAATAGCCTTCAACAGTAATAAATCAGAGATTTAGAACATATGGTAGATGATAAAACTTTTCAACCATAGTCATAAATAAACGAAGCAATCCATTAGAAGAGTCAAATAGACTATATAGTCTATTATCTTCTCCATGTTAAAAGTCCATCAATAATGTTTTATCCTTGTAACATTAATCAACAATTCCTGTCCACAATCACATGTATAACTCATAATCATAATTGTTGTTTTAAATTCTTTTTCGCATTCAGAACGAAGATAATTTTCATCACCTGTCTTTACCTGAAACATCAAAGATCATGGTTATACCAAATCACAGTTTCTGTTTATAATCATACTAATAAATTCATCTTTGCACTACGGGCCAAAGATATTCATCAACAGTTCATCTTTGCACTACAGGTCAAAGATATTCATATCTCAAAGAAATATATAATCATTTCAGAATTTATATAAACAATAATTATAACCATGTTGATCAATTCACCTTTGCACTTAAGCTAAAGATATTCAATTATAAATTCAATGGTCGCGATCATACGACCACAATTCAACTTTTCACTCATCGCCAAAGAGAACCCTAGTCATGATCATACCAATAATCTACCCATCTTTACACTGGTGGTGAAAGAGAATTTCAACATCGTGGTTTTAAAATGTTATATATGATAATAAAATCAATATAATCAATTCATAGTTTTAATCTCCAGAGTAATATTCATAAATCAACTATAATTTGGTTGGAAAAAGAAACCAATTTTGTAGTGAATAGTACCCGTGAATAGTAACTCGTGAATAGTAACTCGTGAATTGTAACTCATGAATAGTAACTCATGAATAGTAATCCGTCGTGAATAGTAACTCGTGAATAGTAAATTATGAATAGTAACTCGTGAATAGTAATTTATGAATAGTAACCCCGACATGAAAAAGTTTCAAATTTGATAAAAAGTTCAAACCAATATTTCAACATAATGATATTGAAGAAATAATATCACTTACAAAGAAAATAACATCCCTTTTAATCCTTTAAAATCCCTTACTATCTCTTACTATCCCTTACCTCAAAAGAACAGTACTTCTGACTGGAATAACGCTGAACGAACTTGCACCGTATAACAACACTCACGATATCAAAATACTCACAAGAGTACACTTGATAATATAGAGAGAGAAATAGAGAGAAAAACTCAGTTTCTGGTGTGTTTTTCAATTCTAACCTAAGCACCCTATTTATAGGAAATTGCTTAGAGCACCAAAGCAGAAAATTTAATAAAATATTATTATATTTATATAAATTTCCTACGTACACCAAGAATCTGAATTCAGCATGCATTCAACACTAGTGGGGCCCACCAACAATATAAAAAACGTTTTTCTTAATAAAAATTATTAAAACTTCAAAATTCAATTATTCTGGAACTTCGGAACTTCAATAATTCATAATAAATAGCCCTTTATCAGAAAATTCGAATCTCGCAAAATTTTATAGGAAATTCAATTCTCTACAACTTTGCAGAAGAAAGTTTTTCCAAATTCCAAACAAAATTTGACCGAAATCCACTAACGGACGATTTTATAAGCTATAATCAAATTTCAGTCAAGAAATGGGGTCCACCGACACACAAAACATGTGTTAATCATTTAATGCAACAAAAATACTTTTCCTCCTCATATACTCATATATCACACATTCATTGTAAAAATATCATTATTATTATATTATAATAATATAATAAAATATTATTTTATCAGAAAAGATAAAATATAAATTTTCAACAATTGGCACTTTAAAATTTTCTCCATCTATATCCACATAAAATCAATATTTTCCTCATCATATAAATCAATAATTAATTATTCACAAATAATATTACAGAATCACAAGATGGCAACTGTGCTATTCCTAAGAAAGGGGCTTTCAATAAGAATTTCTCTTCTTGGTAGCAATTAATTAGGTGACCAAACCTCTCCTTAGATGTAACTTTCTAGACATTGTCAATAATGTTATCTAATAATATTATTAGGATAATATGAATTATTTCTTCGATAATGGAAAAAATCGTGTAGTGACAATTATTAAAACAATAGTAATATAAAATATCAACGCAAGCAATTATTGAATCAATAAAAATTCGAAGCAGTAATTCTTTGTAACAATTATTGAGTAGTGCATTCTTACGTAAGAATCAATAATTGGTGCAATCTTTGTGCTACTTCTGCTCAACAAACGTAGACATCGTGTTTTAACCACCGGTATTCCAATAATTATACTTGGTAATAATACGCTTTTATTTGTAAACAACTTATACTTATCATTTTCTTCATCCAATCGCTTTCTGTTATGGGGCCCACAAAAGGCTGCGCCGTCGTATGAATATTCCCCGACAGGAAGAATATTCCACAACCAAATGAATATTCCCCGACAACAATGAGTATTTTATAACCACTTGCTTATTTTAAAAAAAATTCATATATCATCCTTAACTTTAAACTTTTATCAATTTAACCATTTACTGAATAGTAATTATAAGAAAAATTGAATACTTTTATTTCATAAAATTCGGGGTCTTACAATCTCCCCTCCTTATGAAATTTCGTCCTCGAAATTTACGTACCTGGTATTTCAAAGAGTTGAGAATACCTTGCTTTCATTTCAGATTCCATCTTTCCTGTCATCATGATTTCTCCATTGCTCATCTCCTGTATTTCAGATATCATTCTAGAATACAGCTTCAAAAACAAAGGTTAATTTAACAAATTAACATATCACATAATATCCCGATATTATGACTGACCAAAAAATAAGCTTAGGTAGGACACACTAGCAAAGTATTTACTCATCTCTCCCCTTCTAGTTCTAATCCCGATCTCCGCCAAAGATCATATCCCTAAGCTCTGATACCAACTGTGACGACCCCAAAATAGGTCCATTCCATCCAACCCATTCTGAGTCGCCAAATACATGGTACAGAAAACAACTACAACTTTATTACAACAATTGTCGTGCAAAATACAACAACACATATGCTGTGAGTTTTGATACTAAAATATATCAACTGTGACTCTGGACACCAACTTGGATAACACGTCACCATGACACCTTACATAAAGGTACAATAAAAAACTGTTTTAGAAATTAGAATCTTTAGGAAGTGCTCAAGGAAACCTTCGTACATGGGAGGCCATGAGTCTAGGTTATGATAGATATCATATGGCCACAGAATTATCCTTGGTTGACCCAATAGACCCCAAAGAAAAACGAGAAGATTACTATCATATTCTTTCCAATGGTGACCCTTATTGATTCGACTAGTCCATAGCTGTTGAGCGTTCTAAATTTTAGAACCCTTGATGAATTATCCAAACCAAACTTCCTTTGGTGCGGACTCGAATGTCAAACTGAGATGAATAACCCTGTAAAGGGATTTACTTATGCGTTAGCGTTAAGATATTGTGCACAGTGTGGTACTAAGGGCTGATCCCCCTAAGTGCGAGTTAAAAGGTCCATAGTCTTCTGACTGTTAAAGATTTCAAGTATAACCCTTGATAACCTAGGACATAGTTCAAGGTCTTATGACCCTCAGAATTCTTTTGATTCTTGTTATTCATTCTTGATCCAAAAGTTGAGCTTTTATTCAGATGTCTTTGGTTTACTCGCATGTTATTGTACTGTTATTTCATTATTATACTTGTGGGCATTAGTGCTCCTCTTACTTAATAATAACATTGCAGTTAAGAACGAAAAAACTGATGAACCTTCCACTAGTAAAGGCAAGGGCAAAGTTAGCAAGTGATGAAGACTTGTTATTTATTTGATGATGTGTTTTGTTTAAGACTTGGTTTAATGATGTTGTTAAGACTTATTTGTTTATGATTCCGCACAGATGTTTAAGGTTAGTTTAACCTGGGATTGTATTATTATTATTCGGATGTTGTAACCCTTAAGGGGAAGATTTTTATTGTATCTTTTGCATGGCTTGCATTTATTATGGGTAGATAGATAGATAATATTTGTACAGTGAACACCAACTCCCGTAGAATTGAAGTACCCGAATTTGGGGGTGTCACATTACTCCTTAGTCTTGGTCACCACACTAACTTGGTCTCCACATTAACTTGGTCACCACAATAACCATATTAATATGGTTTGCCCCATGGGTCATACAACTCATGTATTCTACCTTGGGCTTACATTAAATCATCCTTTGGGCTTTGCATTAATAAACCTAGTTTGTTCATTCATTAATGATTGGGTCTCTCCCTTTAATTCACTTGGACTTGAATATAATTGTTAACCAATCTTCCAAGTCCATTAACATTACTTAACACATATACATATAGTTTATGTATTATTTTCATATTCTAATTCATATAGAAAATATATACAATATTTCATTCTTCATACAAATTCGTATAATATTTCGTATCATATTCGTTTTCATTGCTTTGTACAATACCTAAGTATCATACAATTATTACTTATTCATTACTAATTCGCCTTACTTAAAGTTTATAAATTAAGTCCACAAGTGAATTATTACTTTTTCCATAACTAGATTTTTATTACATAATCCATCTTACCTTGTTATTTCATCATTACGTATTTCTCGGAAACTCAAAATTATATCCCGAGCAAATATCGATGAATAGTGTTTTTTGGAAAATTTCTCGGAAAACTTTTATTTTCGTCTTGGAAATTTAAACACTTTAATTCATCCACGTAACTCAAATACTACGACATTCTAACATCAATAGGTTATACAATGACAACCATCTTGATTACACATGAAATATGATTTTATTATTATTTAATTTAATAAAATCATTTTACAATAAGATCCGAATTTCTCGGTCGTTACATTCTTCCCCCCTTATAAAGATTCTGCCCCCAGAATCTAGTCTTACTTTAATCAAATATATGAGGAAAATTTTTCTTCATCTTTTCTTCTAGTTCCCACGTTGCTTCTTCAGCATCGTGGTTCTTCCATAATACCTTTATTGATGGTATTACCTTGTTCCTCAGAACTTGCTCCTTTCTATCAATGATCTGCATCGGCGACTCTTCATATGTTAAGTCTTTCTCGATATGAATCGGCTCATACTCGATTACATGCTTATAGTCTGGCTTATATGGACGTAATACAGATACGTGAAACACGTTATGTATTTGTTCTAGGTCTGGAGGTAATGCTATCATATAAGCTACATCTCCCACCTGTTTTAACACCTCAAAAGGTCCTATAAACCTTGGACTTAACTTTCCTCTCTTTCCAAATCGTATCTTTCCTTTCCAGGAGATACCTTTAGAAACACATACGAGCCCACCTCAAACTCTCGACTTAGTCTATGTGAGTCCGCATACTTCTTCTGTCTGTCCTGAGCTGTGACGAGATGCATCCAAATTAACTTCACCACATCCGCTGTCTGCTGCACCAATTTTGGTCCTAGCATCCGGCGTTCTCCAACCTCATCCCAACATAAAGGTGTTCTACACTTTCTCCCATACAAAGCTTCGTACGGCAGCATGCCTATGCTTGCATGATAACTATTGTTATATGCAAACTCTACTAGTGGTAGGTGATCATCCCAACTACCCTTAAAATCCATGACGCACGACCTTAACATGTCTTCAAGCGTCTAAATTGTTCTCTCGCTCTGCCCATCGGTTTGTGGATGATAAGCTGTGCTTAACCTCAGCTGTGTTGCCAACTGTTCTTGCAAAATCCTCCAAAAATTCGATGTGAATCGTGGATCACGATCTGACACAATCGACACTGGTACTCCATGTCTGGAAATGATTTTCTTAACATAAAGTTTAGCTAACTGGTCAAAGTTATACTTGACCCTAATTGGCAAAAAGTGAGCCGACTTCGTCAACCGGTCCACTATTACCCAAATCGAATCGTACCCTTTATGCGTCGTCGAAAGTCCCACCACGAAGTCCATCGTGATATGCTCCCACTTCTATTCTGGAATATCCAATGATCGTATCTTAAGTCATTGGTCGTTGATGTTCGGCCTTAACTTTTTGACAAGTTAAGCACCTACTCACATACTCTGCTATTTCTCTCTTCATGTTTGGCCACCAAAAACTCTGTCGAAGGTCTCGATACATCTTAGTGCTACCGGGATGTATCGAGTATCTCGAACTATGAGCTTCTTGTAACACTTGCTCCTTTAATTCCGTCTCATTTGGAACCCAAATTCTTCCCTCAAATCTTAATAATCCCTCATTATCAAGACTATACTTAGCATCTTCCTTCTCGGATAATCGCTTCTTCATTTGGTTACACTCGTCGGTCTTAAGTTGTACCTCCTTGACTCTTTCTACGATGGTAGATTGCATCTCCGTCGCAAAGAGTAACTTCTCCGAATCACTCGGCATCTTGACTTCTATTTCCATCCTAGCCATCTCTGTTATTAACTCATTTTGAGCCGTTAACATAGACAACTTTTCTCGACCCTTCCTACTTAAGGCGTCGGCAACTACATTGGCCTTTCCAGGGTGATACAGGATTTCAAAATCATAATCCTTTATCAACTCCAGCCATCTTCTCTGTCTCATATTCAACTCCTTCTAAGTGAAGATATACTTTAGACTTTTATGGTCCGTATATATCTCACATTTTCCCCCATAAAGATAATGTCTCCATATCTTTAGGGCAAACACTATCGCGGCCAGTTCAAGATCATGAGTAGGATAAACTTTCTCATAATCCTTCAACTATCGAGATGCATACGCAATGACTTTGCCATGCTGCATAAGCACACAACCAAGTCCTCTATGCGAAGCATCACTATATACTACAAAATTTCCTGTGTCATCTGGCAATGACAAAACCGGCGCTTCACTTAATCTTTTCTTCAGTTCTTGAAAATTGTCCTCACATTTATCCGTCCATACATATTTCACCACCTTCCTTGTTAAATTAGTCAACGAGGTAGCTATCTTTGAAAAATGTTGGATAAATCTTCGATAGTACCCTGCTAACCCTAGAAAACTCCGCACCTCAGTCGGCGTTTTCGGTTGTTCCCAATTCATCATTGCTTCCACCTTCGTTGGATCCACTGAAATCCCTCTTGGTCAATGACATGACCTAAAAATCAAGCACTTTTTTTCCACCCAAAATTCACATTTGGTGAATTTCAGATATAACTTCTCCTTCCTTAGTGTCTCCAACACTAATCTTAAGTGTTTAGCATGATCTTACGGCGTCTTAGAATAGACTAGAATATCATCGATAAACACCATGCATTTAACTTGTCCAAATATAATTTGAACACTCTGTTCATCATATCCATAAATGCAGCTGGTGCATTCGTCAACCCAAATGACATCACCAGAAACTCATAATGACCATAACGAGTCCTGAATGCAGTCTTTGGTACATCTTCCTTCCTAACCTTCAACCGATGATACCCGTCCGTAAATCTATTTTAGAAAAATACTTTTGGCCCCTTTCAATTGATCAAAGAGATCATCGATCCTGGGTAATGGATATTTATTCTTTATCGTTAACTTGTTCAACTCCCGATAGTCGATACAAAGCCTTAACGATCCGTCTCTTCTTCTTTGACAAACAACACGGTGTTCCTTACGGAGAAACACTTGGTTGAATGTACTTCTTGTCCAATATAGTTCCTATAATTTGAACCATTAGTTCTTTCATTTCCCAAAAGTGCCATACAGATGCGGTGCCCTTGAGATCGTGTCGTTCTCGCACAACGGTGTCATCACAAATTCGATCTCCCTATCTGGTGGTAAACCCGATAACTCACTTGGAAATACATCCATGAACTCGTTTACTATAGGTATTTGTTCCATGGTTTCTCCCACTCTCTGGGTATCAACAACATGGCATAGGTAACCTACACAACCCTTCCTTAAGAGTTTTCTAGTTTGTGTCATCGTAAGGCAACACAGACGTCCCAGAAATTTACTACCGTAAATTACTACAGGAGGTTGCCTCAACGTCTTGATGCTCACACATTTCTTTTGGCAATCTATAATTGCTCCATGGTTAATTAACCAATCCATTTCGAGAATTACGTCGAATTCTCCTAACTTTATCAGTATTAAATCTACCAATAACTTTCGACCACGTACATCTACGCAACAACTCCTATGAATATCTTCAACATGAATTATCTCCTCGTTTGCTACCTTAATGTTTAAAGGTATAGGCAATTTTTCGGGAAATAATTCTAGTCGTCTAGCAAAATCACATGTTATAAACGAACAAGTAGCACCCGAATCAAATAGCACGTATGCATTTATATTGTTGATCGGAATAATACCTGCAACTACATCCCCTAATGCCACCGCATCTTGGACCGTCATATTAAAAGTGCGGGCCATTGATTTCCCATTGAATTTGGACCACTAATAGCTAACTTCCCGCTATTAGTTCCCTTATTTCCTTTTATCCCCTTCTTCGGGCAGTTCTTTGTTATGTGGTTAGTTGATCCACATACAAAGCATCCGTGATTTTTCTTCGGATTGGGACAGTTAGGCGACATGTGCCATTCCTGTCCACAATTATAACAAACCGCCTTTCCGTTGAGAAAGACTCCTAAGTGAGTCTTCCCGCAGGTTTTACAGGCCTCCATCCTCCTCTTAGAATCCCCTTATTTTACTCCGGAATTCCCAGAGTTAAAGCCGAAGCTCTTCTAACCGTTGCCACTTCCACTGGCCCCCTTGGTCTTGGTTCCTCCATCAACCTTGCCCTTGTTTTTCTTATCTTTGTGGTACTGGATGAGAGCCTCATTCCCACCTTCAGCAATTATTGCCTTTTCGAGTATGGTTCCAAAGGAAGTACTTTGGAACACAGAGATTCGGCTATAGAGCCAGGGTTTCAAGCCCTGCTCAAACCTTCTAGCCTTTCTCACTTCAGTGTCCACCTGATGTGGAGCGAATCGTGCAGATTCATTAAACTTGGCGAGATCTTTGGGAACTGCTATATCCCTTGTCTCAATTCAAGAAACCTCATCTCCATCCTCCCTTGCATACTTGTGGGAAAATAGTTATCGAAGAAAATCTCCTTGAACCTCTCCCACGTTAGGTTTCCTATATCGGCCCTAGCCTAGTTTACCTCCTACCAGAAGTTGGCCTCACCTTTCATTAAATAGGTTGCAAAGGCAACCTTTTGACCCTCCTCAACATTTGCTATTACAAATGCTTTCTCGATTTCTTTTACCCATGTACGGAAGGCTTATAGGGTCCGTAGTTCCTTTGAACTCCGGCGGACCTACACTTTTGAAATCCTTAAAAGTAGTAGCTCGTATTACTCAGAATCACGTACATTAGCCTTCGATTCTATTAAATGCTGGTAGTTAAAAGATTAACAAACTCCTACATTGGATTAACAGGACCACCTCCGGTTGGTTAACATTGGCATACCGATTTTGTTGTCTCCTTCTTGGCGACATTTTGCTGTTAAGAAAACAACACATCATTATTACTTTATTCTTGTTGGTTTGTTATTATTTGTAATCAAACAACAACTCATACTCATTACTCAACATATTCCATAAAAGGACTTATATTGATTCATAACTTGTAGTTTTAACACTACATTGTTTACATTACCCAGCCTTAGCTGATTACATTACCATCCCGTAATTACTTTCCAAAAATTGGGATTTACAAAAGACTACCCTTTGTTATACAAAAGAGGGTTTTACGTCACTACTAGATACATAATATTTACATATCTAATCTACTCTAGCTATTGCTAGACTACATCTGTCGTAGGGCATTCTCGAAATCCTTGCTGGCCAGACCGGCAATAACATCTCTACTGATAGTGTGTCGGGTCTGTCCTGCTTCTATCTGATATCCAGCTACCTGCTGCTGGAAATCTACATGAGAACTCCTATGAATATAGGACATCCTCTCCAACTTCCTCTTTTTAGTCTTTAGCTCCTGCTTGAGCTCAAAGACTTCACATTTCAGCTCTCGGACCTTGTCCTTAGCTAGAACTCTATCATCATGCTCCTCTTCCCACATTCCCTCCATGCTAGCCTTGTCCTCACGGACAACTTGGAGTTCCTCTTTCAACTCCTTAACCTCTTGGCAATAATGGACATTCCTATCCAATACCGACATAAACAATGCCTTCATTGATTCCCCTGTAGACATTTCCTTAGTAGGTGGAACCTGGTCCTCTGTAGGTGGAACCTGGTCAAAGGACATCACGTCCACCTCCTCTTCTAGCATGACATCAAATATAGACATATAGTCTAAATTGTCTGAGTCTCTAGACTCAATTTTCACCAACTCTGGTTCTACCGCTACTGGATTTGGTAGTATCTCTACCCGATTAACCGAATCCTCGCTCACTACATGTATATCTCTATACATATCATTTTCTCCTAACATCTACAATAAAACAATATAGTTTGATTAGTACACGTCATTAAAATAATAAAAATACATAACATAATATAATGCATTTTTATAAGGTTACTTTACATCTTATACTTCTTTATTCTTTCTTAAGGTTATGACTTAAGGTTCTACTTTCCCCTTAAGTTTTATAACCAGCTCGATACCAAACATAGCGCCCCAAATCCGGGTATCTTCCAACCCGATGAGATGGTGCTATATATTGTACAACATTCATACATTCATTCAATTGAAAAGTCTCAAAGAACGAACATAACTTCTATATATTTAAAGTAATATTTACATTTCCCAGGTTCTATACCCATTACAAAGGTTCTTTGTCATAATATCAGTTACATTACAATAATAGACCTATACTATTACAAGACAGCTTAGTAATCTGCCTCAGCTTTTCCCTTATACCATTTCGATCCTTCGGGACGTTCAGTCTTAGCTGCATTCATATGGTTCAAGCAAGAGTGAGCATAACTAGCTCAACAAGTATAACAATTTAATAACAACATGCTTGAAACATACAAATCGTATATCTTCAATAACTGAACAATAGTTATGAAGTACTATTGATAACTCAAAATAGCACTCCATCTTTTCTTTCAAAATGTTTTACAATAATAACATTATTTAGTAAAACATTCACTCCGGTCAAAGACCTCGAGTATTCATTCTTTATTGGAAAAGGACAACCCAGAAGCAAGTCCGTAAGCCCGGTATTACTTACGAGCACTTCTAGGTGATCAGCCTATTGTACTCTATGTTGATCAACACTACATCCATTAAACGTATGCACGTTTAAGCATTTGGCAACCTCACGTGCTTGTCGTTTTACTGACAAAACATTTGTTTAACATTTCAGTCTTCTTTTGAAAACCATATCAAGTAGTTGACAAAAGATAGCAACATTTGATAATACATGAATAGATTATTAATACATCAACTCTAGCCAAAGGGATTGGCTTTAACTTCAACATACCTCAATTCATGCGAAAGAATACATGAACCTCAAAAATTTGTTCAGATTTAACTAAGACAAGAGTTAGAATACTTGCCTTTAGCGTCTGCTACGGTATATTAACTTTATGTTCAAGTCATTCAAGTCTCTACAATACATGATCACATAATGCCTTATATTAGGTTACATATAATCAAGTATATATATGATTATATCATACCCTCCATTTCAATCTAATTGTATATTAGATTCTGTTACTATTCGTTTCGGTTTATCATTATCCTTGCATTTATATTCGACTAGGTTATCTCAACCTGTATACAACATCCTTAAGGTTTAACAAAGTTTAAACAATGTTACATTACATTCCTTAAGTTATGATTACTTTTAAAACAATTAGTTTTCTTTTCTTTATACTTAGAAACCTTCATCACTATCCTTGTTCTGAGACTGGCACTGCGGCGCCGTCTTTATACTTATATCTCGTATTTGTACATGAGCTTATTGTATCATTGTCCGGACTTGGGCCATGTATGAGTCCTTACTTAATGGCAGCGTTGGCGCCACTCTCGAGGAGATTTTTTGTATCTGCATATGGTGGCGGCTGCTTACCACATATTGTACTAAGGTTTGCACTGTGGCGAACTCTTGCAGTGTGCTCGAACACTGTTCCACGCTGCAGCGCGACTCGTTTTGCCTAGGGGTGGCGCCGCGGCGCCAACTCTGTGCACCAGAAAACAAATTCAGTTTGTAAATTTTGTTAACTTCCCGGGAGCATAACTTCTTCGTTATAAGTCCGAATTGGCTCGTTCAAAAGCCTACGGTTCACAAATTACGTAATCTACATGTTCATGCAAGAATTTTATCTATTTGACTTCGTTTGCTAAAAATTCACCTAATGGTTCATTTTTTTACGAAAACGATAAACGTTCGTGAACATTCAACGCTCGTTTCTTCTTTCTAAGTCGGAATCTAGTCATTTTTGAGTCCGTAACTCTTAAATGCCAAATATGACTTGTCTCTATTGGAAAACCATGATTTCATGATCAAACACAAAATTTGACCTCCATTCCGAGAATTTTACGAATTCGACGTTTATCGTAAAATCGTGCAATTTCCGGCAATTCTTCATTCTTATGATTTGTTTCAACACTACAAATGAACTTCATTCATCATGTGAACATCTTAACATACTTAATACAACAACTTATATTCATTGTTGGATTTTGACTTATTCTTCATTAGCTTATAACTTGTCAAATTATAAACTACTTAAGATTTGATTATTCATGACTTATGACAAATAAAGTTTCTTAATCATCATACTTTACATGTTCTTCACATATAACTTTACTTATGATTCATAGGATCATACAAGTCCTTTTTCATCCTTATTACTTCTCTTAATAAACTCATTACCAATTCATATTTTCATACTTAACATTCAAGGTTAAATTATAATAAGTTTATAACTTTTATAAGTTCAAATGACTTATTGTCAACTTATGTGGCTTAAGTTCATTTCTTACTCATTCTTCTTACTTCTTAACATCCATGTTCCTTAATTCCAACTTTTCTTATCCCTCTATCATGGTAGAGATAGAAGATAATAGAGAAGAAGTCTTACTTTTGTGTAGTCTTGGTAAGGTAGCTTTCTTCTTCTTCTTACTTATGGAATGACTTATTGGTAGCTTATTCTCTCTAACACTTAAGCACTTTTGATATGTTGGATTATTTGAACAACTAACAAATGGCTTGTAAGCCTTCTCTATTTATAAAATTTGCAAAGCTAGGGTAGTTTGGTCATTAAATCATCCCACCTCCTTACTATTCATTACTTGGTTAGCACAAAACCTACCCTTTGTTTGACCACCACTCATAAGCCTTGGTCATTACTCCTTAGTCTTGGTCACCACAATAACTTGGTCTCCACATTAACTTGGTCACCACAATAACCATATTAATATGGTTTGCCCCATGGGTCATACAAATCATGGATTCTACCTTGGGCTTACATTAAATCATTATTTGGGCTTTGCATTAATAATTCTAGTTTGTTCATTCATTAATGATTGGGCCTCTCCCTTTAATTCACTTGGACTTGAATATAATTATTAACCAATCTTCCAAGTCCATTAACATTACTTAACACATATACATATAGTTTATGTATTATTTTCATATTCTAATTCATATATAAAATATATACAATATTTCATTCTTCATACAAATTCGTATAATACTTCGTATCATACTCGTTTTCATTGCTTTGTACAATACCTAAGTATCATACAATTATTACTTATTCATTACTAATTCGCCTTACTTAAAGTTTATAAATTAAGTCCACAAGCGAATTATTACTTTTCCCATAACTAGATTTTTATTACATAATCCATCTTACCTTGTTATTTCATCATTACGTATTTCTCGGAAACTCAAAATTATATCCCAGAGCAAATACCGATGAATAGTGTTTTTCAGAAAATTTCTCGAAAAACTTTTATTTTTGTCTTGGAAATTTAAACACTTTAATTCATCCACGTAGCTCAAATACTACGACATTCTAACATCAATAGGTTATACAATGACAACCATCTTGATAACACATGAAATATGATTTTATTATTATTTAATTTAATAAAATTATTTTACAATAAGATCTGAATTTCTCGGTCGTTACAATCTATTCAACCCCCCCTTCTAGATCTATTGTGCCTACTGGGAACTAACAGACTTAACCCTAATTAATCTTATAATCAATACACTTAAGTCTCCGAGATCCCAATTTAGGGTTTTCGAATTCCGAATTAGGGTTTCGGATTCCTTGGAACTGAAATTAGGGTTTCCAGAACCGGTTTCTAGGGTTTCTAACAGTCGTTAGGGTTTTCTAACTAAACGTCGATGTTCTTAAGACATCCTTAAGATTTGCCACTGAAATAATTTTTCTGGTCAACCCTTAACCCTTAACCACAAATTGTACTCATAAAATACCATATGCACAGAACATATGCACATATTATAACGATCGAGAAATTTGTAATTTAATTTAAATATTTATTGAATTAAATAAATATTTGAAATAATTTATTTATTGAGATAAATAAATATTTGATGAATTGTAATGTAATATTTTAGTTGAGTAAGTGTGCTAACTAAATTAATGAATGGTAATTTTATTATTTGAGGACTTAATTTAATGAAAATAATTAAATTTAAGAAAAGAAGTAAATTAAATAATGATATGTTTAAGTCTAATTTATTAATTTAAATTAGATATATAATTTTTATTATTCATAAATATAATTATAATAGAAATTATTATAATTACCATTTTAAGTTATTTAAATTAACTAAACTAAAGTTATTTAAATTAACTAAGATGTGACACGTGAAATCATATAATATAATTAAAATAATCTAGTTTGGGGGAATAGGTGGTAGCCAAACAAGACCTTGTGGCCTTTGGCTTATTTGAACTGACGCATGTTGGGTTTTATAACTGAAGTACGTGGGTTAGTGGGAGTCAGTATATGTTACGCATTTTATCTTATCTAAGACTAAACTAAGAACAGAGGGTTGAAGGAAACAAGAGAGAAAAACACAGAAGAGATTAAGAGAGAGAGCTTGAGAGAAGTTGTTGTGATTGTCAAATGGAAGAGAAGGGTTTGCTAATCGTTTTGCTAAATCAAGGTATAAACTATTCTTGATTTTAACTCTTAATGTTGGTACTATATATTCTATATGATTTGGAAATCACGTTGAATTGATATATATATATATATATATATATATATAAGTAAGGCGTTAGAATCTGTTAATCATTGTATGTGAGTGTTGTTTGATGATTAAAATACGTGAAATTGGATTGTAGGAAGGAATTGAAATAACAGTGATATGTTCATATGATATGGCTTGTTTAAGTACAAATTTTTATGATCAATACTTGCTATAATCTGAAAATTTGTGTTAGATTGTGTTAGTATGTTAAAAAACGAAAACAACGTAGTTTAAATCGTATCAATTGGTTAAGAAACGAAGTCGTGGCAATCGAATTGGCTAAAAGTATTAAAAGTGAAGAAATTGAGAAAATGGTGGTTTTAATTCTACAAAACTGATATATATATATATATATATATATATATATATATATATAATGTTTATGTAGTTGGAATGGTGAATAGCATGTTTAGTGATATTATTACAAAGTTTTAGTTGCTTGGTTTCATGAGTTTCTGTGGAATTAGGATTTTTGGCCTGAAATGAGTTTGATTTGATTTTTTTTCGCAAAACTATTTCGGTGCCGAAGGCGTGGTATTGGGACTCTAAACTAACCATTGCGCGGCCGCGCCAATGCTCAGTTAAACCTAGAATTGAACTACTAACAACATAGCTCAGAAATTGGTAACCTAACTTATTTGATGATTGTAGAGGAACCTTGTGACAACCCGAGAATTTTGAATTTTTTAAAATTTTTATTAATTGATTTAAGGTTCAAAATTAGAACCTAGACAGAAAATAAGTGTATGCGTTTGATATTTTTAAGAAGGAATTTTGAGGATTTCAAAATTCTGTGAAGGATTTAGGTGAATTATTCAAGATTAAGGAATACGTGAATATGTTCTGTGTATATGTGTACAATATGTGGTTAAGGGTCAAGGGTTGACCAGATAAACGATATATGTAACAAACCCTAAGTATATATTAAGAACGTCAACGTTCGATTAGAAAACCCTAGCGATTAATAAGAAACCCTAAAAACTGGTTCTGGAAACCCTAATTTCAGTTCTGGGAATTCGAAACCCTAATTCGATGTATGAAACCCTAATCTGGGAACTTAAATGATTATTATATTGCTTAAGTGCTATTAATTATAATATTAATTAGGGTAAAGCTTAATTAATTAGCAAACCCTAATTTCAAATTTAGAAAACCCTAATTTTATCATTAGGGAAAATCTAAGTGTTAATTAAATAATTTTAATGTTAATTAGGAAATATTAATCCTAATTTTTAAAGTTATAAGTAATTAGAAAATCCTAATCTAATTACGAAGTCTAATTTTAAATTAGAAATTATTTTCTATTAGAAACCCTAATTAGTGGTTTATAAACCCTAATGACCATTTTGACCCTAATCGCTAAATTAGCAATTTTAATTAGGAAATACTAATCCTAATTAATAAGATTTAAAGTATGATTAAGAAATTTTAATATAATTAGAAAATTCTAATTATAATTTAGAAATATTAATTTTCTATTTTTAAAACCTAAATTGGAAATTTTAGAAAATTAAATTGCAAACCCTAAATGTTCCAAACCCTAAACCCTAAGGATTTGGCCAATGTCCAAATTACCATTAAAATGTTATGCAAAAAGACTAAAATGCCGTTACTTGTAAGCTTAAAGTTTTTCTAGAAATTGCATGACTCATCTTGTTAGGTATTGACCATGTGCCTTAAAATCTCCCAAGATCAGATCTTAAATGCCACCTTGCAACATTAGATACATTATATGTAAAAATCAAAGATTTAAAAGTAAGAAATCTTACTTTATTTCTCATTTTGTCCAAGTCAACTCTCTCTAACTTTTCAAAATCTAGAGTGATAGAGAGTTAAAAATTGAGCCATGATCAGTTAATAGCAAGTCAAGAACAAGATCAAAAATCAGAAATCAAAAATCAAGTTAGAAAAAGGAATAAACCCTAATATCCTAAAATATTTAATCTGATGTTAGTTGTTGTAAGTTCTTGGTTAAATATGTGTTATAAGGTGTCAATTAGAGAACTGGGTTGTTGGATCATGGATCCATAACACTTAGATGCATGAATCAAGCATTTTTAGAAATCTGGAAAAATTGAAAAATAAGGTCTGACAAGCCAATGTCAGAGCCTCTAGATTCTTCGGTGTTATATGTTTATAGTGTTTTATGTAATGAATCTATAGTATGCCATGTGGTCTTTCTTCTATAACTTGAATCAGGGTTGTAGCGTTTCTAGATCTCATGTTATGATCAGTTAAACAGCGTTGACCGATCACGAGAATGAGCTTCTGGGCAACCCAGAACCCATCTTGATGTCTGGCAGTTACTTTGCAGGTCATGGATCTGACTACTGTTAATATTTGTGGCCATGTTGTTGTAATAATTTTGTAGACTGACATGTAGGCTACCCATTCCTGCCTCTAGAACTCCCATATCATACATGGACTCGGATTAAATTAGGGTCAAACGAGCGTTGACCAAATCGCCTGATGAAGACTCTGGGTAACCCAGATCTTCAAAGGGGCAGTTTCTTTGCACGACTTTGACTGGTCCAGATCCTACGATGGTAATGTTGTTAAGTTTATCTAGTGAGTTATATATGTACCTGTACATCTAGACTACTATATGGAACTCGTAAATCCCCCAAAACAGACCTAGACCTCACGATCTAAGGAGGTAAATATAGCACCTACGACTGTTCTTCATTTTTTGGAAAACCCAGAAAATGAAGAGCAACGTTGTCAGTCATTTAGCTAGCTTAGATCTTGCTGTGATGTTATGTATTGGCCAGGATCTTGATTAATAGTTGTAGTATTACACGTCTACTATAATTATAACCCTTAACCTAGCCCGAAACCTTATAACCATGAATCAAAGACTGGTCAAACCTACCTAGTTGCACTCTGGACTTTGAAGCTCAAGAACACTCAAGACAGGCCAAGAACACCTATAGTGACGCGGATCGTCGCCATGCCGAAATGGTAACCACTTCGGTGGTAATCATGGTCAAAACAATAAGAATGGACATTTCAAGAAGAGAAGGTTCAACAATGACGTAAAGACGTCGGCACCATCACCCATTTCAAAGGAAGAAAAACGACCACCAGTCGTATGTTTCAAATGCGGACAGGAGGGACACATCCGTCTAAATCGTGACGCAAAGAATCCAAAACGTGTTTTAATTGCGGAAGTGAAGGTCACCTAACTCGATTTTGTCGTATGGTGAAGTCAAGTCCAGCTGGGATAGTGATGCCAAAGGATGTCCCAGAAAAGCTAAAGCCAGTAGTTTAAGAAAGAGCGTTTTTTTCGTGACAAGGAACCTGAATAAAATTATCACGGGTATGTTAGTCATAAACTCTTGCAAAGTCTATACCGTGTTAGATACCGGTTCTACTTAATCTTTTATTTCACCTAGTTGTGTTCAATGTTTGAAGTTAACTCCGGAGAAGTTAGACTTTGATATATCTGTTTAAACTCAGTTGGGAGAAACCTTCGTTACCTCCACTATTTATAAATCTTGTTCAAATCAACACTTTCACGTTACCTGTCGATCGTATCTCTTTGAAAATACTTGCCTTTGATGTAATTTTTGGAAACGATTGATTAACTACTCATCATGCTTTTTGTAAGGTTGTTAGCTTTCATACTCCTAACCAACCTGTTATGCGAATTCAAAGTAACCAAACCACTAAAGTCAATCATTGTCATATCAAGCCATAAGTAAAGAGCCCCGATCCTTTCATTGTTGACTTCCTTGTGTGGAATGCACTAAAGCCAGACTTTTCGTAGGAGACGTTTTGAATGACGATGGCAAGTTTATAGGTATCAATGTGATGTGTTATCCAAGTCTTGGATGAGAGTCACAGTTTTGAATGATATTTTTATTTTTAATAAATTTCTTGACGTATTCTCGAAGAACTTCTTAGCCTACCCCTAGAGCGTGAAATCGAATTTTGTATTCGAATTCTCAAAGACAAAACCCATTTCTAAAACCCTTAAATATTTCTTCAACTAAAGCGAACGTAACATGCGCCAAAGACGTTGACTCGAGCTGTTGAAGATTACGATCGTACCATGCAATATCATCGTGGTAGTGCGAACGTGGTAGCTAACGCGTTGAGTAGAAGATCGTATGTGGTTACAAGTGCGAATATACGAACCCAGGTGAAGATAACGAATATACGATTAGAATCGACTTTAATCGATAAAGTTAAAGCCGCTCAAGCTACATACTCAGAGCTGATGAATGTGAAGAAGAATATTCAAGAGGGTGTTATTCTAGAAGTAAGAATCGACGAAGAGAGGAAATCTCAACCCTCGATTTAATTGGCCCATTTGAAATCCTCAATGAAGTAGGAACTGTGGCTTATAGACTCGTTTTACCGCCAAGTATGTCGCGTGTTCAGAACATTTTTTTTTACGTATCGATGTTACGTAAATATGTGGACGACACGAACCACATTATTAATTTAGAATCGGACGAGATAACAGAAGATTTAACGTATGAGGAGATACGTGTTAACATCTTGGATAAGAAGGATCATATTCGACGCTCAAAGGTTATACCTCAAGAGTTAGAATTTGAAGTGAAGTCAAGTTATCCTCACCTATTCGGCATACCAGGTACGTACGTAAATTTCGAGGGCGAAATTTCATAAGGAGGGGAGATTGTGAGACCCCAGATTTTATGACTAACGATTTAATTTTCTCAAAATATTTTTTTTAATATTATGGTGTGGATTTGAGATAATGTTATAGTTGTGGGTAGTATTTATAAATTTTGAAAAGTATGCAAGTTGTTGTATAATATTCGATTGGTCGAGGAATATTCTTTTTATCGGGGAATATCCGTATGACGGTACAATCATTGGTGGACCCCACAACGGAATTATTGTCGGATTGAGAAAACAACAAAAATATTTTATGAAAATAACGACGGAAGTTTTACCGTTAATACTGTTGAACTACTCGGTAGTAAAAGTACAGTAATACGCGTGGTTGCATAGTAGCACACGGTATTGATTATTGATGTTTACGTGATAAGTCACTCAGTTTTGTTTTATTAGTATTATTAATGTAATAAAACAGAAAATCTTTTTATATAAAACAGAATACTTTTATAAAGTTATTCGTTTTATTAAACTATAAATAGAATATATTATATTCTATTATGCATAATGTTTTGCATAGTTAAATCTTTTTATATAAAATAGACTACTTTTACAAAGTTATTTGTTTTATTAGACTATAAATAGAATATATTATATTTTTATTATATAGTATTGCATGTATGTGCATAGTGTTGCATAGTGTTGCATAGTGTTTTGCATAGTAAAATCTTTTTATATAAAATGTAATACTTTTATAAAGTTATTCGTTTTATTAGATTATAAATAGAATATATTATATTTTATTTAAAATATTTTGCTTTAAATATGGACCGCTCGATTAAAAGTAAATCAAACTGGATAGTTTCATGAATTAGTTACTATGCAAATCCATTCTTCTATAAATAGAAGCTCATTCCTTCATTATTTCTTATGAATTCACTAAAACTCTAGAGAGAGAAACTATAGAGAGAGTTCTTCTTCTATAATCTTGAGCGTATTTCTTTAGAGTTTTAAGAAGCTTTGAGCATAGTGCAAGTTTTCTTCGAGTATATCCTCGCCCTACCAGTCAGAATACTCTTCTTTTAAAGGTAAGGGATATTATTTGTTGTACTCGTAAGGGGTATTATTTCTTTTGTATTCGTGAAGAGAACTTCTGTTATTCCATTCTATATTATTCTGTTGGAATAACCTGTATACGCTGGATACCCTATACTTGGTGAAATTCTTCTGTTATTCCATTCTTTATCATTATATTGGAATAACCTATTTATGTGAAGTACCGCATACATGGTGAAATTCTTTTGTTATTCCATTCTTTATTATTATGTTGGAATATCCTGTCTGTGCTTTACGCCTGACCTGGTTCCATTATTTATTATTCTGTTGGAATATCCTGTCTGTGTTTTATGCATGACCTGGTTCCATTATTTATTATTCTGTTGGAATATCTTGTCTATGCTTTACGCATGACCTGGTTCCGTTATTTATTATTCTATTGGAATAACCTGTCTGTGCGGTCTATCGCATGCCTGGTGATTTCTTTTGTTATTCCATTCTTTATTATACTCAGTTAATTAAAGTTTTGACTTCTATACTCCATGAAATTAGTGGAATATCCTTGATATTTGAGCTTCATCCAGTATCTTTTCATGGAAATATTCTTCTGAGCATTCTTGAATTTTACTCCACAAAGCAATATCATGTTGACAATTTGGATGTTATTGGTTCCTGTATAAATTAATTCTTGAACTTGTTTTATTGAATTATTATGTCATTGTCATTGTCATCATCCTCATGTTTATATTATGTTGAAAGTCATATGTGGCCTGTAGTGCATAGATGGACTTGGTATGATTATGACTGAGGATTATTCGGTATAATCATGGACCGTAATGTTACAAATGATGTGGAAAAAATCCTCATTGTCCGTTGAGCATTGATGGGCGGTTTTGGTATGATTATGGCTATGGATTCTCTTGACCAAGGGTGAAAAGATGAATTGTTTTATGGCATGATCGGGACCGTTGATGAAAACATGATTATCTTTGGCCCGTAGTGCATGGATAATTCGTGGTCGTGATACTAAAGAATATCCTTGGCTTGTAGTGCAGGGATGATTTGATGATGTGGATTATTTATTAAGCTGAGTCTCAATGATAAAAGTGATGAAAAACCTTTTAAATCATAGAAGATAGTAGATTTTATTCTCTACTTGACTCTTCTAATGGATTGCTTGTTCCACTGTAGTTAAACTTGTTCTCTATTATATTCTATCAGTTTAACACCGTTGAAGGCTAATGATAAATTATTCTGCATTATCTTAGTCATAATATTTCTTACTGGGCTAGTTAAGCTCACCCTTTTTCTTTCATTGTTCTCTTCAGGAAATGAGAACGTAGCAGGGACTAGTCGGGGAACAGAGTGATGGTCCTAGATGGTGCATTAGTAGTCCTCACAATTCTGTGAAATAGTGTGATAATAAATGTAATGAGGACTCCATTGAGTTTGTATATTGTCTCGATGACAATATTTGTATTAAAACTAACAGCATATGTTTAGTCGTATTTTACACGACTGTTGTATAATTAAGTTGTATTTGAATTTTGTACCGTGTATTTGGCGACTCAAGATGGGTGATGTATACCTATTTTGGGGGTGTCACATCATCAGTTCGAGTCGGTAAGGGCTTACAATTTGGTACTTTTATAGTTTAATTTTACACCTTAATTGTTCCTCTATTCTACCTAATTTTCATGTTATGCTAAATCCAAACTAGCCTTAATCTACCTTGTTAGTTCCCAGTAGGCACAATAGATCTAGAAGGGGGGGTTGAATAGATCCTTTTTCCTTCAAATACTTTTCTGGTTTATTTTGTATTGATAATAAACTAACATATGACAAACATAAGAATCTTTTCAAGCACAACGGAATAAGTAAAAGATCTCCTTCATTGATATATTCATAATCATACATATATTATTCGTAGAGTTAGTTCAGTGGTAAACAGTTAGTGAAAGTAGTATGCACACAAGCCAATCATGTTTGATGATAAAGCATATACTTTGTAACAATCTTATTCATTTATTAATAAAAAGTATTAATTTATTAAAGGCTTTTAATTATCTACATGATGCTATTTTATAATATGTGATAAACCCATAGTTTTAAGCAATGCTTTTAGAATAATGATGATGATCATTCTAATGAGATCTAAATTCTTAAAAAGCTTAAAACTAAAATAGTTTCCAATCATTGGATTACTAAATTGGGGATTAGTAAATCTGGATAGATTGGTACATACGTTGCTTGCTCATTGAATGAGGATGATTGATCTCATGATCATTTGTGTGGAGACACTAAAGCAAGTATGTAGGTGCTTATTAGAGAATAAGTTCACTGAACGTGGCTCGCTAAGGAATACCTAATGGAGTTTTACTTGCTTGTCAATAGGAATTTCTGTAGTGATAGTAGTAGTCTAGTGATCCTTGGACTTAAGATCATCATAGTATCTTGTGTATGATGAGTTATACTTTGACTTATTCCTTAAGACCCTTAGGGTATATCAAAGGGTATGCTTGGGTATAATAAGTTGTACATGAAGATAATGTATGATCAATAAAGAATCTACCACTTCTAGTAAAAGAAGAGAAATGTCCTATGTGATTCGATAAATGACAACCCAGTAGTCCTTGGCCAAGGCAGAATAAAATTAGAAAGGAGTTTCTAATTTGCATTATTTGGAGTTGTGCATTTAAGGATCGAAATACATATAATTAAATAAAATAAGACTTGACAATAATTCCATATCTTATATTTAATTGGGACATTGTATGGTGGAAGGATTTAATTGTCTGTAACTATTTACTCAAAGGTTCTTTTATGATTAATGTTGAAATCTATATTATCCTGGAAAGTCGTTGATCGCTAGGGGAGGCTTATCCTATTGTAGAATAAATATTATTTATTTAAATAAATTAATAATTTAATTTATTTATTTAATTAAGATTATAATTGTTATAATTGATTTATTCACAATGGGGTTTAATATGAAGAACCTAAAGGGTCACACCATAAAAGGAAGAATAATTATTTAAGAAGTTAATGGCATAATCGTAATAATAAGTTAAGTATATTTAATTTAATCTATGGTGATAGAATAAATTAAATAGCTTAATATTTATTATTTAATATTTTGAAAATATTAAATATAAATTAATAAGAGGAGTCTTATTATTATTATTATTATTATTATTATTTAATTCTAAAGGAGTTTGGGAATTAATTAATAAAAGTACTCTCATATATTCCTAATTAGATTAGGAGGCTAAATTAATTAAAAGAGTTTAATTAATTATCCCTAATAAGATTAGGAGCTTAATTAATTAAAAGAATTTAATTAATTAAATAATACCTATTTTCTAATTAGATTAGAAGGGTTAAGCGATATCTTTATAAGAGGAGTCTTATATCAGATATCAATATACGTAATTCCAACAGTTGGGAGAGTACGCTCTTTTTCTATAAGAGATAGAAAAATTAGGGTTTTGCCAAACATCCATCTTCTTGGATCTTTCTTCTTCCTTAGTGGATCACCTCTAGAGGCCAAACACTTGGGTGGCTAACGTTGATCAAAGGAAGGAACCAAACCCGGTAGATTCAAGTTGAACGCGAAAAGGATTGGAGGTGAACTTGTACCTGAGGAAGCTCAAATCTTCAAGGGTATGATTCTTGTTCTTCATATCTTTTCGTTTAATTAATAATTGTGCATAAAGGATGATCCGGGTATATGGTTTGTAAAATTTTTAAACTCTAATTTTCCACGTTTCCGCTTATTTTGTGCAATTTGATTGCGTTCATAAATATTACAAACCTAACAGTGGTATCAAAGCCAAACCTTTATGCGAATTATTAATTGTTTTAATTTGATATGTATATTGATATGTGTTTAGAACAATTTAATTGGGTATAATTTTATTGTATAAAATTTATTTTTTTAAAAAAATATTAATTCTGAAATCCTGTTAAATATCGCGAACTGTCTTTTCCCAGAATGTTTCACGGATTCGGGATTGCTGTCATATATTTTCGAAGTTACAGCAACGTGATGTTATATATATATGATAGTATAAGTGGATACCTTTAAGGGTGATTCACGTGTGGATCCTGATTTCCTATATTAACTTATCTAGTAATCATATAAACAAGAAATATATTGCAGTGTTGCAGGATTAAGTTTGATGATTACTAGTTAACAGGAGAAAGCAGGAGGTGATTATATATATAATATATATTAAAGTAATATATATTTATATATATAATAATTTTATAATTAAAATAAAATATTTTTTTTAATCTTAAAATAAAAGGTTTGTTTTAATATTATTATTTTGATTTTAAAATTGAATTTCATGCTAACTAATTAGAGTTGGAATTGGATTTCATGATAACTAATTGGAGTTGAAATTGAATTCTATGTTTTCTAAAATAAAGGAGTTTATTTGTGAATAGGAAAGTTAATCCATCTTTCCTTAAATAAAAGAGTTTATTTAAATATGAAATAAGATTTCATATTATTCAAAATAAAGGAGTTTATTTGTGAGTAGGAAAGAGAATCGGTGTTTCCTTTAATAAATGAGTTTTATTTTTTTACTTGGAATTGGATTCCATAATTAATTAAAATAAAGGAGTTTATTTTGATTAAAGATTTTGATTAAAATAAAATAGTTTATTTTATTCAAAATTGGATAAATTAAAATAAAATAGTTTTATTTTGATTTAAATTTGGATTAAAATAAAGGAGTTTATTTTGATTCAAAATTAGATTTTATACTAACTAAATTTGCCCATTAAATGATATCAATATATATATTGAATGTTTATTATTCATGAGATGAATGTTATTTATTGATGCATATGGTGATGTGTATGATAATAAATGGGATTGATTATGGACTATTGACGATGTGATTGGATTTTATTTTAGTTGAATGCATGAATGTATGAGTTTTATTAAATGGGTCTGCGTGCTGGTCTTCTCTAATTTTTTTCTTAATGTAAATTCTAACTCCTCCTATGTACTTCCCTTAGCTATTGATCAAGGTTTCTATTTATTTTAAATAGTTTTGTAATATGATTAGTTAGAATTATTTTGAAGAATTGGAGATCAAGGAGCAAGGAGGCGCTTGAAGACCAGATTTGTAATGGAGCTAGTGTTTAAATGTAATAGTTATATTTAAATATTAATTCTTGCACACCTAGGGTTTGACCTTTTGGTTCACTTGTTGGCTCTAGTGAACCAAACTAGAATAAAAGTCCATAATCAATCCAGGTATAATATAGTATTCTATATGTGCATGCTTATATTATATATATATATATATATATATATATTATATATTATGCAAACATGCTTCGCATGTTTAATAATACGATATATATATTTTATATATATATATATGCATGCTGCATTAAACAAGATGAGACAAATTAATAACAAACCCTCAAATATTTTATATTAAGTCCTAAGCGTTCAAAGATATTTGGAATATCGAACGTCGCCTTCTAGCATGATAAAATTAATAGAGTATTAAATATTTAATATAAGTTTGTTGTGTCACCACAAGACAAGTATTAAGTATTTAAGATGTTAATTTATCACATTTGATGCTTATAAAGAAAATTGAACAATATTGTTTTGTTGTGTCACCACAAGGACAATATTTATCTTTTTTGAATATATGGAGTGCTAGGTTGGACTTAACTTGGATAATTTTATTTCGGATGTGCCACCACTTGATCAAAATAATCTAAGAGGCAAAATACAAGGAGTTGCATAGTTGATGTAATTGACAAGAGTTGTCTACCTATTTATTTATATATAGTTTGTTGTGTCACCACAATGCTATATACATTTGAAATGGGATCCTTATTCTCACTAGCATATCTTTAATTAGATATTGTCGAACTATATATATTGAGGGTAATATAGTTTGAAGAAAATAGTGGGAGATACCAATTTAAAACAAGACCTAATTTATTTTAGTAATTAATAAAAGAATATATGCTAAAATGTTGTTAATTGCAAATTCATTTAAAGAATTTTACAATGTCTAAATGACTATCACTGCGTAGCATATTAGATGCTTAATTAATTAGACCGAATTAAACGGATTGGTTAAGGAATTTGAGAATATTTCTCATGGCTGAAAAGTTATCTTATGTCCTTAATACGTCTATCCCTGCAATGGTTGCAGACAATGCCTCTGGGGAAGAGATTGTTACTTTTAAAAAGTGGCAAGATGATGCACAGTTGGCTCAATGTATCATGCTCGTATCCATGAATAATAAGCTTCAACGTCAGCATGAAACTATGGATGCTCCTATTATACTCCTGCACATCAAGTAGTTGATGGTGAGGAAAGTAGGACTGAAAGATATCAGATATCTAAGGAGCTCTTCCGATCTAGAATGACCAATGACACTACAGTACAGACACATGTCCTAAACATGATCAATTTGATTGAACAATTAGGACAATGGGTTTTGTCATGGATGGAGAGTTGAGCCAAGATTTGATCTTGCACTCACTCCCAAACTCCTTTCACAATTGTTATGAATTTTTCATATGAACAAGCTAGATATCAGCCTCGCTGATTTGCTTAACATGTTGAAAAATGTTGAGAGTCACTTTCCAACCAAGAAAGACCATGCCTTACAGGTAGGGGCCAAAGAATCTTCTGAAAAGAAGAACGATTCTAAGAAGGTAAATAGAAAGGAAAAAACAAGGATAATAAGAACAAAACTGATACGGATAGCAAAGGAGTTTGCTTCCACTGCAATAAGCCAGGACCTTTGGAAAAGAAAAACTACGAGAAGCATCTTGCGAGAGGCTAACCAAAGAAGCTTAGTGAAGTTTGGTTACAAATACAAATTTGTTCATGATTTAAAATAAATTTTTCTTTAAGTCAAGGTTCTACTTGGGTATTGGATACCAACTTTGGTTATCATAAATATAGATTTATGAAGGGACCAAGCAGAAGTAGAAAGCTAAACAAAGATAAGTAATCCTATGTATGGGAAATGAAGCAAAGGTTGCTACATCAGCCATAGGAACTTATAGTTTAGCAATGCCTACGGGCAAATCTATTAAGTCAATAAGTTGTTATTATATTCCAGTTTGCGTTAGAAATATTATTTCATTTTATTGTTAGACAATGGAATCTTTTGTATTATAATTAAGAATAATTGTTGTTCTATTTATAATAATAATATTTTGTATAGAACTGAAATATTACTTAATGGATTTTGTATTATTGACTTACGTGAAAAATAATTTTGCAAATTGAACAAACTAGTATAATGAAAAGTAGATGATCATTCAAGAGTTGAATGTGTGTATTTGCTGAAATACAAGTGTGAATTATTTGAAAGGTTCAAAGAAATCAGAAGTGAAACAAATTGGCAAAGTATTAAGATTCTTTGATTAGATCAATGAATAAATACTTGTGCAATAAGTTTCTAGATCATCTCAAATGTTTTTTTCATAATGGACGCCTCCTAATATGCAATAATTGATTGATGTATCTGAAAGGAAAAATCGTACCTTGTTGGACATGGTGCGGTCCATAATGATTTTACCATCATTCCAGTATCCTTCTAGGGTCATGCCCTAGAAATGGCTGCATATCTACGAAAAAGGTAACCTCAAAATCCGGCCCCAAGACTCCATAAAAGTTATGGACAGGGAGGATTCCAAATCTTAAGTATGTTAAGATAAATGGTTATCCAACTTATGTGACAAGGTTTCAAAGGATAAGTTTGGGACAAGATTTGACAAGTACAGATTTGTGGGACATCCTAAAGAAAATTTAGGGTATATGTTCTATAATCCTACTTAGCAAAAGGTGTTTGTTGCGAAACACACTACCTTCTAAGATAAAGGTGTTTATCATTAAAAGGGCTAGTGGGAGGATAATAGATCTTGAAGAGTTCAAGAACCACAAAACACTATAAGTCAAATAAGAGGAACCTGTAGATAGACCTATTGTACCATAACCGAATTATAAATCTGGAATAGTACCGAAGATACCTAGGAGGTATGGATTCATCATAGATGATGATGATGAGGTACGCATCATAGAAAATGATGATCTAGTTACATACGATGAGGGAAGAGTTGTAGACACTCAGAGAAATGGATTGAAGCAAGCTTCTCAAAATGGAACATTCGTTTTGATGAAACAAATCAAAAGAGTTTGATTGTATCACAAATAAGAATGAACCTAGTGTGTACAAAAAGGTCAGTGGGAGCATCGTGACATTCCTAGTATTATATGTTGATATACTACGTATAAGGAATGACATACCAATGCTATAATTAGTAAAGATAAAGTTGTCTAAACATTCCTCCATGAATGATTTGCGAAGAGTATCTTAATTGGGGATACAAATCTATATAGATAGATTTAAGAGGATGCTCGAATTAACCCAAGGAACGTGTATTCATTTGATGCTAAAGTCGTTTAGCATGGCAAACTCCAAGAGGTGTCTCATGTTGATGAGTCATGGAGTGTATCTCTCTTAATAGTCCCCATAGACTCCTGGAAAGAGAGATCGCATGAGTAACAATCATTTATGCAATGAAATGTACGAGACTTGATGTTGATCAGTCATATTTTGGAGAAGTTCACTATGAGTCTATGAAAACATCTTAAAGTACTTAACCGGCACTAAGGATGTGATCATATTCATGATGGGTCTAAATTAAAACTAGAGGGCTTAACAGACTCAAGTTTTTTTAGACAGACCAAGATGACAGAAAATCCACTTTAAGGTAAAGCGTTACCTTGAACGGTGGTGCAGTGAATTGGAAAGGTTCCAAACAGCAAAGAGTTGTTGGTTTAGTGATAAAGACAAAGTATATAGCTATAAATGAAGCTGCAAGTTGATTGTTTGGATGAAAAGTTCATTACAGAACTAGGAATAGTTCATAAGTCTCATCTTGGATCTAAACATGTGTTGCGGCACTTTCATTTGATTATAAGAATCATTGAAAGATGGGAACTCACTATAGAGATAGTGGACTCTTAAGAACAACATTACATATCCATTTCTTTGAAGTTTATCCAATGTGACGGGATAATCGTTACTTAGAGAAGAAGAGTATGAGATACCATGACGATTGGCTTTAGTGCAAGTGGGAGATTGAAAGTAGTATGCACACAAGCCAATCATGTTTGATGATAAAGCATATACTTTGTAACAATCTTATTCATTTATTAATAAAAAGTATTAATTTATTAAAGGCTTTTAATTATCTACATGATGTTATTTTATAATATGTGATAAACCCATAGTTTTAAGCAATGCTTTTAGAATAATGATGATGATCATTCTAATGAGATCTAAATTCTTAAAAAGCTTAAAACTAAAATAATTTCCAATCATTGGATTACTAAATTGGGGATTAGTAAATCTGGATAGATTGGTACATACGTTGCTTGCTCATTGGATGAGGATGATTGATCTCATGATCATTTGTGTGGAGACAAGATAAAAGCAAGTATGTAGGTGCTTATTAGAGAATAAGTTCACTGAACGTGGCTCGCTAAGGAATACCTAATGGAGTTTTACTTGCTTGTCAATAGGAATTCCTGTAGTGATAGTAGTACAAGTGATCCTTGGACTTAAGATCATCATAGTATCTTGTGTATGATGAGTTATACTTTGACTTATTCCTTAAGACCCTTAGGGTATATCAAAGGGTATGCTTGGGTATAATAAGTTGTACATGAAGATAATGTATGATCAATAAAGAATCTACCACTTCTAGTAAAAGAAGAGAAATGTCATATGTGATTCGATAAATGACAACCCAGTAGTCCTTGGCCAAGGCAGAATAAAATTAGAAAGGAGTTTCTAATTTGCATTATTTGGAGTTGTGCATTTAAGGATTGAAATACATATAATTAAATAAAATAAGACTTGACAATAATTCCATATCTTATATTTAATTGGGACATTGTATGGTGGAAGGATTTAATTGTACGGTAACTATTTACTCAAAGGTTCTTTTATGATTAATGTTGAAATCTATATTATCTGGAAAGTCGTTGATCGCTAGGGAGGCTTATCCCTATTGTAGAATAAATATTATTTATTTAAATAAATTAATAATTTAATTTATTTATTTAAATAAGATTATAATTGTTATAATTGATTTATTCACAACTAGTTTAATATGGAGAACCTAAAGGGTCACACCATAAAAGGAAGAATAATTATTTAAGAAGTTAATGGCATAATCGTAATAATAAGTTAAGTATATTTAATTTAATCTATGGTGATAGAATAAATTAAATAGCTTAATATTTATTATTTAATATTTTGGAAATATTAAATATAAATTAATAAGAGGAGTCTTATTATTATTATTACTATTATTATTTAATTCCTAAAGGAGTTTGGGAATTAATTAATAAAAGTACTCTCATATATTCCTAATTAGATTAGGAGGCTAAATTAATTAAAAGAGTTTAATTAATTATCCCTAATAAGATTAGGGAGCTTAATTAATTAAAAGAATTTAATTAATTAAATAATACCCTATTTTCTAATTAGATTAGAAGGGTTAACTGATATCTTTATAAGAGGAGTCTTATATCAGATATCAATATACGTAATTCCAACAGTTGGGAGAGTACGCTCTTTTTCTATGAGAGATAGAAAAACTAGGGTTTTGCCAAACACCCATCTTCTTGGATCTTTCTTCTTCCTTGGTGGATCACCTCTAGAGGCCAAACACTTGGGTGGCTAACGTTGATCAAAGGAAGGAACCAAACCTGGTAGATTCAAGTTGAGCGCGAAAAGGATTGGAGGTGAACTTGTACTTGAGGAAGCTCAAATCTTCAAGGGTGTGATTCTTGTTCTTCATATCTTTTCGTTTAATTAATAATTGTGCATAAAGGATGATCCGGGTATATGGTTTGTAAAATTTTTAAACTCTGATTTTCCACGTTTCCGCTTATTTTGTGCAATTTGATTGCGTTCATGAATATTACAAACCTAACAGTTATAACATGCATATCAGTTATAGTAGTTAATGTACATAATGTAAATGACATAAAGTAAAAGACACAAGGAGTTTTAAGTGGTTTAGTGACTCAAGCTCCTAATCCACTCTTCTGCTTTCAACTAGCTGGATTTCCACTATGGAATGGCAGCACCCTGAATCACTAAGATTCCTTCAAGGCCAGCAGCCTTGGGACTTCAGTTCACTAAGAACTCTTTAAGGCCAGTAGCTTTGGAACTTCTTTAGTTCCCTAGGAACTCTTCAAACCCAACAGGCTTGGAACTTCATTTAGTCCCTTCAGACAAGGACTCCTCAGGCCCTGGCTTCTTGTTGTTGAGTTGTTTGTTTGTTTGTTGGAGTTGGTGCTGAGCTGCTAAGATGTCTTTAAGCTCGAACATCTTCTCAGACTTAGCGAGTTTGGCATGATCATCTTTGAAGTGCAGTTGAGTGTTGCATGATGCTCAGCTTCTTCAGTTACTCAACCACTTCTGATGATCCCTTGATGAACTGCCTTGAAGATCATTCTTCTTGATACTTGATGGATGCACATGATGAGTTTCTAAGATTAATGTAAGCTCTAGGTACTTAGAAACTTTCTCATGGTTGACACCATGATGGCGTTGGTGATCTTCTTTCTTGATACTTGATGCCTTCTCATGATGGACTTTTTAAGATGACTGTGAGCTCTTCTCTATGGTACTTAGAGTCTTCCCATGATGGACATTAAGATGACATTAATGCTCTTCTTTCTCTCGGCAGTTCAGAACACTCTTCTTGTAGTAGAACTCTCACTTCTGCTTCATTCTTTATTTGTCTCCAAGTGTTCTTGATGGATCGTAGAGTGAGCCTTCAGACCTTCATTGGTCACTAACTATTTATGTTGGTTAGATCAGTCCACCAATTCTCCAACTCAGCAACTCCAGCAACCTTTGATCTTTGAGGCTCTTGCTGATTTATACTCCTTCCTAATCTTCCCATTGGAAAGTAGCCGTTAAAAGCTTTTTGAATTGCTTCGCAGATCTCGAGTTATTTGGTGCAGACTGCAGATGTGACAAGACATAACTTTCTGACATTGTAGTCTATTGTTTTAACTACCCCATCAGAGATGTCACTTTTATACCTCGGGCAGGTAGTCGACTTTATTACCTCCTTCTGATTTCTCGATCAGAGGTTGTCCTTTTGCATAGATGCTCTCAATAAGCTTTGTTCGAATATCAATCTTCAGATTGAACCGTTGTCAATGCTTCAATCTTCAAATGTATGAACTCTACGATTCTGATGCACGTCTTCTTTGTCCTGATCGTAGTGTCTTGTTGAATGTTGCTCATTGTCTAGTAGAGTCAACACTACGATCCTGAAGAGTGTTCATTGGATCTTTAATGTACAACAGTTCTTCCTTCTTATTGTGCAGTGCTTCAACACTTCTGTTTGCCTCGACTATTCTAAGATACTAATGGCTTGACTTCTTGTTCTCGTCCCTTCTGAATAGCAAGACACTTCAGATTTGTGGCGTGTCCAGCTCGCTTTCTCCTTGTGATCTCCCGTTTACTTATCATCAGTGGACTGACCCAATGCTTAATCACTTTAGCCTTGTTCTTCAGAGGCTGACCAGTATCTCTTGTGTACACTCCATCAGTTCCTTCTTTGTGTGGCAAACACTACGATCCTGGTCGCTTACAAGATCGTTGTCTTCTGTCAACTTGACAGCTACTGCATTTGCTGACTTTTCTTAGTAAGTTACTGAAGTCTTCTTCTGATCAACTTGTAGAAGACTTTATCTCGAATGACTTCCCAACTCAATCAGAATACTGACTAGGTTGGTGCTTGGATCTTCTATTAGCTTGCATGCCATTCATTGAGTGTTCTCTGGTTTCCTTCAGGTGGGATGTATCTTTGCAGTGCCAACCAGGGCTTGGTTCCTTTGGATATTTTGGGAGTGCTCATTTGTTGATAATCGTATTTGCTCTACGATTCTGCATCGGCATTGTGAGCACATCTGTTGAGGTCTTAGTTCTACACTCTACGATTCAGCTTCGGCTGTGTAGACACTACGACTCCGAGATCAGATCTTGACACTCTATAATTTCTATCGTTGTTCTTGTTGTCTTCATCTGATCTTGATCGACTACGATCTCTGCCTCTGATACGATTAGTAGACTCTACGACTCTAAGTGTAGTCTACGATTCTTTACTTGGCTTCGGCAGATGCTCGGTCGGCTCGTAGGTAGGCTGTCTCTACAATTCTGAACATGACTTCCTCAAGCAGTCTTTGGCTCCGAGAAAGTTCTACTCGATACACTACGATCCTTCCTCGTCTCTCCTGGCAGTCTACGAACTCCGAGATCTACTGTAACGGGTCGAATTTATTGAGTCGTGATTCTGGGGACAAAATCCTTTTAAGGGGGGGAAAGATGTGACGAACGAGAATTTTGTAATTAATTTTAATATTTATTGAATTAAATAAATATTTTTTGATGAGTTAATTATTAGATTAAATAATTAATTGATGCAACTGTGGTAGATTAATTTAATTATATGTGTTACATTTATTAAATTAATGTAGAAATTTTATTATCAAAGTATGTGATTATGTGAGCTTATTGTATTAAAAGAAATATTTAATAAGCATATTGGTATTTTAATTATTAATTAGAGATTTAATAAGTTGACATTATCTATTAATGAGAAATTAATTATATGACTATGTGAATTTATGAGAAATTATTATATTTTATTTAAAATATATTAAATAAAATATTGGAGTTATTTTATAAGGAGTGTGACATTAATGAAACTATAGTATAAGAAGTTTATCAAATTAAATGAGAATGAATTATATTGAATAGCCAAACAAGGCCTTAGTAGTGGTTGAGGGCAGTTAACCACAAATTGGTTAACTGACCACAACTACGTCAGTTTAATTATTATATGCGACGTCTTCTTCTTCATTCATTCCATTATTGCTAAGTCTAGAGAATTATCACAAAGAGAGAGAATTAAGAAATTGAGAGAATTTTGAGTTGTTTGATTGATTGAGAAAGTTTAATCCCTCCTATCTACACTAATCTGTGAGTAAATTCTCTCCAACCCAAATTCTACTTTTACGTCATTTAGTTTTTTTTTATGAAAATGGCTTTCAATCAAGTTCTGTGGAATTTCTGTAAATTGGGAAATTGAGATAGGAATATATGTAATAATTTGAGTAGCATAACATGTTTTATATATATTTTATATGTTTCCATATCATAATTTTCAGTAAATGATGACTTGCTATTTCAAAAATTTACAGAGTTTGGGTTTTGGCCATATGGCCTTATACGTGATATTTCATGTATTAATCGTATATTATCCCTAAATTTTACATTCGTATGTTGTTATGCATGTTGATACGAAGAGACCAAAGTTTAAATAAACGGATTCGGTGTTATAACGAATTCGTAGTGACAATTTTCATGTTTTATTTTCAAAACCATCAAGAACATCAAAGTCAGTGAAATTACATGCTTAAACTCTGTGATTATATGTTTTAATGGGTTAAAATCAGTCTTTAGATGTTGAGTAATGTTTGTATACTGAATTATATCATGTGGGTATGTCTAATTTCGAGTAGAAATAAGAAATTGGAAGAAATTGGCATGTTTTGCGATTTTTCATGAATCGCCATTTTCATGTCAGAAATACGCCTGTGCAATAAACGACTCTGAGCATAATAAGAGTCGCATTAACGCGAGCCACGCCAATGATGCCATTATCGATTGTCATTGTAAGCGCCTCCATGTGTACGAGAATCAAGATAAAAGTGAAAGCCACAAGCGCCACTCTCCAGAAAGTTCAGAAATGTAATTTTTTTTAAATGTTTAAGTCTAACAATGTGTTAGTAAATTAATGTAATAAACGTAAAAATATGTTATAAGTATAATGTGATGTTAAAATAGATGTTTAACATGTAAATAACATAATGACATTTGGATTGAATTATTAATACATAATTAGCTTGATAATTCATGAAGTACAAATTATGTGACAAAGTGGAAATTTGACTAAGTATAGTCAATAATCAAAGTAGACAAAGAGAATGAGTTTATGATGATTAGTTTAAGTTATAATTAACTAGTATTGTGAATGTGAATGGTATGTAGGATTAAATTCAAAGAACGTGCTTAGTTAAAGTGTAATCTACGCACGAGGCAAGTTTCCTAACCCTACTTGTCATTATTGTTCAAGTTTATTATTTACCTCAAGTAAATTATCATTTCTATTATTCAAGTTCAAATGTTATATTAAAGATTAATTATCTTTTCAAAGCATGATTCAGTTATACAATAATTGTCCTATTATATACTTCCTGAGATTATTATTCAATTTGAATATCATTATTATTGAACCTTATTAGACTAGGGAACCCGTATTGATTCGACTAGTCCATAGTTGATGAGCGTTCTAAATTTCAGAACCCTTGATGAATTATCCAAACCAAACTTCCTTTTGTGCGGACTCGAATGTCAAACTGAGATGAACAACCCAATGAAAGGGATTTACTTATGCGTTAGCGTTAAGATATTGTGCACAAGATGGTACTAAGGGTGATCCCCTAAGAACGAGTAGAAAGGTCCATAGTCTTACGAGTATTAAAGGTTTCAAGTATAACCCTTGATAACCTAGGACATAGTTCAAGGTCTTATGACCCTTAGAATTCTTTTGATTCTTGTTATTCATTCTTGATTCAAAAGTTGAGTTTTTATTCAGATGTCTTTGATTTACTCACATGTTATTGTACTATTATTTCATTATTATACTTGTGGGCAATTGTGCTCACTCTTGCTTAATAATAACATTGTAGTTAAGAACGAAAGAACCGATGAACCTTCCACTAGTAAAGGCAAGGGCAAAGTTAGCAAATGAGGAAGACTTGTTATTTTATTTGATGATGTATTTATGTTAGGCTTGAGTTAATGATGTTGTTTAAGACTTATTTGTTCATGATTCCGCACAGATGTTTAAGGTTAGTTTAACCTGGGATTGTATTTTATTATTCGGATGATGTAACCCTTAAGGGAAAGATTTTTATTCAATCTATTGCATAGCTTGCATTTATTATGGGTAGATAGATAGATGATATTTGTACAGTGAACACCAAATCCCGTGGAATTGAAGTACCGGATTTGGGGGTGTCACATCTACTATCTTACAGACTACGATTCTGCTTCGATAGCTCTCGAGTTTTCCTCGACCCTCCTGGCAGACTACGATTTTCGGTGCAGTGCTCGACGATCAGACAAGCCTATCTATTACATCATAAGATCAACCTAACATGCTTGATCTTTCTATATTTATAGTCCTTGTACATCATTTCTTTTTATGGACTTTACAAAGTTGTTTTGCTTATGTAGGATCAACCTAACACATTTGATCAATTCATTCTAAGTCCTTATACACATGTTTCTATTATCTATCAAAGGACTTTACAGCTTTTCTTATACAAGCATACTTGCATATTCATTCATATATATTATAATCAAATCATATGTAAATAAGAATATCATTCACATGTTTATTCCTAACAATCTCCCCCTATTTGATTATGACAAAAATAATAAGTGCATATGCATGTTATGAATGAATCTTATATACAGTGAGTAGTTGTATTTCTACAATAGATAATCATTAATGTCATTTATAATAATATAGAATTTAATATACTATGACATTTTATATCCTGCATCCAGAACATACCTAACCACTTAGAGATGTACCTCTTTGGCTCCATTTATACTTCCAGGATGTCTGTTGATCAGCTATTCATTTGTTTGATCTTCTTGCACCTATTCATCCTGGGATGTTGACTTCATTTCTTCTTCTTCTTCTGGCTCCCCCTCAAGCTTTGCAAACACAGGCTCATCATCCTTTGGCTCCCCCTCAGATGATGACCCAGTTTCTTCTTCTGCTATCTTCTTCTCTTGTTTTCTTCTGCTCTCTTTGCCCTTTCTTGAATTCCTCGTACTGTGCCTCTTTCTATGCCTCTTTTTCTCCTTTTTTTGTCATTAATCACTTGAGAGAGCTGTTCCATGTTTGACATAAGCTGCTCCATCATATAAGAGGAGTTAACAACTTCAATCTTGAGTTCTTGTTGGCTTAGCTCAAGTTGCAAGGAGAAGAACTAATTCATGTTGTCAATCTTGTCAGAGAGGACTTGGAGTTGTTCTTCATTGGCCTTCTGTTCTCGTAGAGTTTTTGCCTTCTGATCATTTATGGCTTTTAGATAGATGTGATCTCTTTCTTTGATTTTTAGAGATACATCACCATCGCTTGAAGTCCGCTCTTGAATCGAATTATCTTCGATGTCAACACCGGTGAAAGATTGAGCATCCATTGGAAAAACCATCTCATTCTTCATTGACTAGAGATATCTTCTTGACCAACTCATCGTCGAATTCTTCAATTCTTACTCCTTCAAAAAATCCATAGGAGTTTGGTCATCCGTTGGGGGCAAGTCCGTAGCTCTCTTGTTAGACTCTTCTTCCTCTTCGAGACTCGAGGTCTTTGTATCATAAGATTGGATCATCTTGTAGCTCTCTATCAAACGATTTTCATTCTTGTTGGGGCTTTTTAAATAAAAAAGGAATTTCCTTTATTTATTATTTTGAAATAGTAAGGTTGATTTGATTAATGTGGATAGTTAAGGGTTAAATATACATAAAATATTTCAAAATAAGCGGTATCCTCAAGATAGTATACAGTGGTTATAAAATATTCATTTTGCTTGTCATTAGCCTCTTGGAATATTGGGAAACGTTTGGTGGATCCTTTCACCTTGGTGGAATATTAAATGCTTCACTAATATTTGTCGAGCACTCGGGAATATTAAATGTCCTTTAACCGTTTAGATCTTTGAACTTTTTAAAGCGACCATGTGTGAGCCCATGTGAGCGATTGGATGAGGAAGCGACATTTGAGCGATTGGATGAGGAAAAAGTTTGGGTGGTTATAAATAGCAGGCGTAGTTATTCTGAATTAAAGTTTGTTGGAATGCGTTGGTTAAAATCGATGTCTGGCGTGGTTGCCTGAGTGCACGGTATTGCGCTGATATTATTGTTGAATTATTGATCCTTACGTAAGATGGCACTACTCGATAATTTTCCACGGTGAATTCTTATTCGATATTTTATTTTATTGATTGATAATTCTTTGCGTTGATATTTTATATTATTGTTGTTCGATAATTGTCCTTTGCTGCGATTTCCATTATCGGATCAATAATTCATATTATTTGAATAATATTATTAGATAACATTATTGGCAATGTCTAGAAAGTTACATCTAAGGAGAGGTTTGGTCACTAATTGCGGCGCCTTGATGAGGAGAGATCCTTATTGGAAGCCCCTCTTTCTGAGGAGCGACTGGTTGTCATAAATGTGATTACGTAATATTATTTGTGAATAATTAATTATTGATTCATATGATAAGGAAATATTTATTTTATATGAATATAAATGATGGATTTATTTATGTGGTTATTAATGAAGGAATTAATGTTGAGGTGTTTTATCGGTATTTTATCAGTTGGAGGTGTTAAAAAATCAAATCGGGGTTTTGAGATATATTGCGGGGTTATAATTTTTAATCAAATAGTTGGATTGTAGTAATTTTTGGGTATGTTATACATACATAAGTTGAGTATATGTCCACAAATTTTGAGCGAATTAAAATGCGAATGATTTGTTGTGAATTTTAAGAGGTGTCGGATTCGGAAATTAGGTTTATAATTGATTTTGGTGGAAAATTCTAGAATTGAGTGGGCCCCACTTGTGGTTGGTGAAGAAATGTGCTGAATTTTATTTCAAATGTGGTGGGTGGCAATAGTAGCGAGTAAAAGCCATCGGTGGCGGTCAAATGCCTTTGGGGCTAACATTTTCTATAAATAGAAGGCTAAGTTAGAATTGAAAATCACACGAAACAAAGTTTTTTCTCTTTCTCTCTCTATATTATTGGCGTATTTTGTGAGTATTTAGATACTTTGAGAGTTCTTTGTTCAATCTACAAGTTTCATTGACATCACTTGAGCCTTTCCTTAGAAATCTTGATTCTTTGAGGTAAGGGATATTATTTTTTTCGTAATGATATTATTTCTTGATATCATTATCTTTGAAATGTTGATCTGAAGTTTTTATCAAATTTGGAACTTTTTTTCATATGGGGTTACTATTCATGAGTTCTTATTCACGAGTTACTATTCATGAGTTCTTATTCACGAGATTCTTATTCAAAGTACTATTTAATGAAGCGTGAAAATGTTTTTTTGTGGAATTTCTATCTTTTGGTGTCGAATTACTATTCACGTATCACGGCTTTATTCGCGTATCTGACCTTATTCACGTATCTGACCTTATTCATCGAAAAATAAATTTCTTCTTTTCGTCCAAAATATCTATTTTGGATACTAGCTTTGATTGTATCCATGTTTTGATCATTCTTGAATTTTACACCTTATGATTATTTTTGAGGTATTGTTGGACATGGATAAAACAAAGTACGAATCCTTAATCCTTAATCCTTGTCATTTTGTTTCTTTGGATTCATTCTTTAAAAATATTTTCATCATCCTCGGTCTTAAATGATGATATTATTGAATATCTTTGGCTTTGTAGTGCAAAGATGAATGATTTCTGAAGAATATCTTTGGCACATAGTGCAAAGATGGCGGTGTTTAAATGAACATATTGGTGATGAATATCTTTGGCCTTTAGTGCAAAGATGAGCAGGTGTTGAGATGAACATGGCCAGATTGATGAATATCTTTGGCTTTTGTAGTGCAAAGATGAATATTTGATTTGAGATGAATATTGATTGATATTCTGGGGATAAAATATTGATGATGAATTTATTAAATTCATAGATTATAGTAGATTTCATTCTCTACGTAACTCTTACATGAATTATTATTTCGCATTGCGAATATTGATCTGAAACTTGTTATACATTGTATTCTATCAGATTTTTCCTGTTGGAGACTAACGATAATTTGTTGTATATTATCTTAGTCGTATTATTCTTCTTGGGCTAGTTGAGCTCACCCTTTTCCTTGTTGTTCCATTTTCTTCTCGGGAGGCGAGAATGTAGCGAGTACTAGTCGGGGTATGGAATGAAGGTTCTAGAGAGTTGTTTAGTAGTCCTCACCATTTTTGTAAAATAATGTATCAATAATTATGATGGGGATTTATTTGCGTGTGGATATTGTCTAGAAGACAATATTATATTTAAACTCACGATATATATTTGTCGTATTTCACACGACATTTGTATTATTGAAGTTGTAGTTTGTTTCTTGTACCATGTATTTGGCGACTCGAAATGGGTGTTGTGTATACCTATTTTGGGGGCGTCGCGATTAATATCGAGCTTAGGGATATGATCTCTGGCGGAGATCGGGGAATAAAACTAGGAGGGAGAGGCAGAGTAAATCCTTCGCTAGTGTGTCCTACTAAGCTTATTTGTTGGTTGAGTCATATTATAGGGGTATTATGTGATTTGTTAATTTATTTAATTAACCCTTGTTTTATGATAGTTTTTTAGAATGGCATTGCTTTGAGAGCGTTAACAATGGAGTGAATGAGATCGTGGAGACACCTCTAATCGCAACCGAGGATAATGTGATGTCGGTGAAGAAGAATTAGAGATATCCATGTGGTGAGTGAAGAATTGATAGTTGCATTTTAGAGATAATCGTGAGGTAACGGTGAGAGTGAGGAAGAAGAGGAAGAAGAGGTACTGAAGAGAGTTTATTAGAGGTATTTTATGATCGAAATATAGAATTGCAAAATCGTATTCATGAGTTAGAAGAAGCGCGGCTAAAGAATTGCGAGCGCGATCGTGGATCGAAAAGGATCTGACGATTCAAGCTTGTGTTACGATCGTGATGCTTGAGCGAAGCACTCTTTGGCGAGTATAAGATGATAAAATTTGGAATGAAATTTGAAAGAAGAAATAAGCGAGCAGTGAGAATGAGTGATGCATGGGTAAAAATTTATTTGCAGCGTTGATATTATGGAAAGAGATGTCAATCTAAAAAGAAGATTTAACGATGGCGGGAAGGCGTCGCGTGACAACATCGGCACCATCAACAAATTCTAGGGAAGAAAGCGATCGCCGGTTAGATCTCTGAGATGTGGAGAGGAGGGACATATAAGGTCAAAGCTGTTCAAAAGCCTTCAAGGTATGCTATAATTGTGGAAAAGAAGGACATATCGCTCGAGTTATGCGATATCGAAACCCAGTCCAGCGTGAATGGTGACTCAAAAAGGATGTCGAAGAAAAGTCAAAGTCAGCGGTTCTTGGAAAGGCGTTTGTCGTGGCCGGTCGAAAAATCGAGGAAACGAGCGAAGTTAGCGGGTTAGTTAATTATAAATTCTTGCGAAGTTTATACCTTACTGAATCTGGGTTCTACCCATTCTTTTATCTCTCTTGCTTGCGCTCAGCGTTTGAACTTGACTACGGAGAAATTAGACTTTGACCTATTTATGGAGAATCAGTTAGGAGAAACTTTCATTACATCTGTTGTTTAGAAATCTTGTTTGATTCGAGGTTGGCTTTATCACATTACATTAACCTTATTTCTATAGAGATATTTGCTTTTGATGTGATTTTAAGGTTAACTACTCATCATGCCAAATTGATTGCTTTTGTAAGGTTGTTAGTTTTCATATTCCTAAGCAACTTTGTTATTGAATTCAAACAATCAAACCATTGTAATCAAACATTTTCATATCAAGCCATGAAGTCATTCGTTTATTACGGATGTAAAGTTTTCTTAGTCCATGTTATGGATTTGAATAAAGACACGTCGATTTGAATAATATTCTGTTGTTATTGATTTTTCTTTGTATTTCTGAAGAATTTCTTGGCTTACTCCCAAAGCGATATTAAATTTTGTATCGACTTTGAACACGTACAAAACTCATTTCTAAAATCTCATATCGAATGGCTCTATTGAACTTGAGGAGTTAAAAATTCAACTATAGAATTTGGTACACGAGCCTTTATCTTGTGTGACTCCTTTGTGGAATTCAAAAGCGGAGACTCTCTGTAGGGGCGTCATATTCGATGCGATAGTAAAGCGATAGGTGTCATTGTGACGTCTTATCCAAGATTGGGATATGAGTCACGGTTGAGAGCAACCTAAGTCGATGTCGAAAAGCGTAGTTTTCTAAAGCAGTTGGTTATTATCGGGAGATTCGTGGAAGGATTTTCTTGAATCGCTACTCAGATTAACTTAAGTGACTCGAAAAGATACAAAATTCGTATGGGCGAGGAATGCGAGAAGATTTTCCAAGAGCTCGAGAGGCGACTCATTTCGGCACATATTCTAACCATACCATCTTGAAAAGCGAGCGTGGTAGGTGGCGCGTTGAGTAGAAGATCATATCTTGAGGAGCGAGTGCGATGATGTCAAGTATCGCGTAGAGCCGACTTTAATAGAAAAAGTTAAGGTTGCTCAAGCCCGCAGGCCGGATGGCGTGATCGTATGAAGAAGAAAGTACAAGAAGGAGCTATTAGGGGCGAGAATTGATGAAGAAGGAATACTTGAGTCCACTCTAGACTTTGTGTTCTAACGACTACGATTTGAAGTACAAGATTATGATGGAGGCACACAATACACCATTTGCAATCCATCACTGGAAGTACTAAAATGTATCGTGATCTTGACATACATTTTGGTGGAATAATATGAAGAGAGAGATTGCAAAGTTTATCTCGATGTGTTTAACTTGCCAGCGTGTAAAGGCGGAGCATCTAGTACCTAAGGGTCCGTTGCAACCACTTGAGATTAGGAATGGAAGTGGGAACACATTACCATGGATTTAGATTTTACGGGTCTTCCTACGGTTTCTCAAGGCATCAATGCTATTTGGGTTATTGTTGATAGATTAACCAAGTACGCTCATTTTTTTGCCGTCGGAGACTTATTCCTTGAGCGTCTTGCTAGTATATGCGTAAATGAGATTGTGAGGTTGCATGGCATGCACTGTATCCATAGTTTGGATCGTGACCCAAGATTCACTTCAAGATTTTGGGTTAGCTTGCAAAAAGCTATAGAGCGCAGTTTGCGATTTAGTTCGGCATACCATCCTCAAACGGACGGACAATCAGAAAGGACTACTCAAACTCTTGAAGATATATTAAAACTCTGTGTCCTAGATTTCAAAAGAAGTTGGGATAAGTACTTACCATTGGTGGAATTCTCATACAACAATAGTTATTAAACAAATATAGGCATGGTTCCATTGAAGCATTATATGGACGAAAATGTCGTTCTCGATATGTTGGGATGAGGTGGGTGAAGCAACATTGTTGGGACGAGTTAAATACGATATGACTCACTAGAAAAGATCCAAATGATTGACAAGCGTATACAAGCGGCTCAAGATCGACAAAAGAGTTATGCGGATCTTCATCGAAAGGGCGTGGAATTTAATGTGAGGGATCGTGTATTATTACGAGTTGCTCCATGGAAGGGAGTTACAAGATTTGGAAAGAGGAAAGCTCAATCCACGATTTATTGGTCCATTTCAAATTCTTGTAGGAAGTAGGAAATGTAGCCTATAGACTTGCGTTACCTCCAAGTATGTCTCGTGTTCATAATGTGTTTCACATATCGTACTTAAGTAAATATGTGAAAGACCGAACCACGTTATTGAGTTAGAGCAGGACGAGATAGCAGAAGACTTAACGTATGAGGAGGTACTGTCAAGATCTTGGATAGGAAGGAGCATGTCCTACAGCATGAAAGGTCATACCACAAGTTAAAGTTTTGTGGAGGAATCATGCTATAGAGAAATGACACAGGAATTGGAAAGCGGAAATGAAAGCGAGGTATCCTCACCATTTGAAACACCAGTCGTCGTCGATTTCGAGGACGAAATTTCATAAGGAGGGAGGTTGTAAGACCAAAATTTTTTAAATAAAAGGAATTTCCTTTATTTATTATTTTGAAATAGTAAGGGTTGATTTGATTAATGTGGATAGTTAAGGGTTAAATCATAAATATTTCAAAATAAGCAAGTGGTTATAAAATATTCATTTTTGTCGAGGGAATATTCGTTTGGTGGTGGAATATTAAATCTTGTCGAGAATATTAAATGTACAAATGGTGCGACCGTGTGTGGGCCCATGTGGAAAGCGATTGGATGAGGAAAAGCGACAAAGTTTGGGTGGTTATAAATAACTTGGCGTAGTTATTCAGATTAAGGCATTGGAATACTGGAATTGGTTAAAATCTGATGTCTGGCGTGGTTGCATGATGCTTTACGGTATTGCTGATATTGTTGAATTATTGATCCTTACGTAAGATGGCACTACTCGATAATTTTCACGATGAATTCTTATTCGATATTTTATTTTATTGATTGATAATTCTTTGCGTTGATATTTTATATTATTGTTGTTGATAATTGTCCATTTTGCTGATATTTCCCATTATCGGATCAATAATTCATATTATTTGAATAATATTATTAGATAACATTATTGGCGATGTCTAGAAAGTTACATCTAAGGAGAGGTTTGGTCACTAATTGCTGGCGCCCGATGAGGAGAGATCCTTATTGGAAAGCCCCTCTTTCTGAGGAGCGACTGGTTGTCATAAATGTGATTACGTAATATTATTTGTGAATAATTAATTATTGATTCATATGATAAGGAAATATTTATTTTATATGAATATAAATGATGGATTTATTTATGTGGTTATTAATGAAGGAATTAATGTTGAGGTGTTTTATCGGTATTTTATCGGATTGGAGGTGTTAAAAATCAAATCGGGGTTTTGAGATATATTGGGGTTATAATTTTTAATCAAATAGTTGGATTGTGGTAATTTTGGGTATGTTATACATACATAAGTTGAGTATATGTCCACAAATTTTGAGCAGATTAAAAATGCTGCGAATGATTTGTTGTGAATTTTAAGAGGTGTCGGATTAGGAAATTAGGTTTATAATTGATTTTGGTGGAAAATTCTAGAATTGAGTGGGCCCCACTTGTGGTTGGTGAAGAAATGTGCTGAATTTTATTTCAAATGTGGTGGGTGGCAATAGTAGCGGTAAAAGCCATCGGTGGTGGTCAAGAAATGCTTGGTAGCTAACATTTTCCTATAAATGAAGGCTAAGTTAGAATTGAAAATCACACGAAACAAAGTTTTCTCTCTTTCTCTCTCTATATTATTGGCGTATTTTGTGAGTATTTAGATACTTTGAGAGTTCTTTATTGATTACAAGTTTCATTCGGCATCACTTGAGCCTTTCCTTAGAAATCTTGATTCTTTGAGGTAAGGGATATTATTTTTCAGTAATGATATTATTTCTTGATATCATTATCTTTGAAATATTGATCTGAAGTTTTTATCAAATTTGGAACTTTTTCATATCGGGAGGTTACTATTCATGAGTTCTTATTCACGAGTTACTATTCATGAGTTACTATTCACGAGTTCTTATTCACAGTCTTATTAAATGAAGCGTGAAAATGTTTTTTGTGGAATTTCTATCTTTTGGTGTCGGAATTACTATTCACGCATTATTCACGTATCTGACTATTCACGTATCTGACTATTCATCGAAAAATAAAATTTCTTCTTTTCGTCCAAAATATCTATTTTGGATACTAGCTTTGATTGTATCCATGTTTTGATCATTCTTGAATTTTACACCACTATGATTATTTTGAGGTATTGTTGGACATGGATAAAACAAATACGAATCCTTAATCCTTAATCCTTGTCATTTTGTTTCCTTTGGATTCATTCTTTAAAAATATTTTTCATCATCCTCGGTCTTAAATGATGATATTATTGAATATCTTTGGCACGTAGTGCAAAGATGAATGATTTCTGAAGAATATCTTTTGCTTGTAGTGCAAAGATGAGCGGTGTTTAAATGAACATGATAGGTGATGAATATCTTTGGCCTTTAGTGCAAAGATGAGCAGTGTTGAGATGAACATAATGGATTGATGAATATCTTTGGCTGTAGTGCAAAGATGAATATTTGATTTGAGATGAATATTGATTGATGTTCTGAGGGATAAAATATTGATGATGGGTATTAAATTCATAGATTATAGTAGATTTCATTCTCTACGTAACTCTTACATGAATTATTATTTCCATTGCGAATATTGATACGAAACTTGTTTATGCATTGTATTCATCGAGTTTTTCCTGTTGGAGACTAACGATAATTTGTTGTATATTATCTTAGTCATAACATTCTTTCTTGGGCTAGTTGAGCTCACCCTTTTCCTTGTTGTTCCATTTTTTCTTCTCGGGGAGGCGAGAATGTAGCGAGTACTAGTCGGGGTATGGAATGAAGGTTCTAGAGAGAGTTGTTTAGTAGTCCTCACCATTTTGTAAAATAATGTATCAATAATTATGATGGGGATTTATTTGCGGTGTGGATATTGTACAGAAGACAATATTATATTTAAACTCACGGTATATATTTATGCGTATTTCACACGACATTTGTATTATGAAGTTGTAGTTTGTTTCTTGTACCATGTATTTGGCGACTCAAAATGGGTGTTGTGTATACCTATTTTGGGGGCGTCACAATTTGGGCAAGGCTTTGGAGGGTTAATGGGTTTTGGCTTCGAAGAGGATTCTAGGGTTTGAAAATGGGAGGGAGGGAGTTTCGATAGTTTCTGAAAACTGTTTCCAGATTTTGAATTTTCCTTTATGGTAGTTCCCTCTGACTCTGTATAAGCAGTTATGTGTCAACCAACCATTGGTTGCACGATGTCCAGTAATGAGCTGTAACTCCCCATAAACTTTTTGTTAGATATCTCTTTTAAGAGAGTAGACGTTTAATTAACGTGGATTGATTGTTGACCTCTTTGGTTCGTAGAGTAGCATGGTAAGGTGGTTATGAACTCTACATTTTCCTTTGTTGACTCAACGATCATCTTTTAAGAGATACTGCAGTGGATGGTTTTGACATTAACCCTCATCTTGAAACTGCATAGCTTGACTACTGATGCACCTTATGAGGGCTTGAGCACTTTTTTCAGCAAGACATCTTTCCAACCAGTATTCAAACTTATCTCCTCATAATCTGAATGGTTGGGCAATTGTCCAGACTGCGATCGTCTAGTCTGCTTCTACGATCGCTGACGTTACGCTATGATCGTTGTGGTTGCATCACAATCGTTGAGTTCTCATCAAACTCTACTCTACGATCATTGACTGTCTTGGTCCTTAAGATAAACTTGATCAAGCAATCCTTCTGGGTTAAGGTAGCTCAGGAAGGACCAACCTCTTAGAGTAAGCTAAGGGTTATGTTTATCCCTGAGGTGCTTTCCAGATGAGATACTTTAGAGGTGATTTGCACTGATATCTCTTTTGACCTTTTCTGCTAGGGAGGTCCTTTATCAAATTTAGGTGACTGCATTTGCTGTAATCGTGGTGTCCTCCTGCTCTTACACTACGATTGGATGTTTGATTGTAGGTACTCCATGATTTTGAGTTGCGTGGCTGAAAGGTTATCAGTAGTATGTGTTGAGACATTCCTACTGACTATGGATCTTCATTTGGTTCATCAGCTACAAGGTTTAGGGACTATGTAGCTAGTTCACCGCTTCATAGTATATCTCAGTGTTGTTGTTCCTTAATAGATCACTGTTTCCCCATGTTTATACTGTCTTCTCAGTGAGGTATGATTTCTTTTTCTTCATGTGCATTAGGAAGCATCCCTGCATAGTATATCTCCTAGACTGATCATTTAACAGCACTACGACCGTAGTCTTCTTTGTCAGCTTGTGCTCGTGGAGTTCAGCTCCCGTAATGAGTTCCTCATGTTTGATGCTCGATGATCTTCTGTGGTGAGCTTCCTTGAGGATTCTTCTACTATGACATGCGTTGCATGATTAAGAATCTAAGACCCTTTTTCATCTTTGGTTGAATGGCTTGCTTCTATATAAAGATCAGCAGCCATGTGAGCTTTATTCAGATCCGCTCAGCAGGTCTTCAAGGATAGGCTTTGACATATAGGAGTTTTATCAGAATCTTTCTGAACAGTCTTAAGCCTTCTGCTGGTTGAATCTTCTTGACTGAAGTCTTCTTCTTCAGCATTCCTTAGTGTGGCCGGATAGACCAGGTACCTGCAGGTTAGATACATTTTTATTTTTGGTACCCACAATTAAATGGGTTCTGCTAGGTTAGTTTTCTTAACCCATGTTCCTCATATATTTGGATAATCATCACATTTATCAGCAACAGTCATATTCATTTATGTAACTAATTTAGATAATACATTTTGAGATGCATGATGGTGAGTGTGTGTAAGATTTGTCATTTTAATAACATACTCTTTTTCTTTGATGGTTTCATCATTTGCTGGGTTATGTTCACAAGGTTCAAGTGTTCACAGAGTGAGAATCAACTCTACGATTTATGTGTATCTAGTTGATTCATGGAGGTGATCAGTTTCTATAAATAATGAAGATACTCTTGTAGAGCCGATCATACTCTGTGTGTAATCAAACACTTAGAACATAGGTTCATATATACTAGCCCATCAGCAAAGATTACTTCACATAAGATTAGTTTAACCTGTGATGTTCTTATGACCTATTTCAGATTTCTTTCAAGATGTCATCTTCATCCTAAAATTTGGATGGAGAGAAAGTTTGTAAGCATTCGAGTATCCACCCATAGTGTACTTTCTCTCTTCACCTTTTTAGGTAGATTGTGATTTCTTGAAAGAGTACTGTTATAGTTCATAAGGAGGTACAACATGATGTACACAATTATCTTAGTGAGGAACCGTACCTTTCTGTTGTTAGTTTTTAAGATTCATTTATCTTAGATGTACTGAGGTTAGGCATTAATGTGCATAGTTTCTCATTTGCTCCTGACAGCTTGTTGCTCCAATTAACCTTCAATCAATCAGTCATGGTCTTGAAGATGCAAGCTAGGAAAATCTCAGCATCTTTAGTTCTTTGACTTCCTTGATTTCACAAGGTTTACATCCAGCTGCTGGTTGGCCAGATACATGTTTAAGAAGTTCTTCTTTCTTCTTTGGATAATCATTTCTCTCTCACTTCTGCTTCATTCTTTGTTTGTCTCCAAGTGTTCTTGGTGGATCGTAGAGTGAGCCTTCAGACCTTCATTGATCACTCACTATTTACATTGGTTAGATCAGTCCACCAATTCTCCAAACTCAGAAACTCCAATAACCTTTGTTCTTTGAGGCTCTTGCTAATTTATACTCCTTCCTAATCTTCCCGTTGGAAAGTAGTCGTTAAAAGCTTTTTGAATTGCTTCGCAGATCTCGAGTTATTTGGTGCAGACTGCAGATGTGACAAGACATGACTTTCTGACACTGCAGTCTACTATTTCACCTACCCCATCAGAGATGTCACTTTTATGCCTCGGGCAGGTAGTCGACTTTATTACCTCTATCTGATTTCTTGATCAGAGGTTGTCCTTTTGCATCGATGCTCTCAATAAGCTTTGTTCGAATATCAATCTTCAGATTGAACCGTTGCCAATGCTTAAATCTTCAGCTGTTTGAACTCTACGATTATAATGCACGTCTTTTTGGTCCTGATCGTAGTATCTTATTGAATGTTGCTCATTGTCTGGTAGAGTCAACACTACGATCCTGAAGAGTGTTCATTGGATCTTCAATGTACAACAGTTCTTCCTTCTTATTGTGCAGTGCTTCAACACTTCTGTTTGCCTCGATTATTCTCAGATACTGATGGCTTGACTTCTTGTTCTGGTCCCTTCTAAATAGCAAGACACTTCATATTTGTGGCGTGTCCAGCTCGCTTTCTCCCTGTGATCTCTCGTTCACTTATCATCAATGGACTGACCTAATGCTTTATCACTTTAGCCTTGTTCTTCATAGGTTGACCAGTATCTCTTGTGTACACTCCATCAGTTCCTTCTTTATGTGGCAAACACTACAATCTTGGTTACTTCCAAGATCGTCAGCTTCTGTCAACTTAACAGCTACTGCATTTGTTGACTTTTCTTAGTCAGATACTGAAGTCTTCTTCTGATCAACTTGTGGAAGACTTTATCTAGAATGCCTTCCCAACTCAATCTGAATACTGATTTGGGTTGGTGCTTGGATCATCTGTTAGCTTGCATGTCATTCGTTGAGTGCTCTCTGATTTCCTTCAGGTGGGATGTATCTTTTCAATGCCAACCATGGCTTGGTTCCTTTGGATATTCTTGGAGTGCTCATTTGTTGATAATCCTATTTCCTCTACCATTCTACCTTGGCATTATGAGCACATCTGTTGAGGTCTTAGTTCTATACTCTACGATTCAGCTTTGGCTATGTAGACACTACGACTCCGAGATCAGATCTTGACACTCTACGATTTCTGTCGTTGTGTTTGTTGTCTTCATCTGATCTTACTCGACTACGATCTCTGCCTCTGATACGATTAGTAGACTCTACGTCTCTTAGTGTAGTCTACGATTCTTTACTTGGCTTCAGCAGATGCTCGGTCGGCTCGTAGGCAGGCTGTCTCTACGATTCTGAACATGACTTCCTCAGCAGTCTTTGGCTCCGAGGAAGTTCTACTCGATACACTACGATCTTTCCTCATCTCTCCTGGCAGTTTATAAACTCCGAGATCTACTATCTTGCAGACTACGATTCTACCTCGATAGCTCTCGAGTTTTCCTCGACTCTCCTAGCAGACTACGATTTTTGGTGCAGTGCTCGACGATCAAACAAGCCTATCTATTACATCATAAGATCAACCTAACATGTTTGATCTTTCTATATTTATAGTCCTTGTACATCATTTCTTTTTAAGGACTTTACAAAGCTGTTTTGCTTATGTAGGATCAACCTAACACATTTGATCAATTCATTCTAAGTCCTTGTACACATGTTTCTATTATCTATCAAAGGACTTTACATCTTTTCTTAATGCAAGCATACTTGCATATTCATTCATATATATCATAATTAAATCATATGTAAATAGGAATATCATTTACATGCTTATTCCTAACATACCTAATTTATTAAAGTCTTATGCCCCCATTTTTCAAACCTAGAGGTGCATATGCCTTGAAAAATCCCTGTTCTTTTTCCTCTTAAATTTGTTAGAGAATCAAGTCAGCATATGTTTGTAACATATTTTGGACAGCACGTGCAATTTGAATTTCACGAAAGCAGAGAACTTAACGGTTTAATGCTTTGATATGTTGTTATCTTTTCCTTATGTGCTGCTTAAGTGGTTGTTATCGGCATTACTTAGTTTTTTTATGTTTTGCTTGTTTTTTTTCCTTTTATACTCTGCACTAGTTTCCTTTCAAGTAAAAATTTATGCATTACATGTAAAAATGTACGATGTGTAATACTTCTTCATGCATTACATGTAAAAATTTATAATCTGAAAGTGCATTACATGTAAAAAAATTCGCAGAAAAATATGTGCATTACATGTAAAAATTTATACTCTGCATTCAAGTAAAAATTTATGTACTGCCATTAGAGACACCATGTAAACTTGAGCATGCATAAGATTACATTTGGTCAATAAGAATATTACAGTTGGTCATAGTTGCAGATTACAGACAGATAATGACATTGCAGATTACAGACAAATAATTACATTCAAGCCCACCTTTCTTCAGGTGGCACAATTAATTTTTCTATCTCTATTCTATCTAGCAAGATCAGAAGTTAAACAACCTTCCTTAGAAAAACAAACCATCATGATATGTTTTGCGGAGCCTGAAATCCCCTGAACTTAAACCGTGCTAGTCCTCAAGCACAAAACAAACTACATGTTATGCAATGCAATGCAAAGAGATGTAAAGCATCTAATCTATATGTCTTTGAATCCAACAGCGTCATAAATTCAAAAGTATTCCACCGGCCTCCGAAAAATCAAGCAAACATTTCAACACCTCATATCGAAACCACTCAATAGTTTCTTATCAATCCTCGAATCTTAGATCATCATCACTGATATAGTGTGTGTGTGTGTGTGTGTGTGTGTATGTGTGTGTGTGTGCAACATCCATGACAACTAATACAGACTCAATTTCAATACATAGCCAACTTCTTAGAAGGAATCATACAGAACAAACTCAAAAATTTCAAAAGCAGACAAGTTCCAACTAAAATTAAACAATTACCACTATCAAGGGTTCACATAGGGTACTTATACTTTATATTTCTTTTCTTTTTTTTTCTCACGGGGGCTTTTTGTTCTTTTCCCGTCTTATTATCATTTTCTTTTTTTTTCTTCTTTTTTTTTAACATGACTGTGCAATGCCTCATTCCATTAGGGCGCTAGGTGTTAAGACACCCCTACGGCTGTAATTGCTCAAGTAACAAAGGCCCTGAAACAAGACTAGTCACGACATGTATATATAATGTTTTTTTATAAAGCTTATGTACCCCACATTTATCCCCCAAACTTAGATTATTGCTCAATTCTTCGTCTTCACTGTCTATCCTTGACCTTTTCTCATCTACACTAGCATTATCTTTTAGAAACTCTTTATGTATCAATTTTAATCTAATCAGTCAACACCGATGTTATTAGCGTGCTAACCGTTTTATACCAATTTCAAACAAAAATAAGATCCAATTATAACAGAAACTACATCAAGGTTTTAATAATCAGTGATGTATTTGTCAACTTAATCTCAATCTCATCATTGGCCAATATAAACTGAACTACCACACTACTTGTAATATCCCGAAAAAAAAAATATTAAATTTATATTCTTAAAACATATTGTTTGGACTTTGTCTTTATTTGAGTCAAACTAGTTATTTAATTTGTGTGGGCTAATAAATATTAATAAGTGACAGGTAAATTAATTTAGTACAATTTGGGCTTTAAAATTTATTGGGTTTAATTTACATTTGTGGGTAATAATAAATCCTATTTAAATTAGGAGAGTTAATATTTAATAAATTAATAAATAAACTTAATCTTCCTCACATATATTTTATTACGAATTGGTGGAGAGAAAAGAGAAAGAAAGAAGGGGCTGCCGCCGCTTAATCTAGATAGGGAGTAAATTGACAAGTATGCTACAACTTGAGAGTTATTTATCTATGATGCATATTTATTAAAAACCATTATAATAATAACTAAGGTACAAATCTAATAGATTGAGGAATGCCATCTAGTTTTCATGAATACTGATAATAATTGTAGGAGACATCTTTAACTAAGCTTTATGATTATTAAATTGAATATAATGATTACTGCATCCAGGTTATTATTCGCATAACATCAGTATGTATTGTAGAAATACTTATTAGATTAATTTAAAAGCAATACTAAATGTTTTAATAATTATGGAAGACTTGACTGCTTTTGAAATTGGTGGGTTTGGGTGGTGTCTTAAATTCAATTCAAATGTATATAGATGTAATCTTAGTATCCTAACATGTTCCTCATTAGCACAAATAAATGTTAATTGTATTTTATTATATTATAATATACAAGTTTGAATTAATGAATAAATTGGTTACAATAACATTGATAATAATAATAATAAAATGAATTTATCAATGGGCTAAAGATTGAAGAATAATTTTGCAAACATATTTATATTAATTATTATTTTGTTTAATTAGATCGAACGGAGGGAGTCTAAACGAGTAATATTTGGAATATAAATTTTGGAGTATTAATAATTGATATAAGGCGATGATTAAAGGCATATTAAATAAATTATGAATTATTTGGAATTATTAGTTTGGATTATTTTTAATTTGAGGTGAATATGTTTAGGTTTTGAATAACGTTTCGTATTTGATATCGTTGGCATTTGAGGGTAAGTTTTTGTGGAGTGTGCTATAAATGGTTTGGAAGTATCAGGTACGGATTTCGTACTCTTTCAGCGATACTTTTGTTAAATTTGATTTATTCGTTTTGTTCCTTGTTTCAAATTCTGTTATTATTTCACATAATTATTTCTTGTGAAATTCATATATTTGTTTCATTTTGGAGTTGATACATATGACTCATATTTGTACTCTTTGAAAGGATATCATGTTTAGTATTTATTTTTCATAATTATAGAGCGGTATATGTTGCTACCTTCTTTTTGATACCTTGTGACTATAATTTGATTTGGTTCAACATGTACATATAGAACCCTTTTGTTGGTATGATGTCGCATGTGTTGTGACATAATATTTTTGTTAGAATATACCGTAGGGTATACTTGAGCTATAACCACCTGTGGGTGTACCACAGGCATGTCGTCTTGGCACGAGAGGTATGACACTTTCCGTGGCGGTGTGATTAGTCAACGGCGTCTCCGTTTTGGGCTCCAGAGGAAGTGGGCCATTTGGTGTTTTGTTGTGGGAGGCGTATGGGTTAACCCTAGTTTTCTGTTCTGCGAATTGGTGATGTTGTGTCAAACACACCTATCCGATTTGCATACATTTGGATTGGTTGTCCAATGTGTAATTTGCCTGTGTGGCATCATTTGACTTGCCTGTGTGGCATTGTTTTTACTTGCCTGTGTGGCATTGTATATTTCTGAGCTCACTCGGTATGAAATAACACCCAACCATTTGATTTAGCCTATTATTTCATTGTATTAGTTTTGTTTCTTTCTGTTCAGTTCAATTCATTGAGGTAGTTACTTCAGTTCGTTATTTCTTTATTTTTCTATTGGTTTCGTCAATTTTGTTTATTCAGATATATTTCATTCAGATCTTTGGAGATTATATTTTTGTCTGTATTTACACTTGAGGCTTTGTTCAGTATTTTGTCTCAATTGTTTTCGTATATCAGTTGTATATCTTTTGTATATCTATATCCGTACTGGGCAATTGGCCCATGCTGTGTTTTTCTTTCGGCAGGTTTGCAGGGGTGATTAAGGGCTAGTGTGATGAGAGTGTTGCCTTGACCATCTAGGTTGATTAAATTTTTTTTTTTTGCTAAGTTGTGAGTATTATAAACCAAAGAAAGAAAAAACAAAACAAGGGGCATACCCCGCGAAAGAAATATAGCAACCACATCAGAGACAAAGCCAATGATGTACTTGCTATATCCAAGGCTATAACTGCCAACATCTAAGGTTTGGATATTTTACAATATAAGCGCTAAAATTTTTAACTGAATACAATTTGCATTTAACAATCCTAACACAGTCTTGAGCGAGATCAGTAGCAGCACGGGGGGTTTCACCATTGGCTCATCTATTCCTTTCATTCCATACTTTATAGATAATGATGAGCAATGAGCTTTATAATCGAGAGATGACATTTGGTCGATTTGAGCATGTTGAATGTGATGAATCGGTGTGTCCCCAGTCAAAAGGAAAACCAAGAACCAAATGCATGTACAAAGAAGCACTAATCCAAGAAGAAAATTTGAGAAAAAGCACGATCAAAGTAAAGGTGGGAGAATGATTCGGGGCATGAGCGAGAGACAACAGGAAGCCAATGGCCATGTCACCAACCTCTTATGAAGACCCGACCGGAAGAAGAAAGAATAACGTGGGACTGCAGTTGTGCCATAAGAGTTTGAACCGAGGGGCGTGTGGCACTCCCACAACGAATAGAAGACCGGATATGGGAAGCTTTAAGCAGAGGTAAGGCACCAAAGACACACTGATCCGAGGAAAGGAGAAAGCGGTGACATCTGAAGAAGTTTGTCCTTCATCCGTGCATAAGGCTATGGAAATTGGATATATGGAGGTTGCCATGAGCATTGTCGATGATGTCACCGACTTTGGGTGAGAAAAGCGGACCGAATTTGAGACTATAGGATCGGTGCGATGGTGGCAAGAAGCGGTTGTCTCAGCCAAGGTCTTTCCATAAATTGATGTTCTGGCCGTCACCCACTTTTATATGTAACAAAATTGATGGCTAAGCTTCTAAGGTTCAGGACTTTGCGCCAAATCCGGGAGGCATTAGAGGGGATGGGGGTAGTCCAAAAGTTGTGCTTCAAGAGGAGAGTTTTGTTTACCCATTGAGCCCAGAAAGAGGAACTTTTGAAACAGATAATCTGCCACAGGTGGAGCATAATTTGTGTTTTGTTCCATTCAACAACTTTTTTAATACCTAACCCACCTTCAGATAGGGGCAAGGTGACACGGGCCCAAGAAACCTTTGAACCATGTTTGTCAAGCGAGGAGCCCTTCCAAAGAAATCTAGACAGGAGCTGTTCAATTTGCTTGGTGACTGATTTGGGAAGAACAAAATAAGCAGACCAATATGATTGAATAGCAAACAAAATGAATTTAATAAGTTGTAGCCTACCCGCAAAGGAAAGGAAGCAGTTAGCCCAGGACTTAATTCGAAGGGTGATCTTTTGAATAAGGGGCAAGCAATCATCGGTGAAAGCTTCGATGTGATGAGGGGCACTCCTAAGAATTTGACATGCAAGGAGCCCAGGCCTATATTGAGAGATGTAAGAATGGTAGCAGCCAAATTAGGAGGGACGTTAGCGAGGAAACACTGACTTTTCTTTGAGATTGATGGATAAGTAGGAGAAGCGGTGAAAGCATCAAGGCTATGCTTTAGAAGGTTGATGATTGCATGTCACCGTGACAAAAAGAAGGAGGTCATCATCCAAAGCAAAGGTTTGTAATTTTCACAGCCTTTGTTCTCCAATGGAAAGAAAAATTTGGAGGAAGAAGCTTTATCAAGAAGGAGAGCAAGGACTTCCATGACTAAAATAAAGCAGATATGGAGAGAGAGGGTCGCCTTGGCGGATACCTTGTTTGCCTTGGAAATAGCCACACAATTGACCGTTAACTTTAACGAGAGAACATAGTAGAGATATGCAACTAATCCATTGTATAAATTTAGAAGGGTAGCAAAGAGGGCGAGAACATCAAAAGGAACTCCCATCGAAGCAGTCAAAGGCTTTCTTCAAATCAATTTTAACCGCACATCTAGATGGGCGGAAGGTCTATGGTAGTTTCGAATAGCTCTTGGGCCAAAAGAATGTTATCCACCGATTTTCGTCCGGTATAAAAGCGACTTGAGAGAATGAGATGAGGTCGGGGAGAGTAGCTTTGAGTCTAGTTTGCTAGGATTTTGGATATGCATTTATATATAGAATTGCAATGAAGAAGATATAGGTAGGAAGTCGAGACATAGAGGTGGGGTTTGGGACCTTAGGAATAAGAAGCGGCAATGATGGCATTGGACTCTTTAAGCATATGTCGAAATGAAAAGGATTGAGCAACTTTGACAAAATCATCCCCACACGGTGACCCAAGAATGAAGAAAGAAGTTCACGTTGAAGCCGTGGGGCGGGGCTTTTGTTTCTCTGCATGCCTTTAAAGTAGATAGAATTTCCTCAGAGTAATGTGAGGCTGCAAGAGAGGAATCATATCGAGGTTGATCGCTTTGTAATCACTTCACTTAAGGCCTCCAGACCGAGGTAGGAGGAGGTGTTTTGGTACCCAAAAGATTTTGGAAGTAGCTTGGCAATGATGGACTTAATCTGCTCGGATCTTGAGTCAAGACACCTGGTTGTCCTCGATAGCAAGAATCTTATTTGAATTCCACCGACTTTTGGTTTTGGCGGGGAAATATTTGGTGTTTTTATCCCACAAAGAGAGCCATTGAATTTGGATTTTTGTTGAAGAAGTTGCTCTTCTATAGTGAGGGCATCCCATAGATCCTTGGTAAGTTTCCTTTGAAGATCAAAAATTTCCGGGGAGATAGGAGTATTAGGCAGGTTGGATGGTCATTTGAAGAGCATGAAGAGCTTGCCTAGCCATTTGGACGTTTGTAGCAATGAGAGCCACATTGCTTGTTCAGATCAATAAGAGCTCGTTTGGTTCTAAAAGCTTTTTCATGAGAACAAAAAGAGGGGAGCCGATGATATTGCGAGTTCAAGCTTGGGAAACTACCTCCTCGTAACCATCCAATAGGGTAAGATGATTGAAAAAATTGAAAAGGCTTGAAGGATTTGGGAGCGAGAGAGACCCGATGAGACAAAATGGTGGGATTATGATCGGAGAACCCTCTAGCCCCAAAAGTAGCCAGAGAGTGAGGCATTTGAGTGAACCCTCTAGACCAGTAGACGAATTTTTGCTTTTGATTATTTTGATTCTAGTTGGAGAATTATATTTATTACTTCATTGATGGATATCACTATTAATATTTTGAAGTTATTAGTGCTTTGTTTACTAATTTTGAGGTTTGTTGTGCTTTGCACGTGACCTCCCTTTCCTTTTCGGGAAGGGGTTGTTACAGAGATGGTATCAGAGCCAGGTTCTTTCTTGTAGAAAACCTATTTAGGTTTGGCCTGTGAGTTATGGGTAAACCATTGGGTAGACATAGGAGTTGATTCGATTGTATTCTTTGTTTGGTTGGTCTCTATTTTGACCAACTGTCGATTTCTTTTCGATTTGTAGTTGATTTGAGGAAAGTGGAATAATTCGTTAAGGTGATTGAGTAATGATATTAGTTAAGAATTGTGATTTAATCATTGAGATGAATAAAGTTATACTTTGTATAGATAAGAAATGATCTTATATAAGATGCGATTATGATGTGAGTATTTATATCGACGAGTATTTGATTCTGGAATTTTTTTTGTTAGAGTTGTTCTTTTTTGTGTGACAATTATTATGATCGTTAAATTGAGGATTTGATTTGAGTTAGGTTTTGATTTATGTTAAGCTTGTGGATAATTTGAGGTTTGTGTATTGATGGCATACTATGATAAATTGAAAATGATTAAGTATAGATGATTTCTTATAATTTGAGTTGTTGATATTCGAGGTAATTAGATTAATCATTTGGAGTTAATGATCAATTTTGTGGCTATTTTCTAGTACGATATTGAAGTTATGTTTTATGAAGTTTCTTTGTGATAGTATGGGGAGACATTGAAAGTTATTGGATTAAGGTTTACAATAACGGAAGATTGATTTATTATATGATTAAATAATAAGTGATGAAATTCAATTAATTTTGAGAGATCTTGAATATTTATAGTTTGCTTATGCAGATAGTAGAATATTTGACTTAGAGTTGATATGTTGATAAAAAGATCTTAGTAGTATATTCTTTGGTGTAATAATATTTAAGAACTAGCTAGTTCGAATTGAGGTTTGAATATTTTGATGCTCTTGAGGATTTACGAAAAGTTGATATAATTTGTAGAGTTGTTTGGTTTATCCGATATCTTTGGAGTTTTGTATGATTTTATGTAAATTAAATAAAAATAATTTGTTAAATCCTTGTCATGTATGGAACATAAAGCGTTTTACTTAATTTAAAAATAATTTTAGATATTTTGGGTATTGAATCGTATTTAGATGAAGAAAATTTTTGTGATTTCAATTATGTTCAAGAGTAAATGCGTTGCAAGAATGAAACTCAAAGATATTAGCGACGGCCCGCACCAACGGTGGATCATGTGATCTAATTTGATGCAACACGAAGAACCTTACCAAGGCTTGACACGGTAGCTGACGAATCTTTTACAAGTACATTGATAATTACGTGGGCCGATGACTTATCCGCGTTGATCGTAACAAATGGTGGCGCTACGTCGTAACTAAATTTTTTTTTAAAGCTTATTTGAATTCCGAGGACGGAATTATTTTTAAGGGGTGAAAAATGTAATGACCCATTTTTTTTATATATAATTAAATATTAATTACTTTTATTTTATACAATTGTATTTAAATTGAAAAAGGTAAATGATTTTGTTTCCCTCTATTCTTCCTTGTTTGGTTTGGAAAATTAAATTCTTTTAGTAGATAATTAAATAACTGATTAAATTAAAATTGAGGAAGATAATTCTTTTTGTTAAAGTCTTGTGGTAAAATCATTCGGAACGGGAAACTACTTGGGAGATAAAGGAGTCTATTCTAGCGGAGTATCCACATCTTTTGATAATTAGATACATTCATTCTTTTGATTCCGGGGACGGAATCCTTTTTAAGGGGAAGGTAATGTAATATCCCGAAAAAAAATTAATATTAAATTTATATTCTTAAAACATATTGTTTGGACTTTGTCTTTATTTGAGTCAAACTAGTTATTTAATTTGTGTGGGCTAATAAATATTAATAAGTGATGGGTAAATTAATTTAGTACAATTTGGGCTTTAAAATTTATTGGGTTTAATTTACATTTGTGGGTAATAATAAATCCTATTTAAATTAGGAGAGTTAATATTTAATAAATTAATAACTAAACTTTATCTTCCTCACATATATTTTATTACGAATTGGTGGAGAGAAAAGAGAAAGTAAGAAGAGAAATTTTGCAAAGCTTAATCTAGATAGGGAGTAAATTGACAGGTATGCTACAACTTGAGAGTTATTTATCTATGATGCATGTAAGACCCCAACTTGTTATTAATGAAATTTAATTTCTCTATTTAATATTTTGAAATAGTAAGGGTTGATTTGATTAATGTGGATAGTTATGG
>CM035170.1:44163292-44251628 GCA_020205615.1 Panax quinquefolius
CGAGACTTAGATCTTTACGATTAAGGATGTTTGGACTTGAATATTGTTCAACACATGTTCTATGTTAATTTCTCTTCATAGCCCGACGTCTAGAACACATTTAACATGAACAGATTTCGCGATATAAGGTCAACAAAAGCGTTGACCGGCCATGACTTAATTTTCTGGGCAGCCCAGAAATATGATGATCACGTCTGACAGTGATTTCAAAGCTTTATATCTTGCTCATGTATTATGATTTGACCCAGATATTGCTTTACACTTGTAGTATTACATCAATACTACAAGATCAAAGTTATAGCTAGCCCAGAAACACTTTACACAATGAATTAATCATGGTCAAACGTGGTCCCTCGAAATTAACTTGTGAAGGTTTGGGTTTCTCAAGAACACATTAGACTAAACTTTCTGTCGCTAAAGGCTATAGTGACAGACTTTGTAAATTTAATTAATTTATTTTCCAAAAATCATTAATAAATAGAAATTTATTATTAAAAATTCCAAAAATAGTTTTAAAAATTATTTTAAGTTATAAAAATTATCTTTTAATAATTAGACATATTTTTTATAAATATTAATATTTATTTGGATATTATTGATATTTAATTTATTTAATAAATGTATTAAATAAATTGTTTAAAATTATTTTATTATATTAAAATTATTTTTAATGATACTAAAGTATTTAAAAATATTTTAAGTTATAAAATATAAATTTTAATATTTTAAAAAAATCATTAATTATTTTATATTAATGATATTGGATTTATTTAGTAATTATATTAAATAAATTAATTAAAAATGATTTTAATTTATAAAAATCATTTTAAATGAACATAAATAGTTTTAAAATATTTTAAGTTATAAAATATAACTTTTAATATTTAAAGGTAAATTTCATTAATAATTTAATATTAATGATGTTAGTTTTATTTAATAATTATATTAAATAAATAGTTTTAAAATAGTTTTATTGATTTAAAATCATTTAAAAAGGAAAAAAATAAATTAAAAATATTTTAAGTTATAATTAATGACTTTTAATATTTTGATAAATAATACATTAATACTTAAATATTAATGATAATTATTAAAAATGATTTTAATTGTTTTAAAAATCATTTAAGGGTAATAAAATGTTTTAAAAATATTTTGAGTTATTATAAATAACTTTAATATTTTTGTAATGGTTTCATTAAAGTTTAATATTAATTAAATATTAATAATAATAGAATTATTTAATATTTAAATCATTTAATAATGGTTCCAATGTTTGAAAAATCATGATAAATTATAATAATTATTTAAAAATTATTATAAGTCATTTAAAAATAATATGACTGATATTTACAGTTATTGAATTACTAAATGGAGTTTTAGACTCGATAATTACCCGATAAAGCCATTGGTACACTGAAATATTTCAGAAATTGATCCAGACTTGGATAATTAGACTAGATACGGGTTTGTTTATGATTCAATGACTGCTAAACATATGTGACAATGTGATTAAGTTTTGTGCTGACTACATATAGTAGTACTATGTGATATGATATGTTATTCTAATCGAACGAATGATCTTATTAATGATAGGTTTCGATATAAAAGATAAAACTAAGTTGCGTTATCGTAAGCAGTAGCTCAGGCAAGTATCCTACCTTTGCATTTACTTTATGCAATGGACCTGAGTAAGAATATTTCAGAATTTTATTATTATTGTGCCAGATATTTATTCTGTTTGTTAATTTCTAAATATGGTTATACAAGTGTCCTCACTTGGATAATTATTGTATTTAATCACATGTTGATACATACTTATTTATTTCCAGTATGTATATGATGACTCAAAAATCGTCTAAGCTATTTGATTCAGCTAGACATAAACTTAAAAATATTGTTGAACAAGATAGAACTTTATTGTATCCAACCAAATTGTTTTGGTTCGGATTCCCGACTAAGTATGAACATCCCGAACATGGAAAAACTTTTGTGCACCTAAGGTGGATAAGATGAACGATAATATCGTTCTTGCATGTAGTATTGATCAATACAGGGCATAACGGGTTGATCACCCCCGTGCCTGTAAGTTATGACGGTCTGCAGATGAATTTCTGTATACCCTTTTGAAAATAGAAAACAATGTTCACAGTCTGTCGACTGATCTCCAGTTATAGTCAGTACGTAGTTTCAAAAATTTGATATAAAAGTGATATGTTGTTATTATTTGTTCAGTTTACTTCACAACTATTGATTCATTGTAGAAGTGTCATTCAAAGAAAACATTTAATTTTTTCAGCTAATATCTATTGTTGTTATTACTTGTTGGGCAATCAAATGCTCATTCTTGCTTTAAATTTAAATATTTTTAGCTAAGTATGATCAACCCGAAGGATCAAGCAAGAACAAGGTGAAAGAAAAATTGTTCGAATGAGTTTTATAATATTTTGTGTAATAGTTAAGGTTTATTAAGACAATGATATTTATTATCTATGATGTAATGAATGTTTAAAGGTCGCGTACCTGGGATTTAGACTCTGATGCATATGTAAATTATGTTTGGTATTTATATTATTGTTACTATTATTAGTATTATTCCGCTCATAGAAATGGTATCGTGAAGCACCGAGTTCGGGTTTCAAGTACCTGAATTTGGGGGCATCACAATCTAACTCCCCCAAACTTAAAAATTACAATGCCCTCATTGTATAGATATAGCAGTAAAAATATGAGGACTTCCCTGTAAGCACTTTAAGCATAGGGTGGTGGTGTGTTGTGTTCTTCTTCTTCCTCCAAATCACTTGGTCGAAAGCGTGGCATTGGACCCGGTTGTAGGTATGGAAATTGGGCAGTAGGATTGAAGCTTTAGAGCGTCGTGTTCAAAGATAAGAACGACCGGTTCATTACATCAAACATATGGTCTTGTCTCGTTGTGGGCCGGCACATCTCTCGGCGTGCTTCCTTGTTGTTCTCATCCACTTGACGTTAAAATGCAAGAAACTGAGGGCTAGATATTGTGTCGGAAGATGGTTCCGCCTCAGTTCCTTGCTCTCCCATAGCCTCGTCCTCATCATCCGAGGTGTCTTCAGCGTCAACTTCGTCCTCCGAAGCTGATGGAAATACAAAACCTAAACCTCTAGGATGTGATTCACCTCCGGCCCACACCACCAAGTACCGCGCGATTATTCTGGAATCTAGTAGCTGCAGTGGCATCTGAGTGGGTTCATCATCAGACCATCGAACTCCTGCTTGGCGACATAACCCACAAATGAGTGATGGGTGTGGCAAGTCGCCCGAGAAATTCCCTCTTAAGCATCGGCGAATGGAAAAACTGATTATGACCCCGACGTCGATGATGAAATCTTGCACCATCGTATATAAAAGTAGTGCCTTCTCTTTGGTCATGTCCGATGTGTTTGCGTGGATGGAAAAAGTTTCGCACATAAGAAGGCATACCCTATCTTCCCATACCTGCTGAGATCTTTACTGTGAAACACTGTTCCTCCTTTCCGACCCTTGATCCATGTTGTTCCCGGCTAAGTCATTTCTTTGAGAACCTCCTCAAAGTCAAGGTTGAAATCCCTCAAGTGAGCATATTAGCACTGTCTAGGCACCCACAACCGATAATACATGTTGATGGCATCGACACTGAACGGGACCAATCTACCCCGCACAAAAGTGTTGAAAGGTGTTTTGTCCTCGGCGTTTGCATAAAATTCTCGGACCACATTTACCACAGTGGCCTCGGGCTCCTCCGTTAATTTGTTCCATCCTTTCTGATAAATCTGTTGCATCATCTCCCCATCGATATGGTCCGGTGCCAACCCCCGCTCCGGTGTGAGTGCTTTTGTAGACATGTAATCATATCGGTCGGTGGCAGCGGCACTTATGAACTTGTATCGATTGAAGGTTCGGGATGGTGGTGTTGTTGTGGAACTCTCCCCCCATTGCCTCTTTGATGTGGGTTTAGGTGTCATTGATTTCCGGAAGTCTTGACACAATATTCCCCCTAAACTTGGTTCACACAAACTGTCGAACACTTGGTGTGCACATCGGTTTAACCCCCCAAAACTTGATAATTATGCTTCTACTATGGTGCTAGGAAGGGAGGGAATAGACGATACGGTGCTCACTCTCAATTGGTATAGACTAACCTCACTAAGAACCCGAATTCATAGTTTTCTGAGTTGGAATTGTATGTGTTGAACTTGGGTTGTGAGGGTGTGAATTTATAGAGATGGTAAGAGTGTGCAAGGTTGTGGTGTGAAGTAATGGGGTAATGGGTAATGTAATGGAGTAGGGTGATGGATTTACAGTTACAAAATCATGGGTAGATAGTGGGGATTATGTATGGGAATGGGAGGTTCATTTGATGTAAGTTGTAAGAGTGGGTGCATATGTAACTGCTGAACCAGCCTTTTCAATTCCAGGACCCCCGCCCCGGCGGGGGGTATAAGGCTAAAGAAGCCCGCCCCGGTGGGCATGCCCTCTGTTTTTGAATTGGAGAGACCCCCGATGGGTTCTGTTAACTGAGGATAATTGCGTTACCATGCTTAGGTTCTTATGCATGTTAGGTTCCTGCACAATCATGAAACATAAATATAAGTAGGTTTTGAGCAATCCTAAGCATTGTAACGTAATTATCTAAAGATGACTTCAACTTTTAACTACTAATAATTGAATTGACATGAAATGAATCAAAACTAACATTCTAATCTACAATCTAACTAGTATGGATAAAATATGAAAAATTAAAAAATGATTGGGTTGCCTCCCAATTAGCGCTTGATTTTAAGTCGTTCAGCCTGACTATTCCATGTTTATGGTGCGTCGGATAATGTGATTGCGATGACATCCGTGTTGGATTTGCCACCCCAATAATGTTTCAACCGTTGACCTTGAAGGTTTTCAATGGGTTTCTACTGTAGAGTTCAACGGCGCCATGGGAGAAAAATCTTTTAATGGTGAATGGACCCGACCACCTTGATTTAAGCTTGCTTGGGAATAACCTCAATCGTGAGTTGAACAACAGTACTGATTGCCCCGGCTCAAACGTTCGGTGCATGATTTTTTGGTCGTGCCATTTCTTAACCTTTTCTTTGTATAATTTCGAGTTCTCGTACGCTTGCAGTCGGAATTCATCGAGCTCATTTAGCTGAAGTAGTCGCTTTTCACCCACAGCTGCTTGATCGAAGTTAAGTTTCTGAATTGCCCAGTAGGCCTTATATTGTAACTCGACCGGTAAGTGATAAGCTTTCCCATAGACCAATTGATATGGTGACATATCAATCGGTGTTTTATATGCAGTCAGGTAAGCCCATAGTGCATCGTCCAACCTGAGAGACCAATCCTTTCTATTCGGGTTTACCACCTTTTCCAAGATTCTCTTCACCTCCCTGTTTAAAACCTCAGCTTGACCACTGGTTTGGGGATGATATGTTGTAGCTACCTTATGGTTGACCCCATACTTTGCCAAGAGAGCTGTGAATGATCGGTTGCAGAAGTGACTACCTTCATCACTTATAAAAGCTCTTGGCGTGCCAAAACTCATAAAATATTCTTCTGTAGGAATTTGAGAACCACTTTGGCATCATTGGTTAGGAGTGTCACGGCTTCAACCCATTTTGATATGTAATCCACCGCAAGCAATATATACTGATTATTGAACGATGATAGAAATGGCCCCATGAAATCGATGCCCCAAACGTCAAAAATTTCAACTTCCAAAATCATTTGGAGTGGCATCTCATTCCTTTACGATATGTTGCCCACCCTTTGACATGTATCACAAATTTTAACAAACTGGTGGGCGTCCTTAAATAGAGTAGGCCAATAAAACTAAGCTTGAAGCACTTTTGCCGCAGTTCTCTCACTACCGTAGTGTCCCCCATACGCCAATGAGTGACACTCATGCAGTATGTTCTTCACTTCACTGTAGGGCACACATCTTCTGATCATCTTGTTGACGCACTGTTTGAAGAAGTAAGGCTCGTCCCACATATACCACTTCACCTCATGGAGAAACTTCTTTTTCTGTTGTCGTGTAAGATCAGGGGGAAGAATGTTGCTCACTAGATAATTCGTGAAATCCGCGTACCATAGAAATTCTGTATTTATCCCAAATAGTTGCTCATCCGAGAATGACTCGTTGATTACACACTTGTCCTCTTCCTTTTTAACCTGATTTTCCAGCCTAGACAAATGATCGACAACTTGGTTCTCCGTCCCCTTTCTATCCTTTATTTCTAAATCAAACTCTTGTAAAAGGAGAATCCATCGGATAAGGCGTGGCTTAGCATCTTTTTTCAAAATCAAGTACCGAATGGCAGAGTGATCTGTATAAACTACTACCTTTGTCCCGATCAAGTATGCCCAAAATTTATCGAACACATATACTACTTCAAGAAATTCCTTTTTCGTAGTTGTGTAGTTTATTTGAGTCTCTGTGAGTGTCTTACTTGCATAATATATGGCATGAAATACCTTCTCTCGGCGTTGACCCAAAACAGCTCCAACCGCATAGTCGCTTGCATCACACATTAACTCAAAGGGCATGGTCCAATCTGGCGCGACAATTACGGGAGTTGTGGTCAATTTCTTCTTTAACAACTCGAATGCCAATTTACATTCCTCATCAAACTTGAAAACCGCATCCTTCTCTAGAAGACTGCACAGAGGTTTTACAATTTTAGAGAAGTTTTTATAAATCGTCTATAAAACCCAGCATGTCCCAGAAAACTTCTAATTTCCTTAACTGAACTCGGTGGAGGAAGCTTTTTAATTGTTTCCAACTTCATTTTATCAACCTCTAATCCTTGAGCCGAGACCTTATGCCCCCAAATTATGCCTTCTTCAACCATGAAGTGGCACTTTTTCCATTAAGTACTACATTCGTGTCTGTGCATCTTTGTAAGACCATTACCAAATTCTCCATACATGCATCAAAATCATCCTCATAGACAGAGAAGTCGTCCATGAAGACTTCCACATTTTTCTCCACCATGTCCGAGAAGATGGCCATCATACACCTCTGGAAGGTAGCGGGTACATTACACAAGCTGAACGACATTCTCCTTAATGCGAATGTGCCGTATGGGCACGTGAATGTCGTCTTCTCTTAATCTTCAGGAGCGATGATGATCTGATTATAACCTGAATATCCATCCAGTAAGCAATAGTACTCATGTCCCGCTAATCTGTCCAACATCTGATCGATAAAGGGAAAAGGAAATTGATCTTTGTGGGTTGCCTTATTCAACTTCCTATAGTCCATGCAAACCCTCTAACCAGTCACTGTCCTTGTCAGAATTAGCTCATTGTCATCATTCTGAACCATGGTCATTCCTCCCTTTTTCGGCACACATTGCACCGGACTAACCCACTTACTCTCTGAAATCGGGTAAATGATACCTGCATCCAACCATTTCAGGATTTCTTTCTTGACCACTTCTTTCATGATTGGGTTAAGCCATCTCTGTTGCTCCACTGTCGGTCTTGCATAGTCTTCCATCAAAATTATATGCATGCAAAAGGATGGGTTGATTCCTTTGATATCTGCGATTGTCCATCCTATAGCCGATTTGTGGTCCCTAAGCACTCTCAGCAACTTTTCTTCCTGCAATTCGTTAAGTGCAGCAGAAATAATAAAAATTAAAGAATTAGAATGGCCTAAGTATGCATACCTGAGGTGTTTGGGGAGTGGCTTAAGTTCAAGAGTCGGTGGCTCCTCCAATGACGATTTCATCATTGCTGTAGCTTTTTCATCCGTGTGCAATGGTTCAAATGGTGCTCTAAATCGGCTAACCTATGGTAAGGAGTCTAGCATCTGCAAGTAGTCCACAAATTCCAGATCATCTGATTCTTTATCTCCCAATAGTTTTGTTTCCAATGGATCGTTAACCAAACTCTTTCCCATGTCTTCGCTGATTATCTAATCAATGATATCCATCCGAAAACAATCTTCTTCATCCGTAGGAAATTTCATGGCCTTGAAAACGTTGAATTTTACTTCTTGATCTTGGACCCTCATCGTTAGTTCACCTTTTTGTACGTCGATGAGTGTCCTACCCGTAGCCAAAAACGGTCTCTCGAGGATGATTGGAATATTCTTATCTTCCTCAAAATCCAGAATAATGAAATCCGTGGGGAATATGAACTTGTCTACTGTAACCAATATGTCCTCCACAATGCCTCTCGGGTACATGACCGATCTATCCGCCAACTGTAAAGAGATGTTCGTAGGCTTTGGAGCTGGCAAACCCAATTTTGTATAAACTGATAACGGCATAAGGTTCAAATTTGCTCCCAAATCACATAAACATTTATTAAAAGCCATATTCCTGATCGTGCACGGAATGGTGAAACTCCCCGGATTTTTCAACTTTAGTGGCAACTTTCGCTGTAATACTGCACTACACTCCTCTGTTAATGCCACTATCTCGAAATCTTCCAAATTTTTTCCTGGACAAGATCCCTTTCATGAATTTTGCATAACTTGGCATCTGCTCTAAGGCTTCTGCGAACGGGATATTAATCTGATGTTTCTTAAAAACTTCCAAAAATTTCGCAAATTGCTTGTCTAATTTCTACTTTTGAACTCTTTGCTGAAACGGCGGGGGAGGATACATAATTGGCTTGCCATCTAACTTTGTTTTCTCAATTTGCTTATCCTCACCTTGTTTTTCTTCAATCACTTTGGTGTCATCAATTTTGTCATCCGATATAGCTGAATTTTCTGCACCTTTCTCATCCAAATGTTTTCCACTTCTCAAGGTGATTGCCTGACATTGTTCATGATTTCCCTTCGAATTTCTTTTGGTGTCACTTGGTAGAGTCCTTTGAGGTCTATTGTTCAATGCGAATGCAATTTGTCCCATCTGATTCTCTAGATTCTTGATGGCTATCTCTTGCGATTTCATTGCCATTGCTTGATTTTTCATAGCTACCTCGTTGCTCGTTATATACTTTGATAGCAACTTCTCTAAATTAGATTTCCTCTCTTGATGTTGAACTGGTTGTTGTTGATTTTAAAATCCAAGGGGATACGATGGTCGTGGAGCTTGCTGATTCTAATTATTATTCCACGACAAATTCGGATGATTCATATTCCCCTAATTATATGCATTCTAGTACGTATTCTGTGGAATTATGTTGTAGCTACCCATAAATTGTACTAACTCTGGGTTGATTGCACATTGATCCGTCGGATGTTCACCCGCGCACAACTCACAAATAACTACAACTTGTTATGTCTGTCTCTCGACCAAACGTCAAACTTCTTGGAGAGTGCTGAAATTTGTGCTGTTATTACCGTCACTCCATCTACCTCTAACTCTTCAGTGACTGTAGGTTATGTCATTTTTGTCATGGGCCACTGATAGTTGTTAGCAGCCATTGTCTCTATCAACTGATATGTCTCCTCATAGTTCTTTGCCTTAAAAGCTTCTCCTCGACGCTGCGTCAATACTGGTCATGAGATTCCCATGTAGTCCGTTGTAAAATGTATTCATCTGCAACCACTTAGGCAATCCATGATGTGGGCATTTTCTAAGCAATTCTTTGTATCTCTCTCATGCCTCGTACAATGACTCCCCATGTTGCTGATCAAACATGGTAATCTCGTTCCTCATCTTTGCAGTTTTCGTTGGCGGGAAGAATTTTGCTAGAAATTTCTAAGCCAGGTCATCCCATGTCGTTATCGAACCCGCTGGTAGAGAGTGTAACCAACTCTTCGCCTTATCCCGCAGAGTGAATGGGAACAAGCAAAGTCTAACTGCTTCATCCGACACCCCATTGTACTTAAAAGTATCGCATATTTCCAGAAAACTGATCAAATGCTCGTTAGGATCGTCATTTGAAAGTCCCCCAAACTGAACCGAGTTTTGTATCATCTGAATAGTCCCAGGCTTAATCTCGAATGTATTCGCAGCTATTGCAGGCCTGGTGATACTCGACTATGATTTCTACCACCTTGGGTGTAGCATAATCCTCAACGCTTTACGGTCTTGGTGACCATTGCTTCTTCTTTGTCAGAATTTTCGAAGTCGTCCCTTGTTTCCTTGATCCACTTACTTAACCTCTGAAACCTTCTCTCAATATCATCCTCAAAAGGAAGCAAGTCTGGATTTTTGGACCGAGTTTGCATAAACCAACTTCAAAACCCTGAAATAAGACGAACAAAACAAAATAAAAGTGTTGAAGTAAAACTGGACTAATTAAACTAATATTGCAAAATAGTAAAATCTATACTAAAGTTCCCGACAACGGTGCCAAAAACTTATTGGGTAAAATCTAATTACGCACAGCACACAAGTATACGTGGTCAACAAGTAATAAAATAGTAAGTCGAGTATCATTCCCTCAGAGACTGTAAATATAAATTAAACCTCACAATTACCAATTTCCTATTAATCCTAATTTTATTAAACTAATCAATTTCCACTTTATAACTAAAAGTATTTAAAATATTAAAATCACCAAACAATCAGTAAACGCTAAAAACTGAATTTTCAAAAAAATAATGGAGAATTAGGCTTTCGACTTCACTCTAAGCATCACTCAGATTATTACACCTTTATTCTAGTTTAACTCACTATCCCAGTTTATTAATCAAGAACACGTATGTAGAACTAGCCACCTTTCGATGTACTAATACCGTATTAACCCAAATCCACAATTAAGATAGAATTAAGTTAAACACCTTAATCAACTACCCACTATATCTCTATGTAAATTACAATTAAAGAAGGTTTAAGTTCAAGCTCTTTATCTGATTACATGCGATATCAAAGCATATCTCTACCCTAACATTCATCAAGATTCTGTTCAATCACATAAATCTAGAACACATGTTATATTAACTAAGTCTATACTCGTATTTCATCTCTCGAGTTCATACAAGTCCACAAAGAATTGTTGATCAGGCAATTCATAAATTCACGCTCAAATTAATATAGATAAACCGGATAATAGCTTATTAAACTAAAATCAAGATTACATAATCATCGTTCCACATAAAGATCCGTCTTAAGCCTAAAAAGTAATTAGTTCATAATAAATGAAATAATAACTGAATAAATTAAAGAGATCATCTTCTCAATTACAAATATAAAACTAAAGTAGAAGAATAACGCAGAACACCCTTCACTTTAGCCTTTATCCGCAATCGATATGAAATTCCTCAAAATCTTCACTCCGTTGCTCAATATGAAATTCCGTAATTTATCGCTGTCAATTGTTTTGCATGATGATGATTTCGTTGTTTGTAACTTAATATATATATCACACCTCAGTTCTGGTCGAAATCCCGCAATAAATAGAGTCTCAAATCCATGCAAATCCTCAAGTCCATGTTCCAGCAGAGTTCGAAGCAAAGTAGGACAACCCAGAATTCGGCACCCCCGCCCTGACGGGCTAGGCTCTTGTAAAACAATCTTGAAGACCCCCCGCCCCGGCGGGGGTGTAAGGCTTATATATGCCCACCCTGGCGGGCTAGCACACTGCATTCTGATGTTGCTTAATCTTCATATTTGCTAAAATGATGCTCCAAATGACTCCTTTTCTTATCACTTGCCGCACCAACCACCCTACACACAAAATAACAAGAAACAAGTAAAAATGAACATAAAATCAAGGAATTAACAACAAATAAGCTTGAACTAGAAATCAATTCGTGGATATAAAATCCACTTATCAAGCCTGCAGTTGATGTCTTGTCTTTTTTCTTCAATGGTGATTCTTCCCATTTTAAGTTGATGTTTAATATTTGTTGATTAACTTCAATGTTTGTGTATGATTGTATTATCTTTTTAATAGTGGTAATATGCTACCTATTTTTGATATTCTTATATATTGTAACCTTATAATGCATGTGTCATATAACGCATAAGCTTGAGTTGGAGTCTTGATGGAAGCACATTGTTCAAGTGGACACATAGATGGTGTTGTCGGGGTTGGGGTATTGGGTGTCTCTACAAAGCCAGATCTAGACAAACAATTACTGAATTAACTTCCTCGATTGCAATTTTAAAGTCAATATTGTTCTAGTTGAAAGGATATTGGATTGTCTAATAATGTGTGATTGTATATATTTTGTCCTCTTGATGTTCTGACTCTGTAGGATAGTTCTTTTTGCAATCTTATTTGCACTTTGCCATATATGATATAAGTTAAGGTGCGGCTTAGTAGTCATGAATATTGCTAATAAAAAGTAGACCACATTTTGTCTAAGTGACAGAATCACTCTTTTACTATGTCTTCAAATTAGTTGGAGTTTGATTGGCAACACTTTGTATGGTCTCTGTCAAGTATGTTTATTGCTATGTAATACCAATTTAAGTTACCAAGAACAATTTTATTGGAGCTCGTCGTGTTGACTGTATAAATAAATTGTGAGATCAAATTTTGCATTATGTTGCTGTTTATTAGCCAAATTTGAAGTACTGTGCTAAAATCATTATTATCTACAAGCATTAGTTTTCTTAACCACAGGTTGTCAAAGCATCCTTCTTTTGGGAACTAGATACCTTAATGGTTGTGTTCACTTTTTGTTGGGAGAATGCATATTATGATTTGATGTTTTAATGTATATGCTCATGATTATTTGTAAAGTCCTTCAAGTAATATATGTACAAGGACTTAGTGATAGATCAAATTTGTTAGGTTGATCTAAGCTCTTAACGTGTATCATTCTGTAATAGAATGTATAGATAGAAAGATCAAAGATGTTAGGTTGATCTTGAGATGTAATAGATAGGCTTCGAAGAAATCGGAGTGTATAAATCTGATCAACATTGCAGAAGTCAAGGCAGAAACGTAGAGCTTCAAAGATCGTAGTGTGCCTGCCTTGAAGGGCCTCTTCGGAAATCGTAGAGTGGTCCCAACGTTTGCCGAGCCAACTCAACGATCGTAGTGTGCTGTAGGAAACGTAGAGTTTACAAGTCAACGATCGTAGTGTGCTCTCGGAAACTTAGAGTTTACAACTCAAGCAAGCAAAGATCGTAGTGTGCAAAGACTTAAGAGAAATCGTAGTGCTCTTGGCTGATAGCATCAGACCAGGCACCAAGGCGACAAGTCACCAAGATCTGAATCGTAGAGTACCATGATCGTGATCGTAGTAGTATCATCATCTTGTGTCGGAAAGCGCGCCGAGCCTCATGATTTGTGTGGAGATAGGTTCCAACATAAGAGGAATGTCTCCATCAAAGAATAGAAAAGTCAAACGCATTTAATGCTTCAACGGATGGATCCAACAGATAGTTTTCAAGATCACATATATGCAAATCAAGCATATGAGAGAGAAGTAAGCAAGCATTGAACAAACAACGTGAACAACTCTCAAAGCTCAACTCTACGATCTGAGAAATCGCAAAGCTTGCTCAGCTACTCAGTTCTTTCGAACAAGTGCTTAAACAGCAACTGAGTAGCAACCATCAAGAACTCAACATCTACCAATCAACTGAAGAAGAGTACCAAGTCTGTTGGACTTTAAGAGTTCTAAGTGAACTATAAGAGAGCCAAGTCTGCTGGACTTGAGGAGTTCAAGAGTGAACTAAGAAGTTCCTAGACTGCTGGTCTAAAAGGAATCTGTATGATTCAGAAGTTGTAAAAGACATCCTTAGTGGATTTCTTACTCGTTGAGTAGAAGAGTGGACTAGGAGCTTTAAGTGCTCTGAACCACTTAAAACGACTGTGTCTTTTACATTCATACTATAACTGCTATATCTATCATAACTGCTATAACTGCCTCACTCTCATAACTCCACTACTTTGCAAAAGAGATTAAAACAAACATAAATTCCACTATGTTTTAATCATCATTAACTAACAAGTTTAAAACGAAAAGATATTTTAAATATCTATTCAACCCCCCCTTCTAGATAACTATTGTGCCTACTAGGAACTAACAATTGGTATCAAAGCTGGTTCTATTATACAGCTTACAAGCTTTAGTAGATCCAATGGCACACGTACCAAGCGAATCTAGGACTGGAGGAGGCAGCAGCCACCAATGTGCAACAAGGATAAATTTGCAAACTGGAAAGTCAGGATGCAAGCATACATGGACTCAATAGATGAAGATCTATTTGAGACCGTTCAGAATGGGCCCTATGTTCCAACAAAGCTTGCACCAACCACTGACGATCCAAACAGAATACAAATCAAGGTTAAAGAAGAGTGGACAGACAACGAGAAGAGAGTTGTCCAACTTGACAAAAAGGCCAAGAACATCATGTTCCAATCCTTAGAAGACGATCTGTTCGAAAACGTTGTCAATAGCAAAATAGCTAAGGAGGTTTGGGAAGCACTGTTGATCATGCACGAAGGAACTGAAGAAGTTAGAGAAAACAAACAATCACTCTTGACACAGCAGTATGAGATGTTTGCTCATGTTCAAGGAGAAAACATAACTGCCACCTATGAGAGATTCAACGTTCTGCTCAACTCTCTATGAGTATATGGGAAGATCTATCCTAACAAAGATCTGATCATAAAGTTCATGAGAGCCCTACCGAGCAAGTGGGATGCCAAAACCACTGCTATAAGAGAGTCAAAGAATCTTCACGAGATGACAGTTCAACAGCTATATGGCAATCTCCTGACATACGAACTGGAGCTGACTCAACAAGCTGAAACCCTATCAGATGGAAGAAGGAAAGATAAGGGTGTTGCTCTCAAGGCAACTGAAGGTGCATCAAAGGTCAACACTGAGATTGACTCTGATTATGATGAAGACGATGATGAAGGCCTTGCTATGCTGGTAAAAAGACTAAGAAGGTTCATGCATCAAGGCAAACCCAGCAAGCCAAAGAAGGTCAGCAATTACAACAGTCAGGAGCAAATGAATGATCTATTCTACAACTGCAAGAAGCCTGACCACTTCATTGCCAACTGCAACAAACCTCTCAGAGAAGAACTAAAGAAGAAATCACATGCAAAGAAGGAATACAAAGGCAACAAAAGGCCTCAGAAGAGAGACAAAGGCCTAGTAGCTGGAGGATCATGGAGTGATTTAGAAAATGACTCCAATGCTGACTCCGGAGCTGATGAAGAACCACAAATGGCAAATCTGTGCCTAATGGCCAAACATGCTAAGGACAAACAAAACCTCAACATACATGATATAAGTCTCGATGAGGTATTTGACTTCAACTCACCTGATGTAGACATAAATGATTTAAGAACTGCTCTGCATGGCATAACCACTGATCTACATCAATACATGAAGTGGTTCAGAGTTTTGTCTAAGGATCATTCAGTTCTTCAAGAGGAGAAGAAGAAAGTTCAAGAAGAGCTTGAAATAGCCCTTCTAAGTACTAACCTTCTCTCCAAGCTTGAGGCTGAGAATAAGATATTAAAACAGACAAATAAACTAAATGCACAAAGAGAGTCTAATCTAACCTCTAAAATTAAAGATCTAGAAAAGACTATCTCTATATGGAACAAATCCTCATCATCCATGGACTCCCTGCTCTCTAGTCAGAGAAGTACATTCGACAGAACATGATTAGGCTTTGGGGAATCCATCTCAGAGCCATGTGTGGAAAAACCAAAGGAAACTAGCACTAGTAATGCCTCAAGTTTTAGTAGAAGCATTACCTTTGTGAAATCCTCACAGAAGGAAGAACAAGTTCAACCTTGTTCTACTGTCTCCATGCACACTCAAAGGAGTAAAGGATCTCATGCTAGCCTAGGCTTCATAAAAGAGAAGAGTAACCTAACATCTACTCACCAACCTCAAAGAATCGTAGAGTCAAGCAAGACCAACTCTACGAATCAACTAGGAAGGTACAGTAGAGGTAAGGCACACTCATCAATATTTATGAAATCCAAGGACACGTGGAAGAATGAGAATCAGTTTAACAAAAGGACAACTAAAGAACCACACAAGTCCTAATGGAGGATGAATCATCATACACACACAAGCATGCATCATACTAGATGTTTTATATGCAATAAATATGGTCACAAGGCTGCCAAGTGTTATTATAATTCCATGCATGTAAGACCCAAGATTAAACAGGTTTGGGTTCACAAAGGCACTAACAAAGAAGGACCCATGCAAATATGGGTACCAAAATTAAGGTTCAATGTTTTGACAGGAAAAGAGCTCCACGATCACTACATGGTATATGGACAGTGGATGCTCAAGGCACATGATCGAAAACAAAGCCCTTCTATCTAACTACATAGAGAAGGAGGGTCCCTCAGTCATCTTTGGAGACAACGGCTTGGGCAAGACAAGAGGATATGGCTCTGCTGGCAATGGTGTATGTAACAACCCGATATTTTCTATATAAATAAATCAAAATTTTGCGTATAATTTTTTTATTATTATTTTAAGGATGAGGATTTGTATAAGATAATGTGTGTATGTATTTATGTAATAAATAAAAATATATTTATTACATAAATATTTACAAATAATTTTGTTTTAGAATTATTGATTATTATAAAGTATATTCTTATAATAATTAGTTTTATAGTAAAATGTTTTTATTATGTATTTTCTATGAAAATATGATTATATATTATTTATATAATATATGAAATGATTATTAGAATTATTATAATAACTATTTTATTATATGAATTTATTTTAGAATTAATTAAGCTAATTATTTAACTTAATTAATAATGGGATGTATATATAAGAATATCATATATGGAATCCAAACCCTAATTTTGGATTTTGATCAAGGAATAAGAATAATAATATAATATTAATTATATTTTGATTTTTCAGTGCTATACATAAGTATTGTATGTACGCATTGGTCAATGGTGATGCAGTATTTGGAAAACTCTAATGTTACCGATAAACCCTAATTTTGAAGTCAAGCAAAACTTTCAAATCTATCTAAATAAATATGTTATATAACATTGATTATAATATTATTTTATTTTAGTGACGTAAATATGTATAGTATGTGTGTGGACTGATAATGTTGGTTAAATTATGTGTATTATGTGTGTAATATTAATTTGTGAAACAGTTTGGATGGAAAAATAGAAAATCCTAGAATTTCTTATAAACCCTAATTCGAAAGTCAATTACGACTTTAAGATTTGGTTGAGTCATTATGTAGTCGTGATGCTGTGATAATGTGTCTAATGACATGTATTATATATTTTTATATTAGTTAGGAAATGTAACGACCCCAAAATTCATACAATAATATTCTCCTTCTCGATCGTTAACAATACAACTTTAATCTATCTTTACATCATTATTCGATGTTAAAATCACTAAAAATGCGGAATATTTAAAACTTTTATACATTTCCTTCTTTATTGCCCTAAATCACAACCTTTACATTACATCTCTTCGATTCAAATTTATATCATAAATCGTTACAACAAAATGACTATACAAAGTCTTACATCATAAATAGATATCCATATACACCAGATAACTTAACTTACAATTCAACAACATGTTACATTAAAAATATTAAATACATTTCCCATAAAACATAAGCAATCTTCGTGAATATGGATCTCTATAATTCACATAGCACATATCCTTACCTTAAATCTTTAACATGTAAAAATGGTTATTTGCAAGGTTGAGCTCGATAGCCCAGCAAAATCTAACAGTTTTCATGCATCACATAACACATAATAACATACTTAACATATATCTCATAAACATTGGACTAACATAACATACATGATGCATTTCATATAACAAGTATAAAGATTGAGTTCCTTACTCAATCAACATTCACTATTCAATCAACGTAGTCATAAATTGACTTTAACGTTTCATACTTTCAATATATATAACACATCATGCTCTTTGCAACAAATATTTAAAACAGTTCATCATCAAGTTCACATAACAAATAGGAACTGAAAGACTTGCCTTGATCGTTGTTTACCAATAACAGTTTAACAGCTTACAATTATCTACACTTCACGTGCCCTACACAATTATATAATCATACACATCAACTATTAGTCACATAACAACACATAGTAATTGTAATGTAAACACTACTCCACATCTCATAATCTTTCCTATTAATTATTAGCACACAATGTTCAATTAGATTTTGTTAACTTTTCGACTTATGTAATATTCGAAATTCATTCAAGTGTTTAAGTCTTGCTAGGAATCATTATTGGTTTTATATTAAACCCATTTCATATTTTATAATATCCATTTCATTTGGCTTAAAACACTTTTTACGTTCATTAACACTTATCACAGCGTTTCGACGTTTATACGTCACACACCCGATTTGCCTCTCTTGTGTATGCTTACTATGATTCTATAACTTATCTAATACATCATTATATTAATGTTAAGCATCATTATATATACTAAGATTCATGTTTTAAAACTTTGAACAACATCTTTTATCGTCAAGAGCACTACATTAGCATACGTGTATGCTCGACGCCCTCTGAATGCCCCCGGAAACACAACAGTCCTAAAGATAGTTATTTTGACCATTCATAACGATTTCAAATTGAAAACCTTAGAGCATAAAAGTTATAGGCCTATTATTCCTCGTTCCGAATCATCTTGAATCGCATCAATCGGAGTTCGTATGAAAACGTTATGCCCATTTTAGTAAAACATGTTCTGTCAGATTTTCTCGGAATAGAAGTTAGACCACCCACGGGCAAGGGCCTAGCCATCCGTAAGTGCGAAATTTCATGCCCTGCTACGAGCTAACAAGCCAAACTACTTTCTAACCTTCATAATTTGAGTTAAACATGTCCAAATTAGTCCGTTTTCGATTCTATGGATTCGTAATTCATAGAACTACAACATACTATAGTACCCATCAACTAACATAATCATTAACTAACCCAAATATGAATCTATAACTCATGTTCATGCAAATGTTCATGTTTTGGACAATTTAGCGAAATCATTCACTACGAATTCGTTTCTAAACCAAATCAAGTAATTCTAATTGTGATAACTCATATTCTTAACATACTAACATAATACATGATCAATTTCCACAATTCATATCTTTTTAATTGATGTTCATATTCTTCTAGTTCACCAAAGAGAGTTAATGTATCCATAGAGGAAATATTGACGGAATCTTGAAGAGTAGTAATTTTAGATGCAAACCTTTGGCATATAGCCCAAGTAACTTACTGATTGATTTCACTTTGTGGAATTGACTTGTCAAGCAACTTTAAAGAATTTATAAGTACCAAGAATCGTGCTTGAGCCATTTTGATTGTTTCATCTCTTTCCAGTTTGAACATTTCGTAATCATGCATGAGCATACTTAGCTTAACTTCTCGTACTTTAGAAGTTCCTTCATGACTTACCACTAGGGTATCCCATATCTCTTTTGATGTGTTGCATGAAGATACTTTATCTATTTTGGATTGCACCATGCCGCTAAGGAGAGTGTTCATTGCTTTTGAATCGTATGACACCATGTATGTTTCGATGGTTAAGTCCATCTCGAGTAGAGTTTTTGGAGTACCATCATCTTTCCTTGGGATTACCGGTCCATTCTCTACCACCCACCATTCCCATGGGTCTCACTTGAGATATATCCTCATCCGAAATTTCCAGAAGTTATAGTTCTCAGTTCCAAAAAGTAGAGGAGGTCGGTTGGTTGATTGTCCTTCGTGATGAGCGTTTCCAAATTGTGCCATGTCAGAATCTTTCCCTACAAGTCACCTTTAAGACCAAGATAAGTAGAGCCAAGCTCTGATACCAAATGAAATTTAAATAAGTACACTTAGAAGGGGGGGTTGAATAAGTGTAGGCACAAACTATGTCCAATTTTTATTTCTTATCAAAAATTCTTTAAGTGTTTAATGCAGCAAGTTGGATTACTGATATGGATAGGATGCAGGTTGCTAGATAAATAACAGAATACTCAAGTATAGAATGTAATCACACAAACGCCCGAATTTTTACGTGGTTCAACTACTACCCTCTAGAATAGTAGCCTAATCCACGTCCAATACCAACTAGTATTGGAGACTCACTTTTATTCAACTTTTCAAATTACAATACAAGTTCTATCAAATTTGAACACCTTTGTTCCTTGTGCAACTATGCACTCTTAAGCACCTATGTTTTCCTTCAACTTGACTGTAACACGTTGTCAACACAAACAGGATTACCCAATGCAAAACAGATTTAGATATGATAATTAAAATACAATACTAGAGGTCTAATGATCAAGCAATATATTACTCACAAACTCAAGGCTCTAGTAAGAAATGATATGCAAGAAGGATATTACCAGAATATATTCGAAACTGCAACTCTATTCTTAATGCAATCAATATCTATCTCAGTGGGAAATAATCTCGCAGCTTGTATTATTTTATGTGTATATATTTCATTAAAATATGTTAAAGGACTCTGTTTATATAGACCACTTCTAGGATATTACCGGTGCACATGTTTGCTGCTGTGATATGCTGAGTGAAACATGTTGCATAAATCTTGTCGTTCAATATCAATCATGATCTAATTAGCTTGATTTCAAAACACAGAGATTCTATTTTCTGAGAAATCACGCCATCAACATTTAAGGCTTAATTGATTTCCATTTCATGGAAGAAAGGCTTATCGCAGATTACTTATAGTCCCAATTACAAAGTCGGAGTTTATTACCTTATATGCCCATAAACAGTTGCTGGCATGTTTCCATATATCTTAACACGTATTGGTCCGTTAGAGTTAATCAATTTGGTTGCTCAAATCGTGGCAAGATTATGGCACATGATTTTTGCTATAAGTATGCAACATATGGTAATTTATGCAATCAACTAGTTACCTTAATTAATTGCCTAGAATTAAGACCCTTGATTTATAACGCATAAATTATGAAGCATAATCTATGATGTCATGTTTTGAGCTTACCATTCAATATCTTCTGACCTGTGTCCATATATCTTATTCGGACACCCAAATAGATCCCTTGATTTGTGGGACAATATTATGAATCAAAACTTATGGTAATATAATTACCCCATTCCTTGCTCTACCGTATATCACTATTTAACAAGATTTGATTTCTTACGTGAGCAATTATGGCAATGCATATTATGAGCTAGTTAATTAACATGTAACATCAAACATGAATGCAAGTATATATATGTAATGCATATGTCCTAGAGCCTTATTTTGGAAAGTAATAATTGCTAAAATCTTACATATATTCCTAAGACTCAATTTAGCTTTTCTTTCTTCAAAGGCATCTTGACTTTGGACCTTCTTCCTTGATGATCCTGAAATGATATATAACAGAGTTAGTGAACTAATATGGTCATCATCAAAACATAGAGTGTGACATAAGTCAACAGAATCCATAGCCATAATCATACCAAAAACTGTCCATCAATGCACTACGGGTCAATGAGGACTTTTTCCACATCATTTGTAACATTACGGTCATGATTATCTTTGAATAATCTCGGTCATAATCATACCAAGTCCATCTATGCACCATGGGCCATAGATGACTTTCAACATAATATAAACATGAGGATGATGACAATGACATAATAATTCAATAAAACAAGTTCAAGAATTAATTTATCCAGAACCAATAACGTCCAAATTGTCAACATGATCTCGCTTTGTGGAGTAAAATTCAAGAATGCTTAGAAGAATATTTCCATGAAAAGATATCTTTGGATGAAATAAATATCAAGGATATTCCACTAATTTCATGGAGTATAGAAGTCAAAATTTTAACCAACCGAGTATAATAAAGAATGGAATAACAAAAGAAATCACCATGCATGCGTAGATTGCCGCATAGAAAGTTATTCCAACGAGAATAATAATAACGGAAGCAAAGTCGGGCAAATTTCGCACCAATGGGATGTTCCAATGCGAATAATAAAGAATGGAATAACAATGAAATCACCATGCATGCGGTACTTTCACATAGACGAGTTATTCCAACGAGAATATTAAATAACGGAACAGTCAAAGCGTAATACGCACCAACAGGATGTTCCAACGAGAATAATAAAAAGCGGAACTGTGTCCCAAAGTAATACGCATGCATGTGATATTCCGATAGAATAATAAAGAATGGAATATTAGAAGAATTTCACCAAGTATAGGGTAGCTCATGCGTATCAAAGTTATTCCAATGTAATAATAAAGAATGGAATAACTGAAGTTCTCTTCATGAATACAAAAGAAATAATACTCCCTACCTTAAGAAGAAGAGTACTGGATATAGAAGTAGTGAAGTAGCAGAACACTTTTCTTCTTTCTCTCTATAGTTTCACTCTACAGAGTTTCGGTGAATTCGTAAGAAATAATGAAGGAATGAGTTTCTATTTATAGAAAAATGGGTACATAGTAACTAACTCATGAAGCGGTCCAAATTGATTTACTTTAATCGACGGTCCATATTTAAAGCAAAATCTTTTAAATAAAATATAATATATTATATTTATAATCTAATAAAACGAATAACTTTATAAAAGATTTTACTATGCAAACACTATGCAGCATTATGCAAACACTATGCATAATAAAATATAATATATTCTAATTATTGTCTAATAAAAGCAGATAACTTTATAAAAGTATTACATTTTTTATATAAAAAGATTTTACTATGCAAAATACTATGCGAAAGCATTATGCAACACTATGCATAATAAAATATAATATATTCTATTTATAGAATAACTTTATAAAAGTATTCTATTTTATATAAAAAAAAATTTACTATGCAAAACACTATCGCAGCACACTATGCAACACTATGCATAATAGAATATAATATATTCTATTTATAGAATAACTTTATAAAAGTATTACGCTTTTATTACATTATAATACCAATAAAACAAAACCGAAAGTGACTTATCACGTAAGCATCAATAATCAATACCGCAGTGCTACTATGCAACCACGCCAGATATCGTATTTCTTTAACACCGGTGTTTCAACAATTAGCTAATCTGTAAAACTTCCGCCGTTATTTTCATAAAATATTTTTGTCGTTTTCTCAATCCGACAACCTTACAAAAAGCAAGTAGTTAACCAATCGATTCCTAAAATCACATCAAAGGCAAGTATTTTCAAAGAGATACGATCGACAGGTAACGTGAAAGTGTTGATTTGAACAAGATTTATAAATAGTGGAAGTAACGAAGGTTTCTCCCAACAAATATATCAAAGTCTAACTTCTCCGGAGTTAACTTCAAACATTGAACACAACAAGGTGAAAAAAAAAGTAAGTAGAACCGGAATCTAACACGGTATAGACTTCGCAAGAGTTTATGACTAACATACCCGTGATAATTTTATTCGGGTTCCTCGTCACAGAAAAAAAAAACGCTCTCTTAAACTACGGCTTTGGCTTTGTCCGGAACATCCTTTGGCATCATTATCCCAAACTGGAATTGACTTCACCATACGACAAAATCGAGCTAGGTGACCTTCTTCCGCAATTAAAACACGTTTTGGATTGTTTATGCTTGTTTGGATGATGTGTCCTCTCCGTGTCGCATTTGAAACATCTGACGACGGTGGTCGTTCTTCTTCTCCTTGAAACGGTCTCCGGTGCCGACGCCTTTACGTCATTGTTGAACCTTCTCTTCTTGAAATGTCCATTCTTATTGTTTTGGCCATGATTACCCATCAAGTGGTTACCATTTTTGATATGTTGATTCCCTCTATGCTTACTATCACCGCTTTGATGACTATAACCACCGGTATTATCATTTTGCCAGCTGCTCTCTTTTGGTTTGGTTGACTCATTATCGCGCTCCAATAACTGAGCCCTATTAACAACATCCGAATACAAACACGGTTTATGAGAGATAAGATATTGACGTATCTCGACTTCAAACCTCTTAAAACATCCACGCCATTCTCTCTTCATTATCAACCCGTGGGACGAATCGGGACAACTCGGTAAACTTGGCTTCATACTGCGACACGGTCATGTTGTTTTGCTCCAACTTGATAAATTCCACCTCCTTCATGTGACGAATGCTTTCGAGAAAGTACTTGTTATTGAACAGCTCTTGGAACTTCTCCCAAGACATCTTGAGTGCGTCAGGCTGGGTACGTTTTACAGATTCCCACCAGTGATCTGCCTCTTCACGCAACATAAAGGTGGCAAAAGGAACCTTTTGCTCCTCGAAGCATCCCAAGACATCAAATATCTTGGTGATCTGCTTTAACCACGTCTCCGCCTTAAGTGGTTCTGGCTTTTCCAAAAACTCCGTGTTAGGTTTGTAATATTCATGAACGCAATCAAATTGTACAAAGAAGCGGAAACGTGTAAAAATCAGAGTTTAAAATTTTTACAAACCATATACCCGGATCACCCTTTATGCACAATTATTAATTAAACGAAAAAGATGAATAAGAAACATACCTTGAAGATCCGAGCTTCCTCGTGTACAAGTTCACCTCCAATCCTTTTCGCTCAACTTGAATCCACCGGGTTTGGTTCCTTCCTTTGATCAACATTAGCCACCCAAGTGTTTGGCCTCTCAGAGGTGATCCACCAAGGAAGAATAAAGATTCAAGAAGAAGGGTGGTGGCTAAACCCTAGTTTTCTATCTCTATAGAAAAGGGCGCGCATCTCCAACAATGGAATTATCACGTAGTCATAATATCCTCGATATAAGACTCCTCTTATAAAGATATCAAGTAACCCTATTAAAAATAAGGTATTATTTAATTAAACTCTTTTAATTAAATGGGCTTCCTAATCTTATTAGGGATAATTAATTAAACTCCTTTAACTAATTTTCCTCCTAATCCTATTAGGAATTAATGAGAGTATTTTATATTAAATTAATTTCTAAACTCTTTTAGAAATTAAAATAATAATAATAATTGTAATAATATTAATAAGACTCCTCTTATTAATTTATATTTAATATTTCTAAAATAATAATATTAAGCTATTTAATTTATTCTATCACCATAGATTAAATTAAATATACTTAATATATTATTACGATTATGCCATTAACTTCTTAAATAATTATTATTCCTTTTATGGTGTGACCCTTTAGGTTCTCTATATTAAACCAGGTTGTGAATAAATCAATTAGAACAATTCTAATCTTATTTAAATAAATAAATTAAACAATTAATTTATTTAAATAAATAATATTTATTCTACAATAGGATAAGCCTCCCTAGCGATCAACGACTTTCCAGATAATATAGATTTCAACATTAATCATAAAAGAACCTTTGAGTAAATAGTTACCGTGTAAATTCAATCCTTCCACCATACAATGTCCCAATTAAATATAAGACATGGAATTACCGTCAAGTCTTATTTTATTTAATTATATGTATTTCGACTCTTAAATGCACAACTCAAATAATGCAAATTAGAAACTCCTTTCTAATTTCATTCGCTTGGCCAAGGACTCTTTGGGTTGTCATTTATCGAATCACATAGGACATTTCTTCTTTTAATAGAAGTGGTAAATTCTTTATTGATCATACATTATCTCCATGTACAACTTATTATACCCAAGCATACCCTTTGATATACCCTAAGGGTTTTAAGGAATAAGTCAAAGTATAACTCATCATACACAAGATACTATGATGATCTCAAGTCCAAGGATTACTTCAGATTACTATCACTACAGAATTCCTATCGATGTGCAAGTAAAACTCCATTAGGTATTCCTTAGCGAGCCAACGCTCAAATGAACTTATTCTCTAATAAGCATCTACATACTTGCTTTAGTGTTCCACACAAATGATCATGAGATCAATCATCCTCATCCAATGAGCAAGCAACGATGTACCAATCTATCCGGATTCACTAATCCCCAATTTAGTAATCCAATGATTGGGAACTATTTTAGTTTTAAGCTTTCTAAGAATTTAGATCTCATTAGAATGATCATCATCATTATTCTAAAAGCATTGCTTAAAACTATGGGTTTATCACATATTATAAAACAAAGATCATGTAGATAATTAAAAGCCTTTAAAAAATTAATACTTTTTATTAATAAATGAATAAGATTGTTACAAAGTATATGCTTTATCATCAAACATGATTGGCTTATGTGCATACTACTTTCAATCTCCCACTTGCACTAAAGCCAATCGTCATGGTAACTCATACTTCTTCTTCTCTAAGTGACGATTATCCCCGCTGTTGGATAAGCTTTAGTTAATGGATATGTAATGTTGTTCATGAGAGTCCACTATCTCTATAGTGATTTCCCATCTTTCAATGATTCTAATAATCAAATGAAAGTGCCACAACACATGTTTAGATCCAAGATGAGACTTAGGAACTATTCCTAGTTCTGTAATGAACTTTTAATCCAAACAATCAACTTGCAGCTTCATTTATAGCTATATACTTTGTCTTTATCACTAAACCAAAGAACTCTTTCTTTGTTTGGAACCTTTCAATTCAACGCACCAATTGCTCAAGATAACGTTTTACCTTAAAGTGGATTTTCTGTCATCTTGGTCTGTCCGAAAAACTTGAGTCTGTTAAGCCCTCTAGTTTTAATTTAGACCCACCATGAATATGATCACAACCTTAGTGCCAGTTAAGCACTTTAAGATGTTTTTCACTGACTCATAGTGAACTTCTCTAGAATATGACTGATCAACATCAGGTCTCGTATATTTCATTGCATACATGATAGTCACTCATGCGACCTCTCTTTTCAGGAGTCTATGGGGACTATTAAAAGAGATACACTCCATAGCTCATCTACATGAGACATCTCTTGGAGTTTGCTATGCTAAACGACTTTAGCATCAAATGAATATACGTTCCTTGGGTTAAGTCGAGCATCCTCTTAAATCTATCTATATAGATTTATATCCCCAATTAAGATACTCTTCCAAATCATTCATAGAGGAATGTTTAGACAACTTTATCTTTACTGATTGTAGCATTGGTGTGTCATTCCTTATCCGTAGTATATCAACATATAGTACTAGGAATGTCAACGATGCTCCACCGAACCCTTTTGTACACACTAGGTTCATTCTTATTTTGATAAAATCAAACTCTTTTGATTGCCTCATCAAAACGAATGTTCCATATTTGAGAAACTTGCTTCCATCCATTTCTCTCGAGTGTCACAACATTTACCTCATCAGATGTAATCTGGATCATCATCTTCTATGATGTGTACTCATCATCATCATCATCTATAATGAATCCATACCTCCCAGGTATCTTGAGACTATTCCGCATTTACGATTCGATTTGTGGTATAATAGGTCTATCTACGTGTTCCTCTTATTTGACTTATAGTATTTTGTGGTTCTTGAACTCTTCAAGATCTATTATCCTCCCACTAGCCCCTTTTTAATGATAAACACCTTTATCTTAGAAGGCGGCGATTTCGTAACAAATACCTTTTGCTAAGTAAAATTATAGAACATATACCCTAAACTTACTTTAGGATGTCCCACAAATCAGACATGTCAAATCTTGTCCCAAGCTTATCCTTTGAAACCTTTTCACATAAGCTTGGACAACCCATTATCTTAACATACTTAAGATTAGAATCCTCCCCATCCATAACTTTTTATGGAGTCTTGAAAATGGATTTTGAGGTTACCTTTTTCGAGATATGTCGACCATTTCTAGGACATGATCCTGAAGGATACTGGAATGTCGGTAAAATTATTTTGGACCGTACCATGTTCAACAAGGTATGATTTTTCCTTTCAGATACATCAATCAATTATTATGTATCGTGAGGTGTCCATTATGAGAAAAACCATTTGAGATGATCTAGAAACTTATTGCACAAGTACTTATTCCTTGATCTAATCAAAGAATCTTAATACTTTGCCAATTTGTTTCACTTCTAAATTCTTTGAACCTTTCAAATAATTCACACTTGTATTTCAACAAATACATACATTCAACTCTTTGAATGATCATCTCCTTTTCTTATACTAATTTGTTCAATATGCAAAATTATTTTCATGTAAGTCAAGTATACAAAATTTATTAAGTAATATTTGGTTCTATACAAAACATTATTATTATAAATGGAACAACAATTGTTCTTAAATATAATACCAAAGATTTCATTGTTCAACAATAAAATGGAAATAATGTTTTCAACGAGAACTAGAATACAATAACAACTTATCGACTTAATAGATTTGCCTCGTAGGCGATCTGCTAAACTATAAGTTTCTATGGCTAATGTTGCAACCTTTGCTTCATTTCCCACACATAGGATTACTTATATTTGTTTAGCTTTCTACTTCTGTTTGGTCCTTTCATAAATCTATATTTATGATAACCAAAGTTAGTATCCAATACCCAAGTAGAACATTGACTTAAAGAAAAAATTATTTTAAATCATGAACAAATTAGTATTTGTAACCAAAACTTCACTAAGCTTCTTTGGTTAGCCTCTGCAAGATGCTTCTTGCAGTTTCTTTCCAGTGTCCAGGCTTATAGCAGTGGAAGCAAACTCCTTTGCTATCCAAATCAGTTTTGTTCTTATTATCCTTTGTTTTTGCCTTTCTATTTACCTTCTTTGAATCGTTCTTCTTTTCAGAAGATCCTTTGGCCCCTACCAGTAAGACTTGATCTTTCTTGGTTGGAAAGTGACTCTCAACATTTTTCAATATGTTAAGCAAATCAGCGAGGCTGATATCTAGCTTGTTCATATGAAAATTCACAACAATTGTGAAAGGAGTCGGGAGTGAGTGCAAGATCAAATCTTGACTCAACTCTCCATCCATGACAAAACTCGTTGTCCTAATTGATCAATCAAATTGATAATGTTAAGGACTTTTTATCATCATGTAGTGTCATCGGTCATTCTAGATCGAAAAGAGCTCCTTAGATATCTCGATATCTATCGGTCTTACTTTCCTCACCATCAACTACTTGATGTGCGGGAATATAGTAAAAGCATCCATAGTTTCACGCCGATCAGCTCGTTACTCATGGATGCGAGTATGATGCATTGAGCCAATCTGTGCATCATCTTGCCACTTTCTAAAAGTAGCAATCTCTTCCTCAGAGGCATGTATCGCAACCATTGCGAGGATAGGAGTATTAAGGACATAAGATAGCTTTTCAAACTATGAGAACTATTCTCAAATTCCTTAACCAATCCTTTTAATTGATTTCAGTTAATTTAGCATCTAATATGCTTCACATTGATAGTAATTTTAGACATTGTAAAATTCTGTAAATGAATTTGTAATTAACAATATTTTAACATACATTCTTTTATTAATTACCAAAATAATTTAGGTCTTGTTTTAAATTGGTATCTCCCACTATTTTCTTCAAACTATATTACCCTCACTTATATAGTTCAGCAAAATCTAATTAAAGATTTGCTAGTGAGAATAAGGATCACATTTCAAATGTATATAGCCTTGTGGTGACACAACAAACTATATATAAATAAATAGGTAGACAACTTTTGTCAATTGCATCAACTATGCAACTCCTTTTCTTTTGCCTCTTAGATTATTTTGATCAAGTGGTGGCACATCCGAATCAAAATTATCCAAGTTAAGTCCGACCTAGCACTCCATATATTCAAAATTATCCAAAATATCATCTAGCACTTGTGGTAACAAAACAAAATAATATTGTTCAATTTTCTTTATAAGCATCAAATGTGATAAATTAACATCTTAAATACTTAATACTTGCCTTGTGGTGACACAACAAACTCATATTAAATATTTAATACTCTATTAATTTTATCATGCTAGAAGGCGACGCTCGATATTCCAAATATCTTTGAACGCTTAGAACATAATATAAAAATTGAGGGTTTGGTATTAATTTGTCTCATCTTGTTTAGCAGCGCATTTGCATATATATATATAAAATACGCCATATTAATGAACATGCTGAAACATGTTTGCATAATATATAATATATATAGTACAAGCATACACATATAGAATACTATATTCTACCCGAATTGATTATGGACTTTTATTCTAGTTTGGTTCACTAAAGCCACCAAGTGAACCAAAAGGTCAAACCCTGGGGTGCAAGAAGTAATATTTAAATATAACTATTACATTTTAAACTGGGGCTCCATTACAAACGGGTCTTCAAGCTCCTTGCTCTTTGCTTTCCTTGATCTCTAATTCTTCAAAATTAATTCTAACTATTCCTATTACAAAACTATTTAAAATAAATAGAAACCTTGATCAACAGTCAAGGGGAAGTACATAGGAGGGAGATAGAATTTATATTAAGAAAAATTAGAGAAGACGAGGTACGCAGACCCCATTTAATAAAACTCATACATTCATGCATCCAACTAAAATAAAATCCAATCATATTGGTCAATAGTCCATAATCAATCCCATTTATTATCATACACACCATCATATTCATCAATAAATAACATTCATCATATGAATAATAAACATTTAATATATATATTGATATCATTTAATGGGCAAATTTAGTTAGTATAAAATCTAATTTTGAATCAAAATAAACTCCTTTATTTTAATCCAAATTTAAATCAAAATAAAACTATTTTATTTTAATTTATTCAATTTTGAATAAAATAAACTATTTTATTTTAATCAAAATCATTAATCAAAATAAACTCCTTTATTTTAATTAATTATGGAATCCAATTCCATGTAATAAAAAACTTTATTAAAGGAAACACGAATTTTCTTTCCTATTCACAAATAAACTCCTTTTCACAAATAAACTGAAATTTATTTTTTGAATAATATTTAAGGAAATCTTATTTCATATCTAAATAAACTCTTCTTTGAATAATATGAAATCTTATTTCATATCTAAATAAACAAGGAAACTCTTTCCTATTCACAAATAAACTCTTTATTTTGAATAATATGAAATCTTATTTCATATCTAAATAAACTCCTTTATTTAAGGAAACATATAATCCAATTTCAACTCCAATTAGTTATCATAGAATCCAATTCTAACTCTAATTAGTTAGCATGAAATTCTAATTTTAAAATTAAAATAAACTTTTTATTCTAAAATTAAAATAAATTTTTTTTATTTTAAAATTAAAATAAACTTTTATTTTAATTATAAAATTATTAAGAATAATATATATATGTATATTATTCATATTACCGAATTAGCAACCGTGTAAAATGAAAATCACCTGTAACTTCCTGCCCACGTGAATCATAAAAGATTACTAATATATATGTATTATATATAAGTAATCATATATAAGTTACAAGAACCAAACATTAGCATATTTGAATTTTTTTTTTTTTAAATTCTATACAACAGAATTATGCCCAATTAAATTGTTCTAAATACATATCAATATACATATCAAATTTTGAACAATTAATAATTTGCATAAAGGTTTGGCTCTGATACCACTGTTAGGTTTGTAATATTCATGAACGCAATCAAATTGTACAAAGAAGCGGAAACGTGTAAAAATCAGAGTTTAAAATTTTTACAAACCATATACCCGGATCACCCTTTATGCACAATTATTAATTAAACGAAAAAGATGAATAAGAAACATACCCTTGAAGATCCGAGCTTCCTCATGTACAAGTTCACCTCCAATCCTTTTCGCGTTCAACTTGAATCCACCGGGTTTGGTTCCTTCCTTTGATCAACGTTAGCCACCCAAGTGTTTGGCCTCTAGAGGTGATCCACCAAGGAAGAATAAAGATTCAAGAAGAATGGTGGTTGGCTAAACCCTAGTTTTCTATCTCTATAGAAAAGGAGCGTACTCTCCAACAATTGGAATTATCACGTAGTCATAATATCTGATATAAGACTCCTCTTATAAAGATATCAAGTAACCCTATTAAAAATAAGGTATTATTTAATTAAACTCTTTTAATTAAATGGGCTCCCTAATCTTATTAGGGATAATTAATTAAACTCCTTTAACTAATTTTCCTCCTAATCCTATTAGGAATTAATGAGAGTACTTATATTAAATTAATTTCTAAACTCTTTTAGAAATTAAAATAATAATAATAATTGTAATAATATTAATAAGACTCCTCTTATTAATTTATATTTAATATTTCTAAAATAATAATATTAAGCTATTTAATTTATTCTATCACCATAGATTAAATTAAATATACTTAACATATTATTATGATTATGCCATTAACTTCTTAAATAATTATTATTCCTTTTATGGTGTGATCCTTTAGGTTCTCCATATTAAACCGGTTGTGAATAAATCAATTAGAACAATTCTAATCTTATTTAAATAAATAAATTAAACAATTAATTTATTTAAATAAATAATATTTATTCTACAATAGGGATAAGCCTCCCTAGCGATCAACGACTTTTCAGATAATATAGATTTCAACATTAATCATAAAAGAACCTTTGAGTAAATAGTTTCTGATAATTCAATCCTTCCACCATACAATGTCCCAATTAAATATAAGACATGGAATCATGTCAAGTCTTATTTTATTTAATTATATGTATTTCGACTCTTAAATGCACAACTCAAATAATGCAAATTAGAAACTCCTTTCTAATTTCATTACGCCTTGCCAAGGACTCTTGGGTTGTCATTTATCGAATCACATAGGACATTTCTCTTCTTTAATAAGTGGTAAATTCTTTATTGATCATACATTATCTCCATGTACAACTTATTATACCCAAGCATACCCTTTGATATACCCTAAGGGTCTTAAGGAATAAGTCAAAGTATAACTCATCATACACAAGATACTATGATGATCTCAAGTCCAAGGATCACTCAGATTACTATCACTATAGAATTCCTATTGACAGCAAGTAAAACTCCATTAGGTATTCCTTAGCGAGCCAACGCTCAAATGAACTTATTTTCTAATAAGCACCTACATACTTGCTTTAGTGTCTCCACACAAATGATCATGAGATCAATCATCCTCATCCAATGAGCAAGCAACGTATGTACCAATCTATCCGGATTCACTAATCCCCAATTTAGTAATCCAATGATTGGGAACTATTTTAGTTTTAAGCTTTCTAAGAATTTAGATCTCATTAGAATGATCATCATCATTATTCTAAAAGCATTGCTTAAAACTATGGGTTTATCACATATTATAAAACAGCATCATGTAGATAATTAAAAGCCTTTAATAAATTAATACTTTTTATTAATAAATGAATAAGATTGTTACAAAGTATATGCTTTATCATCAAACATGATTGGCTTGTGTGCATACTACTTTCACTCCGGTGGTCCCATCACCTTGAATTGCTTAGCGATAACCAATCGTGGGTTGCCATTGTTTCCTCCTGCATTATGAACAGGAGCCATCTTCGCCTGATGTTGCATGAATTCTAAAAAGCTCCTAAACGCACAAAGTCGCTCGTCAATTAACCAAAGGTTGTTTTACAGGAGGATTATCGCCATCCTGTTGCACATTGTCTCCGATTATTGATCTGTGGAGAATCAACAGATCTCACGTGCTCCATTGCTTATTTCAACATTTCCAGATGCCATTTTCAAATACTGCCACAAAACAATGGTTAATTAACATATCACATATTATCTCTATTCTCTGACCGACCAATTAAATATCAAATAAACTTAGGTAGGTCATACTAGCGAAGGAATTCCCCGTCTCTCCCCTTCTAGTTCTAGTCTCACATCTTAGCCAGGGATGTGACACCCCCAAATCCTGGTACTTCATTTCCTCAAGATTTGGTGTTCACTTAATCAAAACATTCATTTATAACTACCCAATTATAATAAAATTGAATAATAAAAACCTGTCCATACAGGATAAAACTTAAATAAAAATCTCCCAGGTTATCTAACCTTTAACAACAATCATTCAAATGCGGAAATTTAAATAATCTTCATTACAATCTTTAAACCAAAGTCCGAAAAGTAAACTATCAAAACTATTACAAGTCTTCAGATTTATTCATCTTTCCTTTTCCTTATCGGTGCTAGGTACGTCACCGCTTCAACTTTTTAGTCAGAAGAAATTTTACGAGGCAAGAGTGAGCAAACAAGGCCCACTTGAAATAACAATAAATAAATCTTTAAACTTTTACATTAATTGCCAATATTAGGCTCAATAGAATGAACAATATATTCTATTAACTTTCTCAAAATTATAACATTTATCGAGGGTCTAATGACCACTTTAATCATGTCCACAATTATAAGTAATCTTTCAACTTTAACTTTAATGTGATCATAAGACTATAAGGACTCCACGTGCGTCTTTGGGGGATCAACCTTCAGCAAATTGGCCTAAAAGCTCTAACCTAATAGATCAATAACATGTTAAGACTTCATATAAACATATTGTAAAATGTATTGTGCACAACCATTTCAATGCTTAAGCGTAAACCTCTATTAAAAGAGTTGTTCATATTCTTCTAAGCAAAGGTAATTTGATCAACTCTATTAAAATTGTATTTATTAAAAATTAAATTACTTTCACACAAATCTTTCACAATTTAAGATATTTAGAGTACTTAATCAAAGTCCGCACTAAAGGAAGTTTGGTTTGGATAAGCTTTCAAGGAAATTTAAAATTTATCAAACATCAACTAAGGAGTAGTTGAATAAGACCAATAACACTATACTATATACATTTTCATATTGACCACCAAAAATTGTAGCGAGATCTTTATACATTTTCGTTGCTTCTGGATGAATTGAATATCTTGAGCTATGAGCTTGGTAAAAAATTTCTTCTTCGGTTCTAAAGTCCACCTGCTTTGAACCCAAATTCTTTCCTCGAATCGTAGTAATCCTTGATTGTCGACCTTGTATTTTACATCACCGCCTTTATCAATTAGATTCTCTTTGATTTTCCCACACTTCATCTTGTAGTTGAGCATTCTTCACTTTGTCCACTAAAGTTGGACGACTTCTATCTGGAATAGTTGTTCGTCGATTCTTTTGGAAATTTGATTTCCAACTCCAATTTTCATTCTTTGAAATGTGTTCCTCCTGAGTTATTATCGGCATCGACTTTTTCCCGACCTTTCACCTTAAAGCATCGCCGCGATCCACCACATTACGCATTTTGCGGATGATAAAAGATTTCACAATCATAATCTTTTATCAATTCCATCCACCTTCTTTGACGCATGTTCAAATCCTTACGAGTGAAAATATACTTGAGACTTTTTGTGGTGCTGTGTAGATCTCACATTTCTCTCCATAAAGATAGTGTCTCCATATCTTCATAGCAAATACAATTGCGACCAATTCCAAATCATGAGTCGGATACCCTTTCTCATAATCCTTGATTGTCTTGATGCATACGCAATAACTTTGTCGTTCTACATAAGAACACAACCCAACCCTTTATGTGAGGAATCACTATACACCACAAAATTTCCTGTATTATCTAGTAACGTCAACACACGTGCCACACTTAACTTCTTCTTCAAATCTTGGAAACTCTCTTCACATTTCTCCGTCCAAACGAATTTTCTGACTTTCCTTGTCAAATTTGTTAGCGAGTGGCTATCTTAGAAAAATCTTGAATAAATCTTCTATAATAATAACCAGGCCCGGTCAAGAAACTCCTCACTTCGATGGTGTTCTTGGTTGTTTCCCAATTGATTCTGACTTCCACTTTTGATGGATCCTTTGAAATCCCATCTTTGTCAATCACATGACCCAAAATTGTACACGAGCCAAAATTCGCACTTAGAGAATTTTGCATACAACTTTTTTTCTTCCTTAGTGTTTCCAATGTCAAACGTAAATGTTCCACGTGTTCTTCTTGAGTTTTGGAATACACCAGAATGTCATCAATAAATACCACTACAAACTTGTCTAAGAATGGTTTAAACACCCTGTTCATCAAATCCATGAACGCGGCAGGGGCATTTGTTAAACCAAAAGACATCACCAGAAACTCGTAATGTCCGTACCGAGTTCTGAATGCCGTTCTAGGTATATCCTCCTTTCTTACCTTCAATTGGTGATACCCACTTCTCAAATCAATTTTCGAGAAATATTTAGCACCCTTCAGCTGATCAAACAAGTCATCTATTCTAGGCAACGGATACCTATTCTTAATAGTGACTTTGTTTAACTCTCTATAATCAATGCAAAGACGCATTGATTCGTCCTTCTTCTTCACAAATAATACTGGCGCTCCCCACGGTGATACGCTAGGTTGAATATATTTCTTGTCCAGTAACTCTTGCAACTGTACCATCAGTTCCTTCATTTCTACCGGAGCCATTCTGTATGGGGCCTTCGATATCGGTGTTGTTCCCGGCGCTAAGTCGATCACGAACTCAATTTCTCTGTCAGGCGGAAGTCCTGGCAAATCTTCTGGAAACACGTCTTCGAATTCTCTCACTACCGGTATTTCTTCTAGTTTCACACCCTTCTTCTGAGTATCGACTATGTAAGCTAAATAGCCCACACAACCTTGACTCAATAATTTCTTGGCCTGCATAGTCGTCAGACATTTCATTTGTCTAGGCGACTTGCTACCATAAAATACTACCTTTGACGGAGTCATAAGGTTTACACACTTCTTGTGACAATCGATTACTGCTCCATATTTGAGCAAACCAATCCATTCCAAAATTACATCAAATTCCCGAGTCTAATCGGAATCAAATCTACCAACAAGATATTTCTTAATGTTCACCCCTACGGTTCTTGTATCTGAATCTAACAGGATTACTTCCTTATTCGCAATTTCTATGTTCAAAGGAAAATTCAGTTCTTCCTAGGCAATTCTAACCTCTTAGCAAATTCATCCGATATAAAGCGAACAAGTAGCTTTGAATCGAATAATACATAAGCATTTATATCATTGATTGGGATAATACGACCTTACATCTTTTGATTGCACAACATCTTGCATGATCATGTTGAAGGTTACGGTTGTGGGTTTGTTTGATCTTTGCAGAGTCTGCAATGGCCCATGTACCTCCATTGTTACCTCCATTGCTTCTGGTTGTCACTCCGTCCTTCTTCTTAGGGCATTCACGAGCAAAGTGATCCTTGGATCCGCACGTGAAGCATACATTCTTCTTCGGTTGAGTGCAACTTGGGGCGATGTGACCCTCCGGCCACAATTGAAGCATACTCGCTTCCCCATCAAGCACGCACCCTTATGGAATTTCCCGCATGTCGCACATGCTTCAAACTTTTTTTTCTTTGGTTACCCTGATGGTTTCCAGCACCCATGTTCCCATTCCACTTCCTCTTCAAGCTGTTGTTGTTGTTGATTGTTGTTGTTGTTTCCACCGTTACCACCTCCATTCTTAATCTCATTCTCATTTTTCTTCTTCTTTTGTTCCTGATTGAACTTTGTCACTGCCTCGCCTCCACCTTGGTAGTATTGCTTTCTCCATCACTGCGCAAATGTCTTCATTGGGCAGGAGACCCTCTTGTCTGACCTGGGCTTGGTCCTGTTCAAATCTCTTCGCGCCTTACGGCTCAAATGCATGGCGACGATATGGTGCAAACCTCGCCAATTCGTTGAACTTCGCAGCATACTCAGATACAGTCATCGTTCCTTGCTTTAGTTCCTGAAACTGTACTTCCAGCTGACTCTTCGAACTCTCTGGGAAATAAGTCTCGAAAAACAACTCCTTGAACCTATCCCAGGTCATCACTGCTGGTCCTTCACGAGTTTTATTGGCCTGCCACCAATAACTAGCTTCTGCTTTCAACATGAATGTTGTGATAGCAATCTTCTGATCATCCCCTACCCTAGCGACATCGAACACCTTTTCTATCTCCATAATTCAGGTCTGTGCTTTGACTGGATTCATAGACCCACGGAATTCAGGTGGTCCAACCGCCTTGAAATCCTTAAACGTTGTACCATGGTTTTGTGGTTGATTACGCAGCGCTCACGTCGATAGTGTCACTAGTTGTTGAACGGGGTTACCGTCAACATTGTCGTTATTGGTAGTTCTCTCATTATTTCTCTGTCGGGGTGGTTCACGTCTGGGAGGCATTTTCTGTTGAAATAAAACATCTATTAGACTATTACTCAGCTTCTTTAAGTATTTTCTAATTAACATGCCTCCATAAAAGAAATAACCACATAACACTTTGAATAAAGTAACAACTTTTATTTATTCAAAACCTTTTTGGAAAACATAAAACAATAGCATCACTGCTATCTACATTACTTTCCTGAACTACAAAAGTTTCAGGACAACATCATAGTCATATCCCATAGGTTGCATAACACTTGGGATTTACAATTTATTTAACCTTTCACTCATCGTACAATAGCTACGATGTTCTATTAAGATACTTCTTAGCCCTATCACGTTCTTCCTCCATGACTCGAAACATTGTTCTGCGATCTAACACGAATGATGGCAGCGTCTCGAACTGAATCGGATATCCCATGACCCGATCTTGAGCTCGATTAATTGCGGTGTTAAATACTTTATCCATCTCTTCCATCTTCATCCTCTTTGTTTGCGTGTCTCTTACTGCTAATCTGGTTCGTTGAAAAGCTTCCTCATAAGCATCTTCAGCTCTTGCCCTCTTAGCATCTTCTTCTCTCAGCTTGTTCTTCAGTTCAGCGACCACTTCGATCAGTTGCTCTTTCTCTCCTTCAGTCTGTACTAGTTTCTCCTCGACATTTGTCAATCGTTCTTCACGATCCTGGATCTCGCCGTCTTTTTGTGTCATTGCAGTCTGTTGTTCAGCTACTATCTCCTGCAACTCCTCAACTGTATCCTGAAGTTCCACGTTACGGTCATGCACCTCATCGTATATACGGCATGTTATCGAGTTAAGTGGAATCCTTTCCTCCTCGTCCTCGTCATCCTCATCCTCCTGTGGTAACTCAACGGGATCCTCCTAAATGCTGTCTCACATCATCATCATCCTCATCCTCAACTATTGTGACCAATGTGGTGACTCCGTGGCGATGAGTTGTTCCTAAACTACCCGAATGTCGCGAGGCTCCTCCTCTATAGGCATTTGAGGTCCCCCTCCCCTAACTGATTGGATTCTCCAGAGCATTAGTCATCCCGACAACAAAGTTTTAAAGTTTTAATTATTAATCATTACTACTCGACACTCACAAGTACATAAACTATAAACACATAAGCACATAAGTGTTTTATTACTTCTTTCTTAAAACTCGATAAGAGTTATCTCCACTATCTTTTCAAAGGTTACTTCCTAAGGCTTTCCCCCCCCCCCCCACCTAAGGTTCATAACCTAAAGCTTTGATACCAACTTGTGACACCCCCAAATCCTGGTACTTCATTTCCTCAAGATTTGGTGTTCACTTAATCAAAACATTCATTTATAACTACCCAATTATAATAAAATTGAATAATAAAAACCTGCCCATACAGGATAAAACTTAAATAAAAATCTCCCAGGTTATCTAACCTTTAACAACAATCATTCAAATGCGGAAATTTAAATAAACTTCATTACAATCTTTAAACCAAAGTCTGAAAGTAAACTATCAAAACTATTACAAGTCTTCAGTATTTATTCATCTTTCCTTTTCCCTTACTGGTGCTAGGTACGTCACCCGTTTCAACTTTAGCTGTAAGAAATTTTACAGGCAAGAGTGAGCAAACAAGGCCCACTTGAAATAACAATAAATAAATCTTTAAACTTTTACATCAATTGCCAATATTAGGCTCAATAGAATTGAACAATATATTCTATTAACTTTCTGAAAATTATAACATTTCTTTGAGGGTCTAATGACCACGAATCATGTCCTGATTATAAGTAATCTTTCAACTTTAACTTTAACAGTCATAAGACTATAAGGACTCCACGTACTTAGGGGGATCAACCCTTCGTACAATGTATTGTGCACAACCATTTCAACGCTAAGCGTAAACCTCTATTAAAAGAGTTGTTCATCTCAGTATTTAGAGTACAAGTCCGCACCAAAGGAAGTTTGGTTTGGATAAGCTTTCAAGGAAATTTAAAATTTATCAAACATCAATTAAGGAGTAGTTGAATAAGACCAATAACACTATACTATAGAATAATCGTGATTGAATCAATTATAGTAAACTAAAGTCATGCATTAGGAATAATCTAATAGCATACAATTTGAATAACTATAGCATACCTTGCTTGAACAACACTAAGCCAAGGTTAATTAGAATTGAATAATAAGCATGCATATCATATATAGTTGTGCATGCTAAACCACAAGTTAAAAACAAGAATAACTTGCTCCAAATAACTTACATCATTATATTGTAATCGAATTGAAAACAGTAATTGAATTAACAAGATAATAGATTAGAAAACTTGTATCGTCATGAGTAACTAGATACAATGACTTACTCAATAATAGGCAATCTAGCTCTACGAAAGTGTAGAAGTAGCAACTTACAACAATTGTAATTGAATTTGAAAACAATAATGTACCAAATGAAATTAAACTCGCACAATGAAGTTTTGAGTTAGAGAACTTGCTCAATTATAAAATAGAGTTAGAAAACTTGCCTTGCTCGTAGGCTAAACCAAATCAATACGAATCACAATATCCTATAAACATATGTCATCATGACATAGTTAGCCATTACCACTTTACAAACATAACTAAGTACGTTCATCATTTAAAATTGGATTTTTAATCACATAATCACAACTTAATCTTTAATAACATAATTATTCATAGTATAGAAATACTAACATCAATATTTTACAGTCCTACTATCATCACATAGTGTTTCTTAAAATTTCGTGTACAAAAAGTACCTTTGTCGAATCATTCTTGCTAACAGTCGTTGCGGCGCCACGGTTTATTTAGTGTGTATTTGCTTGTGATTGAGTCGGTATTTGCGACTTCGGGTCATGAGCCATTGGTTGCATTGGCATGGCGCTACATTTATGTGCGATATTTATACTCTTTGGGTGTCACGTATGCTGCCGGACTCGAATCTGGCGACCAAGCTCGGCAACAGTATGAACAAAAGCCAAATTGGCCTAAAAGCTCGAATCTAATAAATCGATTAACATGTAATACACATATAGACTTCATATAAACATATTGTGAAGACTTTTAACATGTTTCTACTCATAAAATAACATAAACATCAAATTTACAACACCCAATTTCAATGTTTTTGGCAAAACTCCATTGTTGACATTTTTAATGAAAATCAACCTTTGTGATTTTGTTTTCAATCAAAGCAGAAATTTCAAAACATCATAGTTATGATTATACATACTCTATCAATTTCCATAATCAATTTATCAATTTAACAACTAATTAAACCTTAATTTCTATTTTAAATTAAGCCATACTCATATATTTTTCATATGAACACACTCGTAATATATTTTCTTCACAAAACACATACATACATGAATTAATTTCTCTATAATCGCGCATAAACTCATGAAATAACCTTATAATCAATAATCATACAACACTATATACATAACAACAATTTATCTTTTATAAAAATTACACAGAGAACTTTTTGGAAGAAGAAGAAGAAAACTAACTTTTAAAGAAAAGATTAAGCTCCTACCTTTGATTAAGAAGATGATGGTTATTCTCAAGCTTCTTCTCTCCAATTCCTTTCTCAAAAACCTGTTAGAATCACTCACTTTCTCTCTAGAGTTTTCTCAAATTTTTCTCTGTGTTCTTCTTCTTCTTCTCTCTTCTCCCAACTCTAGTTTACGTATTATCATATAACGTATAATAATAATAATATAGATATTAAGTATAGGATTTTAACTGACATCAGTTATAAAATTTTGAAAATCAAAAGCCATAAGGCTTGTTTGGCTAGGCTTAATAAAATAACTCTTTAATCCTTACACCCTGTTTGGTAAGTCTAACTAAAACAAATGGATTAATCTGTATACCTTGTTTGCTAAAACATCATTAGATTAAAGAGCAATAAAACATGTTTGGCAAAAACTAAATTAAACTCTTTTAATTTATTTTAATAACTCCTTTATAGCAAGGTTATTTGTCACACTTCTATTAAATTAAATAATCAATTTAATCAATTCAAATACTAATCTATTAAATTACTTTCACACAAAAATCATTATCACATAATTATAATTTCCTTTATAATTTTATTCAACCAACTAACACTTTATTTTAATCACAATTCTAATTAAAATATTATAATCCATTTAATCCTTATAAGATCTCTAGCTTACTTATTAAATTAAATTAGTATATAACCTCATAACAATTAATTTTCTTAGCTCCTAAATTATTTATTCAACAAATAATTAACTAAGCCACATCAACTCAAATTGCTATTAAATACTTATATAATTCAATAAATATTTAATATTGCAAATAAATATTTAATATATATTATTTAATTATTTATTCAACAAATAATTAACTAAACCACATCAACTAATAAATTGAACAATTATTTATTCAATAAAAAATAATCATATCCATTAAATACTTATATAAATCAATAAATATTTAATATTACACTTTAAAATTACGGAATCACTCGGTTTGATTCCATTATTGTCGATTAATAATATGAATTATTATAGCGATAATGACGTTTTGTTTTATTCGTATTATTAGCGTAATAAAAGCGAAACATCTTTTATATAAAAGCAGAATACTTTATTAAAGTTATTCTATAAATAGAATATATTATATTTTATTATGCATAGTGTTGCATAGTGTTTTGCATAGTGTTGCATAGTGTTTGCATAGTAAAATGTTTTTATATAAATAGAATATATGATATTTTATTTAAAAGATTTTGCTTTAAATATGGACCGCCGAGTTAAAGTAAATCAATACTGGAATGAATTCATGGATTAATTACTATGCATTCTATTTTCCTATAAATAGAAGCTCATTCCTTCATTATTTTCTTTGAATTCTTTGAAACTCTAGAGAGAAATTATAGAGAGAAGCTATATAGAGAAAATCTATAGAGAGAAAAGAAGAAGAGTATTACGGTACTTCACTACTTTGATATCCGGTGTTTTTACGGTAAGGGATATTATTTGTTGTACTGCCGTAAGGGTGTTATTCTTTCTTATTCATGAAGAGAACTTACATTATTCCATTCATTATTATTACGTTTGGAATAACTTTGTAAAAGTGGCATACCCATACATAACTTTGTATCGCTGGCATACCCTATACTTGGTGAAATCTTATATTATTCCATTCTTATTTATTCATTGGAATAACTTTATCTGTGATGAATCCCCTATACTTGGTGATCTTCTTACATTATTCCATTCTTTATTATTACATTGGAATATCCAGATGCATGTGTGTTTTTTAGGACTGGTTTAAATCTTTATTATTATTATTCATTGGAACATCACATGCGTGTGTTTTACAGGAATTTGGTTAAAATCTTTATCCAACCGTGGCGCCCCCAAAATTAGGTATACATCACCCATCTTGGGTCGCCACTTACATATTCTGTAATTTAAATACAACTTATTAACATAGCGTAGCGTATGCAATACGACATAAGCTGTGAGTTTAAATACAAATATAAATCTACTAGATATTATACAAACTCAAACAAAAAGTCCTCATTACAATTATTATCACACTATTTCACGAGAATAGTGAGGACTACTAATGCTATCTTGGGACCATCACTGCTTCGTTTCCCCAGGCTAAGTCCCGGCTATATTCTCATTTCTCAAGAGAAACGGTGAAAGAAAGGGTGAGCTCAACTAGCCCAAAGAAGAAATATTATGACTAAGATAATGCGAGAATAAATTATCAATAGTCTTCAACAATGCTAAACCGATAAAATACAATAGACAATCAATTTAAGCTGCATGATGAATATACAATCCATTAAAAGAGTCAAGTAGAAAATAAAATCTACTATCTTTTATGATTTAAAAGGTTTTTTTCATTCTTTGTTATAAATGAGAGACTCGACTTTAATAAATAATCCACATCATCGAATCACCCCACTTTTCTGACGAGGATATTCTTTAGTATCACGACCACAATTATTCACGCACTACTGGGCGAGAATAGTTGTGTATTCATTAATGGTCATGATCATGCCAACAATCGTCCATCAATGCTACTACTTATACGAGGATTTTTACCACATCATTTATAACATTACGGTCATGATTATTAAGAATAATCCACGGTCATAATCATACCAAGTCCATCCATGCTCTACTGGCCTGAGATGACTTTAAAAAATATAAACATGAGGATGATGACAATGATATAAAATTCAATAAAACAAGTTCAAGAATTATTTTATCCAGGAATTATTAACGTCAAATTGTCAACATGATACGCTTTGTAGAGTAAAATTCAAGAATGATCGGAAGAATATTTCCATGAAAGATCTTTGGATGAAACGCAAATATCGAGGATATTCTACTAATTTCATGGAGTATAGAAGTCAAAGTTTTAACTATTTGGGTATAATAAAGAATGGAATAACAAAAGAAATCACCATGCATGCGGTGCCGCATGAGGCGAGTTATTCAGCGAGAATAATAATAACGGAACCGAGTGTCGGTGAAATTCACGCTTGATGAGGATGTTCAACGAGAATAATAAAGATGGAACCGGATCCGGTGTAAAACACGAGATAGGATATTCCAACGAGAATGATAAAGGCGGAACCAGTAGGTGTAAAACACCTGCATGAGGATGTTCTAACGAGAATAATAATAAAGAGCGGAACCGGTCGGGTGTAAAACTGTGACGACGGATGTTCCAGCGAGAATAATAGAAGAATGTCACCAAGTATAGGTAAATTAGCAGCGTATACGAGTTATTCCAATGAATAATAAGCAATGGAATAACATAAAGATTTCACCAAGTATAGGGTATCTGGCGTATACGAGGTTATGTATAGGGTATGCCACTTTTACGGAGTTATTCAATGAGAATAATAATAAATGGAATAATGTGAAGTTCTCTTCAAGAAGAAAGAATAACACCCCTACAAGTAAAAAGGCGAATATAGAAGTAGTGAAGTAGCGAATACTCTTCTTCTTTTATAACTTTTCTCTATAGCTTCTCTCTATAATTTCTCTCAGAGTTTCAATGAATTAAGTAAGAAAATAATGAAGGAATGAGCTTTATTTATAGGAAAATGGAATGCATAGTAACTAATCCATGAGCGGTCCAGATTGATTTACTTTAATCGGCGGTCCATATTTAAAGCAAAATCTTTTAAATAAAATATAATATATTCTATTTATATAAAAACATTTTACTATGCAAACACTTATGCAAAACACTATACAAAAACACTATGCAACCTTATGCATAATAAAATATAATATATTTTATTTATAAAATAACTTTAATAAAGTATTACATTTTTTTTATATAAAAGATGTTTACATTTTATTACGTTAATAATACGAATAAAACAAAAAAGTCATTATCGCTATAATAATTCATGACAATAATGGAATCAAAGCTGAGTGACTTCTCACATAAGCATCAATAATCAATCTAGGTATGTACTTATGCAACCACACGTACATCGTATTTTTACTAAGGAGTTGTTCAACAATGATCAGCAGTAAAACTTCCGTAGTTATTTCAATAAAATATTTTTGTCGTTTTCTCAATCGACAATAATTACATTATTAAGGTCACCAATGATTGAGTAGTTATACGAATATTCCTCTGCTAAACCGAATATTCACAGACCAATCGAATATAATATAACCACTTGCATACTTTGCAAAATTTATAAATATTACCCATAACTATAACATTATATCAAATTATTCCATAATATTCAAAAATAATATTTATAGAAAATTTTTTCTTTATTTATAAAAGTCGGGTCTTACAACCTCCCTTCTTATGAAATTTCGCCCTCGAAATTAGTGCGATACTACGGTATATCGAAGAGGTAAGGATACCTTGATTTCATTTTTGATTCTAACTCCCAAGTCGTTTCCTCAACATCGTGGTTCCTCCACAAAACTTTGACTTGAGAGGTATAACCTTGGGCGTAGAATATGTTCCTTCTTATCCAAAATTTGAGCAGGAACCTCTTCATACGTCAAATCTTCCGCTATTTCGTCAGGTTCTAACTCAATAATATGGTTCGGGTCTTTCACATATTTACGTAACATGGATATGTGAAAAAGCGTTATGAACATATTTGGCGTAAAAGCGAGTCTATAGGCCCGCAGTTCTACTCGATCGAGGATTAAAATGGACCAGATGAATCGAGGATTAAGTTTTCCTCTCTTTCCAAATCTTGTAACTCCTTTCCATGGAGCAACTCTTAACACATGATCTCTCATATCGAATTCCACGTCCTTTCGATGAAGATCAAAGATAACTCTTTTGTCGATTTTGTGAGGGTTTTATCGTTGTCGGATCGTTTGAATCTTTTTCGTAGTCATACGTACCAACTCCGGTCCCAACAACGTTGCTTCACCCACCTCATCCCGACATCTTTGGAGAGCAGACTTTCTTCCATCTGGCGCTTTGAATGGAGCCATGCAATACTTGCTTGATAAGCTTGTTGTTGTAGGAAAACTCCACCAATGGTAAGAACTTGTCCCAACTCCCTTGAAATCAAGGACACAGAGTCTTAATAGATCTTCAAGAGTTTGAATAGTCCTCTCCGATTGTCCCGTCCGATGCTCCGAGGATGATATCTGCCGAGAGCTAAATCGTAAGTCTGTGCCCATAGCTTTTTGCAAACTAACCCAAAATTGTGAAGTGAATCTTGGGTCTCAATCGAGAAACTATGGATCACGGCATACCATGCGGTCTTACAATCTCGTTTATGTACATCTGAGCAAGGCGTTCAAGTGTATAAGTTTCTCGTATCGGTAAGAAATGAGCGGACTTGGTCAATCTATCAACAATGACCCAAATCGCATCAATGCCTTGAGAAACCTTAGGAAGGCCGTGCTTGAAATCCATGGTAATGTGCTCCCACTTCCATTACGGAATTTCAAGTGGTTGCAATGGACCTTTTTTGGTACTTGACGCTCGCTTTAACTTCGTTGACAAGTTAGACACCTTGAGATAAACAGCGCTATCTCTCTTTTCATATTGCTCCACCAAAATGTATGCGAATATCATGATACATTTGGTACTCCCGAGATGGATTGCAAATGGTGTGTTGTGCGCCTCCATCATGATATTATACTTTAAATCGAAGTCGTTAGGAACACAAAGTGCGGAGTTGACTCAAAGTATTCCTTCTTCATCGATTCTTGCTTCGGCATAGCACCCTCTTGCACTTTCTTCCTCATACGCATCGGCTCCAGTGCGTAGCAGCGACTTTAACTTTATCGATTAAAGTCGGTTCTACTTGTATATTCGCTATCATCACACGCGTCCACAGAGTCTTTAACTCTATCTCCATCCTTTGCAAGTCACACAAAATGGGCGCTGCGTTGACAATAACGCTTTTCGTGCTTGCATACGATCTTACACTCAATGCATCGGCTACCACGTTCGCTTTTCAGGATGGTATTGGATGGTATGATCATAATCTTTCAACAGTTCAAGCCAACATCGTTGTCGCATGTTGAGTTCCTTTTGAGTGAAGAAATATTTGAGGCTTTTATGATCCGTAAAGATAATTAGGTATACATATGTCGTGATACTAATGAATACACGATTATCTTTGGCCGTAGTGCATGGATAATTCGTGGTCGTGATACTAATGAATATCCTTGGCCTGTAGTGCAGGGATGATTCGATGATATGAATTAATTATTGAGCTGAGTCTCAGCAATGAAATATTAATTCATGGATGTGGTAAAAGTCATCTTTGGCCGTAGTGCATTGATAGACTTGGTATGATTATGACCACGGATTATTCGGTATAATCATGACCGTAATTGAAAACACGAATATCCTTGGCCAGTGGTGCATGGATAATTCGTGGTTGTGATACTATTAAGTTGCGTCTCAGCATTATTGGTTTTACAGTTGTATATCTTTAGCCTGTAGTGCAAAGATGAATTGTTAATGAATATCTTTGGCGGATTGCGGAGATGAATTTAATATTTTTAACGATAAAGGTATTCAAGGTATCCTCACCTCTTATCATACAGTGCGTACCCTAATTTCGAGGCGAAATTCCATAAGGAGAGGAGATTGTGAGACCCAGATTTTATCAATAAAGATTTAAATTTTGTCGAAATAATTTTTTTAATATTATGGTGTGAATTTGAGATAATATTATAGTTGTGGGTAGTATTTATAAATTTTGCAAAGTATGCAGTGGTTATATTATATTCGATTGGTGGGGAATATTCGATTTAGCGGGGAATATTGATACAACGGCTCAATCATTGGTGGACCCCACAACAGAATTATTGTCGGATTGAGAAAGCGACAAAAATATTTTATTGAAATAACGGCGGAAGTTTTACCGTGGATACTGTTGAACTACTCGGTAGTAAAAATGCGATGAATACGTGTGGTTGCATAGTAGCACGATATTGATTATTGATGCTTATGAGAAGTCACTCGGTTTGATTCCATTATTGTCGATTAATAATATGAATTATTATAGCGATAATGACGTTTTGTTTTATTCGTATTATTAACGTAATAAAAGCGAAACATCTTTTATATAAAATGGAATACTTTATTAAAGTTATTCTATAAATAGAATATATTATATTTTATTATGCATAGTGTTGCATAGTGTTTTGCATAGTGTTTTGCATAGTGTTGCATAGTGTTTGCATAGTAAAATGTTTTATATAAATAGAATATATGATATTTTATTTAAAAGATTTTGCTTTAAATATGGACCGTCAGATTAAAGTAAATCAATCGGGACCGTTCATGGATTAATTACTATGCATTCTATTTTCCTATAAATAGAAGCTCATTCCTTCATTATTTTCTTACTGAATTCTTTGAAACTCTGAGAGAGAAATTATAGAGAGAAGCTATAGAGAAAATCTATAGAGAGAAAGAAGAAGAGTGATACGGTACTTCACTACTTTGATATCCAGTGTCTTTTACGGTAAGGGATATTATTTGTTGTACCCGTAAGGGTGTTATTCTTTCTTATTCATGAAGAGAACACATTATTCCATTCATTATTATTACATTGGAATAACTTTTGTAAAAGTGGCATACCCTATACATAACTTTGATATCATGGCGTACCTATACTTGGTGAAATCCTTATATTATTCCATTCTTATTTATTACATTGGAATAACTTTGTGTATCAGAGAATCCCTATACTTGGTGATCTTCTTACATTATTCCATTCTTTATTATTACATTGGAATATCACATGCGTGTGTTTTTACAGGACACTGGTTCCATTGTTTATTATTCGCATTTATTATTACTGTTGGAATATCACATGCGTGTGTTTTTTACAGGACACAGTTCCATTGTTTATTATTATTCAGCATTTATTATTACATTGGATCATCCTTTCGATTGTGAATTTCACGACACTGGTTCGTTATTATTATTACATTGGAATAACTTTACATCTGAAATACCGCATGCGTGGTGATTTCCTTTGTTATTCCATTCTTTATTATACCCGGTTAGTTAAAACTTTGACTTTATACTCCATGCAATTAGTAGAATATTCTTGATATTTGTGTTTCATCGGTATCTTTTCATGGAAATATTCTTACGATCATTCTTGAATTTTACTCTACAAAAGAGTATCTTGTTGACAATTTGGGCGTTCTTAATTCTGGATAAAATAATTCTTGAACTTGTTTTATTGAATTATTATGTCATTGTTATCATCCTCGTGTTATAATATGTTATCTTTGGCTTCGTGCGTAGATGAACTTAGTATGATTATGACCGAGGATCATTCGGTATAATCATGGCTTGTTATAAATGATGTGATAAAGTCATCGATGGCTTTGTAATGCGATGATGGATAGTTTTGGTATGATTATGACCGGGGTGATTCGGTATAGTCATGACCATTGATAATTTGATGAAAATCCTTGACCGTGATACGGGATGATTAGATATTGTGGTTTATTCATTAAAGCGAGTCTTAATGATAAAATTTATGAAAACCTTTTAAAACCTAAAAGATAGTAGACTTTATTTTCACATTGACTCTTTTAATGGATTGCATATTCAGCTTAGATTAAACTAGTTGTCTATTGTATTTTATCGGTTTAACTTCTTGTTGAAGGCTAATGATAATTTATTACGCATTATCTTAGTCATAATATTTCTTCTTGGGCTAGTTGAGCTCACTCTTTCTTTCCTTTATTCTCTTGAAATGAGAACATAGGCTGAGACGAGTCGGGGAGCGGGGTAATGGTCCGGAGGATAGCATTAGTAGTCCTCACTATTACGTGAAATAGTGTGATAATAGTTGTAATGAGGACTCCTTTTGAGTTTGTATAATATCTAGTAGACAATATTTGTATTCAAACTCACGGTTTATGTTGTATTGTACAGCAGTTATATTAGTAAGTTGTATTTGAATTTATGTACCATGTAAGTGGCGACCCAAGATGGGTGATGTATACCTAATTTTGGGGGCGTCACACTGTGAGTTTGAATACAAATATTGTCTACTAGAGAGTATACAAACTCAAAAGGAGTCCTTATTACAATTATTATCACACTATTTTACTGAAATAGTGAGGACTACTAATGCACCATCTAGGACCATCATTCCCGGACTAGTCGTAAAGCTACGTTCTCATTTTCTCAAGAACATTAAAATAAAGGGTGAGCTCAACTAGTGATAAAGAAAGAATATTATGACTAAGATAATGCGAATAATTTATCGTTAGCCTTCAACGATGTTAAAGCGATAAAATATAATAAATATCAAGTTTAACTACGTGTGAACAAACAATCCATTAGAAGAGTCAAGTGAGAATAAAATCTACAATCTTCTATGATTTAAAGGTTTTTCATCACTTTTATCATTTGAGACTCGACAATAAATAATCACATCATCAAATCATCCACACTTTTCTGACGAGGATATTCTTTAGTATCACGACCACAAATTATCCATGCACCACGGGCCAAAGATAATCATGTTTTCATCAATGATCCCCGATCATGCCATAAAACAATTCATCTTTGCACCTTATAGAAGAGAATCCATAGCCATAATCATACCAAAAACTATCCATCAATACACTACGGGCCAATGAGGACTTTTTCCACATCATTTGTAACATTACGGTCATGATTATCCGAATAATCCACGGTCATAATCATACCAAGTCCATCTATGCACTACTCTGAGGCCACGAGATGACTTTCAACATAATATAAACATGAGGATGATGACAATGACATAATAATTCAATAAAACAAGTTCATGAATTAATTTATCCGAGGAACCGATAACGTCCAAATTGTCAACATGATCTTGCTTTGTGGAGTAAAATTCAAGAATTCTCGAGAAGAATATTTTCATGAAAGATCTTTGGATGAAGCGCAAATATCGAGGATATTCTACTAATTTCAGCATGGAGTATAGAAGTCAAAACGTTAACCTATTTGAGTATAATAAAGAATGGAATAACAAAAGAAATCACCATGCAGATCCGATGTATAAACAGTTATTCCAAGAATAATAATAACGGAACGGTCGGTCAAAGTAAATTGCACCGATTGGATGTTCCAATGAGAATAATAAAAATGGAATAACAACGAAATCACCATGCATGTGGTACTTCTCATGTAGCGAGGTTATTCCAGCAGAATATTAAATAACGGAACCAGTGCGGCGTAATAAGCACTTGAAAGCGGGATGTTCCAACGAGAATAATAAAAAAGCGAAGCAGTCCGTAATGTCTGCATGAGGGAGGATATTAGACAAAATAATAAAAATGGAATATTAGAAGAATTTCACCAAGTATAGGGTAGCTCACGTATCTGAGTTATTCAACGAGAATAATAAAGAATGGAATAATGAAGTTCTCTTCATGAATACAAAAGAAATAATACTCCCTACCTTAAGAAGAAGAAAGAATGGATATAGAAGTAGTGAAGTAGCGAAGAACACTTTTCTTCTTTCTCTATAGTTTTCTCTCTCTAGAGTTTGATTGAATTAAGTAAGAAATAATGAAGGAATGAGCTTATTTATAGAAAAATGGACTGCATAAGAACTAACTCATGAAGCGGTCCAAATTGATTTACTTTAATCTGACGGTCATATTTAAAGCAAAATCTTTTAAATAAAATATAATATATTATATTTATAATCTAATAAAACGAATAACTTTATAAAAGATTTTACTATGCAAACACTATCATAGAGCACTATGCAAATACTATGCATAATAAAATATAATATATTCTAATTATTTTCTAATAAAACATATAACTTTATAAAAGTATTACATTTTATATAAAAAAGATTTTACTATGCAAAACACTATCGCAGGCACTATGCTTGAAAGATGCAACACTATGCATAATAAAATATAATATATTCTATTTATAAAATAACTTTATAAAAGTATTACATTTTATATAAAAAGATTTTACTATGCAAAACACTTTATCAGAGACACTATGCAACACTATGCGTAATAGAATATAATATATTCTATTTATAGAATAACTTTATAAAAGTATTACATTTTATTACATTAATAATACCAATAAAAAAAAATTGATTGACTTATCACGTAAGCATCAATAATCAATCAAGTGTCTTCTTATGGAACCATGCGCGTATTATTGTACTTTTAACACTTTGGGTGTTTCAGCAGTTAACGGTAAAACTTCCGCCGTTATTTTCATAAAATATTTTTGTCATTTTCTCAATCCGAGCAATAATTACATTGTGGGGTCCACCAAAGATTGTGCCATTATGCGAATATTCCTGTTAAAGCGTAATATTTCGACCAATCGAATATTATATAACAACTTGCGTATTTTACAAAATTTATAAATATTACCCACAACTATAACATTATATCAAATCCACACCATAATATTCAAAAAAAATTATTTAGAGAAAATTAAATATTTATTCATAAAATAACGGGGTCTCATAAGTGTATGCATAGTATTTTGCATAGTAAAATCTTTTATATAAAAGCAGAATACTTTTATAAAGTTATTTGTTTTATTAGACAATAATTAGAATATATTATATTTTATTATGCATAGTGTTTGCATAGTAAAATCTTTTATAAAGTTATTCGTTTTATTAGATTATAAATAGAATATATTATATTTTATTTAAAAGATTTTGCTTTAATTATGGACCGTCCGATTAAAGTAAATCAATCTGGAATAGTTCATGAGTTAGTTACTATGTAGTCCATTTTTCTATAAATAGAAGCTCATTCATTCATTATTTCTTACGAATTCACTTTGAAACTCAGAGAGAGAAACTATAGAGAAAAAAGAAAAGTGTTACATCAGCATTTCACTACTTCTATATCCGATACTCTTCTTTCAAATGTAGGGAATAATATTTGTTGTAATTCGTAAGGGGGGTATTATTTCTTACGTATTCATGAAGAGAACTTACATTATTCCATTATTTATTATTACATTGGAATAACTTTTATATACGGGTACCCTATACTTGGTGAAATTCTTACGTGATTTCATTATTTATTATTACATCGGAATATCACATACGTGCATGCATTCTGGGAGGACTGGTTCCATTATTTATTATTCGCCGGAATATCATGTCAAGTGCGTTTCTTGGATTATGGTTCATTCTTTATTTATTTGGAATATATCATATCAATGCGTTTTCTGGGACCTGAGTTCCGTTATTTATTATTACTGTTGGAATAACGCCTGTATATCTATCGCATCGCATGGTGATTTCTTTGTTATTCCATTCTTTATTATACTCGAGTTAATTAAAACTTTGATTTCTATACTCCATGAAATTAATGGAATATCCTTGATATTTGCACTTCATCCAGTATCTTTTCATGGAAATATTCTTACGAAGCATTCTTGAATTTTACTCTACAAAGCGGTGATCATGTTGACAATTTGGACGTTATCGGTTCCTAGATAAATTAATTCTTGAACTTGTTTTATTGAATTCTTATATCATTGTCATCATCCTCATATTTATATTATGTTGAAAGTCATCTGTGGCCTGTAGTGCTTAGATGGACTTGGTATGATTATGACCAAGGATTATTGAATAATCATAATAGTAATGTTACAAATGATTTGGAAAAAGTCCTCATTGGCCCGTAGTGCATTGATGGATGAGTTTTGGTATGATTATGGTTATGGATTCTCTTTGGCCATAGTCAAAGATGAATTATTTTATGGCATGATCGGGGATCATTGATGAAAACATGATTATCTTTAGCCGTAGTGCATGGATAATTCGTGGTCGTGATACTAAAGAATATCCTTGGTCGTAGTACAGGGGTGATTCGATGATGTGGATTATTTATTAAGTTGAGTGCAAGCGATAAAAGTGATGAAAAACCTTTTAAATCATAGAAGATAGTAGATTTTATTCAATACTTGACTCTTCTAATGGATTGCTTGTTCCGCTGCAGTTAAACTTGATAGTTATTATATTTTATCAGTTTAACACTGTTGAAGGCTAATGATAATTTATTCTGTATTATCTTAGTCATAATATTTCTTACTGGGCTAGTTGAGCTCACCTTTTTGCTTTCATTGTTCTCTTCAGGAAATGAGAACGTAGCAGGGACTAGTCGGGGAATAGAGTGATGGTCCAGATAATAGCATTAGTAGTCCTCACTATTCTATGAAATAGTGTGATAATAAATGTAATGAGGACCCCATTGAGTTTTTATATTGTCTAGATGACAATATTTGTATTAAAACTCACAGCATATGTTTTGTCGTATTGTACACGACAGTTGCATTATTAAGTTGTATTTGAATTCTGTACCATGTATCTGGCGACTTAGAATAGGTGATGTATACCTATTTTGGGGGCGTCACACCAGGACTTCCGTCTGACAGAGAGATTGAGTTCGTAATCGACTTAGTGCCAGGAACTGCACCAATATCGAAGGCCCCGTACAGAATGACTCCGGTAGAAATGAAAGAACTGATGGTACAACTGCAAGAGCTGCTAGACAAGAAGTATATTCAACCAAGCGTATCACCGTGGGGAGTCCTAGTTTTATTCGTTAAGAAGAAGGATGGATCAATGCGTCTTTGCATTGATTATAGAGAGTTAAACAAAGTCACTATTAAGAATAGGTATCCGTTGCCTAGAATAGATGACTTGTTTGAACTAGTTGAAGGGTGCTAAATATTTCTCGAAAATATACTTGAGAAGTGGGTATCACCAATTGAAGGTAAGAAAGGAGGATATAACTAGAACGGCATTCAGAACTCGTTATGGACATTACGAGTTTCTGGTGATGTCTTTTGGTTTAACAAATGCCCCTGCTGCGTTCATGAATTTGATGAACAGGGTATTTTGTGACGCCCCCAAAATTAGGTATACGTCACCCATCTTGGGTCGCCACTTACATGGTACATAAATTTAAATACAACTTACTAATATAATCGGTATGTACAATAATACGACATAAAGCGTGAGTTTGAATACAAATATTGTCTACTAGATATTATACAAACTCAAAAGGAGTCCTCATTACAACTATTATCTTATTTATTTCACGTAATAGTGAGGACTACTAATGCTATCCTCTCGGACCATTACCCCGTTCCCCGAGCTCGTCCCGACTATGTTCTCATTTCTGAAGAACGGTGAAAGAAAAGGTGAGCTCAACTAGCCCAAAGAAGAAATATTATGACTAAGATAATGCGAATAAATTATCATTAGCCTTCAACAGCGATGTTAAAACCGATAAAATACAATAGACAACTAGTTTAACTGCAGCGGAATATGCAATCCATTAAAAGAGTCAAGTAGAAAATAAAGTCTACTATCTTTTAGGTTTTAAAAGGTTTTCATAAATTTTTATCATTAAGACTCAGTTTAATGAATAAACCACAATATCTAATCATCCCTGTATCACGGTCAAGGATTTTCATCAAATTATCAATGGTCATGACTATACCGAATCACCCCTGGTCATAATCATACCAAAAACTATCCATCATTGCATTACAAAGCCATCGAGGACTTTTATCACATCATTTATAACAAGCCATGATTATACCGAATGATCCCTGGTCATAATCATACTAAGTTCATCTATGCACGTAAGCCAAAGATAACATATTATAACATGAGGATGATAACAATGACATAATAATTCAATAAAACAAGTTCAAGAATTATTTTATCCAGGAATTAGTAACGTCCAAATTGTCAACAAGATACTGTTTTGTAGAGTAAAATTCAAGAATGATCAGAAGAATATTTCCATGAAAAGATACTGGATGAAACACAAATATCAAGAATATTCTACTAATTTCATGGAGTATAGAAGTCAAAGTTTTAACCAACCGGTATAATAAAGAATGGAATAACAAAGGAAATCACCATGCATGCGATTGCTGACATATGCGAGTTATTCAATGCATAATAATAATAACGGAACCGGTCGGTGAAATTCACCAAACAGGATGATCCAAGAATAATAAATCTTGAATAATAATAAATAATGGAACCGGTCCAGGTGTAAAACACATGACGAGGATATTCAATGAATAATAAAGAATGGAATAATGGAAGAAGATCACCAAGTATAGGGATTCAAGCGATATCTGAGTTATTCCAAGCAGAATAAATAAGAATGGAATAATATAAAGGATTTCACCAAGTATAGGGTACGCATGTCACGGAGTTATGTATAGGGTATGCCACTTTACTTTTGAGTTATTCCAATGAATAATAATGAATGGAATAATGAAGTTCTCTTCATGAATAAGAAAGAATAACACACTTTAGGTACAACAAATAATATCCCTTACAGTAAAAGACCTTTGGATATCAAAAAGTAGTGAAGTACCAGAATACTCTTCTTCTTTCTCTCTATAGATTTTCTCTCTATAGCTTCTCTCTATAATTCTCTCTCTAGAGTTTCAGTGAATTCGTAAGAAAATAATGAAGGAATGAGCTTCTATTTATAGGAAAATAGAATGCATAGTAATTAATCCATGAGCGGTCCGATTGATTTACTTTAATCGACGGTCCATATTTAAAGCAAAATCTTTTAAATAAAATATCATATATTCTATTTATATAAAAACATTTTACTATGCAAACACTATGCTGCAACACTATGCAAAACACTATGCAACACTATGCATAATAAAATATAATATATTCTATTTATAGAATAACTTTAATAAAGTATTACATTTTATATAAAAGATGTTTACGTTTTATTACGTTAATAATACTGAATAAAACAAAACGTCATTATCGCTTATAATAATTCATATTATTAATAAATGATAATGGAATCAAACCGAGTGACTTCTCACATAAGCATCAATAATCAATATCGTGTGCTACTACTTATGCGACCACACGTATGACATCGTACTTTTTACTACCGAGTAGTTCAACGGTATCCACGGTAAAACTTCCGCCGTTATTTCAATAAAATATTTTGTCGTTTTTCAATCCAAACAATAATTACATTATGGGGTTCACCAATGATTGAGTAGTTATGCGAATATTCCTGCTAAACCGAATATTCCCCGACCAATCGAATATAATATAACCACTTGCATACTTTTGCAAAATTTATAAATACTACCCACAACTATAATATTATCTCAAATTCACACCATAATATTAAAAAATTATTTCGACAAAATTTAAATCTTTATTGATAAAATCTGGGGTCTCACATATTTAAACCATTCTTAGACAAGTTCGTAGTGGTATTTATCGACGATATTCTGCTGTATTCCAAAACTCAAGAAGAACACGCATGGAACATTTACGTTTGACATTGGAGACACTAAGAAAGGAAAAGTTGTCTGTGAAATTCTCTAAGTCGCAATTTTGGCTCGATCGTGTACGCAGATTTTGGGTCATATGATTGACAAAGATGGGATTTCGGTGGATCCATCGAAAGTGGAAGTCGTAATAAATTGGGAACAACCAAGGACACCTTTGGAGGTGAGGAGTTTCTTGGGACTGGCCGGTTATTATAGAAGATTCATTCAAGATTTTTCCAAGATAGCCACTCCGTTAACAAATTTGACACGGAAAGCTGTAAAATTCGTTTGGACGGAGAAATATGAAGAGAGCTTCCAAGATTTGAAGAAGAAGCTAAGTGTGGCTTTGTGTTAACCCCCACGATAGGATATCTGAGAAAATTTTGTGGTGTATAGTGATGCCTCACATAAAGGATTGGGTTGTGTTCTTATCGCAAAAGCGGTAAAGTTATTGCCTATTCATCAAGACAATGAAGGATTATGAGAAAGGTTATCCGACTTCATGATTTGGAATTGGGCTGCGAGTAGTATTTGCTCTCAAGATATGGAGACACTATCGTATGGAGAGAAATGTGAGATCTACACAGACCACAAAAGTTTGAAGTATATTTTCACTCAGAAGGATCTGAACATGCGTCGAGAAGGTGGATGGAATTGATAAAGATTACGATTGTGAGATCTTTTATCATCCGGTAGCGAATGTGGTTGCGAGATGCTTTAAGCGAGGAAAGTTCGGGGAGAAGTTGATCTTTGATAACAACTCGGGAGGAGCTCATTTCGTGAATGACAAAGTTAGATTTGGAAATCAAATTTCCACAGGAATCTGACGAACGACTATTTCGATTAGAAGCGTGTCCAACTTTCTTTGGACAAGGTGAAGAAGCGCTCGATTACAAGATGAAGAATGTGGGAAGATAAAAGAGAATATGGATGATGGTAGCGATCACGAAATGCGAAGGTCGATAGAAGGATTACTACAGATGCGAGGAAGAAGCGGGTTCAATGACACGGTGAAAGGCGAAATCTTGGTCAAGCTCATAGCTCAAGATATTCGATTCATCCAGAAATGCGAAGATGTATCAAGATCTACGCCGACATTTTGGTGGCCAAATATGAAAAGGGACGTTGCGAATCACGTGGCAAAATGTTTAACATGTTAAAGAGTAAAAGCCGAACATCAAAGACCCAATGGATTACTTCAATTGGTTGGAAATCTAGGAATGGAAGTGGGAACACATCACGATGGATTTTGTGGTGGGTCTTCCAACTACTCGAGAGAGGATGCGATGCGATTTGGGTGATAGTGGGCGAATAACGAAATCGGTAGCACTTTTTACCAATAAAGATTAGGTTCAATCTTGATCGGTTGGCAAGATTGTACATCAAAAAGATCGTTTGAGACATGGAGTGTCGGTGTCAATTGTGTAAGATAGAGACCCACGATTCACATCAAATTTCCGGAAGAGACTAAGAAGGCATGGGAACTCAATTGCGAATGAATGAGTGCGACTTATCATCCACAAACAGAGATGGCAAAGCGAGCGAACGATCCGGACATTGGAAGATATGTTGAGAGCATCGTCATTATAGATTTCAAAGGAAGGTGGGAAGAACAATTACCGTTGGTGGAATTAGCCTACAATAATAGTTATAACTTGAGCATCGGCATCTTAGTGTGACACCCCCAATTAGGTTACACGACCTTGAGTTTGGTGCTCACAATCCACAATATAAATAACATTTAACTACCCATTTAATTATAAATAGGAACATACATTTCATTAACTGATATAGTTAATACATTATCCCAGGTTCTCTAACCTTAACATTACAATCATACCCCTTAGATATACAAAAAGGGTATACAAACATAACATAATAATAAGTTTATTATAACTACTCCAGCATTTTGCCTTTGTTCTTCACAGCACCTTCTGCAACTTCGTCCCTAGCTGAAAAGTTTTATTTAGCAAGGGTGAGCAACAAATTTGCCCAGCAAGTTAAGATATACAATGAATGTATAACTATCAGAATAATAGACTATCTATTTTGATAGAATGACACCAAAGTTCGGGGAACTTTGAATTAGCTGAACAATGTGTTAATCAATAACAAGGCTTCTCCCTTTCTATGCAACACAATAATTTGATAATGAAAGAGTACAACGCTTTCAAAGTTCTACGATATTCAAATGAATAAACAAGAATCAATTCTCACTTAATAACAAAGTGGAATATTTTCCGGTTATCTTTGAGTGATCTAACCAGATCTTTGAACTTATTTTCTTGGGTATCTATCAAAGATTTACTTTGATACATACGCAGGCGTATCATATAACCATAAAGATTAAATCATACTGTGAGACCCCAGATTTTATCAATAAAGATTTAAATTTTGTCGAAATAATTTTTAATATTATAGTGTGAATTTGAGATAAATATTATAGTTGTGGGTAGTATTTATAAATTTTGCAAAGTATGCAGTGGTTATATTATATTAGATTGGCCTGGGAATATTCGATTTAGCGGGGAATATATAACCAATAACTCAATCATTGGTGGACCCCACAATGTAATTATTGCCGGATTGAGAAAATGACAAAAATATTTTATTGAAATAATGGCGGAAGTTTTACCATTGATCTTTGTTGAACTACTCGGTAGTAAAAAAATACGATCACGTGTGGTTGCATAGTGTAGCTACGGTATTGATTATTGATGCTTATGTGAGAAGTCACTCGGTTTGATTCCATTATTGTCGATTAATAATATGAATTATTATAAGCGATAATGACGTTTTGTTTTATTTCATTATTATTATTAACGTAATAAAAGCGAAACATCTTTTATATAAAAACAGAATACTTTATTAAAGTTATTCTATAAATAGAATATATTATATTTTATTATGCATAGTGTTTTGCATAGTATTTTGCATAGTGTTGCATAGTGTTTGCATAGTAAAATGTTTTATATAAATAGAATATATGATATTTTATTTAAAAGATTTTGCTTTAAATATGGACCGTCAGATTAAAGTAAATCAATACGGACCGTTCATGGATTAATTACTATGCATTCTATTTTCCTATAAATAGAAGCTCATTCCTTCATTTTTTCTTACTGAATTCATTGAAACTCTGAGAGAGAAATTATAGAGAGAAACTATAGAGAGAAAGAAGAAAAGTATTCGCTACTTCACTTTTCCAATATTCAGTTCTTCTTCTAAGGTAGGGAATATTATTTGTTGTACTCGTAAGGGTATTATTTGTTGTACACGTAAGGGGTGTTATTCTTTCTTATTCATGAAGAGAACTTACATTATTCCATTCATTATTATTACTGTTGGAATAACTTTGTAAAAGTGGCATACCCTATACATAACTTCGTATACGCGGCATACCTATACTTGGTGAAATCCTTATATTATTCCATTCTTATTTATTACATTGGAATAACTTTTGTATCTGTGGAATCCCCTATACTTGGTGATCTTCTTACATTATTCCATTCTTTATTATTACTTTGGAATATTACATGCATGTGTTTTACAGGACTGGTTCCATTGTTTATTATTCGCATTTATTATTACGTTGGAATATCACATGCATGTGTTTTACATCGGACTGGTTCCATTGTTTATTATTGAGCATTTATTATTACATTGGATCATCACATGACCGATTGTGAATTTCACGACTGGTTCCGTTATTATTATATTCTATTGGAATAACTTTGCCTATGCAATACCGCATGCATGGTGATTTCTTTTGTTATTCCATTCTTTATTATACCCAATTGGTTAAAACTTTGACTTTATACTCCATGAAATTAGTAGAATATCTTTGATATTTGCGTTTCATCCAATATCTTTTCGTGGAAATATTCTTACGATTATTCTTGAATTTTCTATACAAAAGCGATATCATGTTGACAATTTGGACGTTAATAATTCTTGGATTAAATAATTCTTGAACTTGTTTTATTGAATTATTATGTCATTATCATCATCCTCATGTTATATTATGTTATCTTTGGCTTACGTGCATAGATGAACTTAGTATGATTATGACCGGGGATCATTCGGTATAATCGTGGCTTGATATAAATGATGTGACAAAAGTCCTCGATGGCACGTAATGCGGTGATGGATAGTTTTTGGTATGATTATGACCCGGGGTGATTCGGTATAGTCATTGTGGTAGTGCGGGGATGATTAGATATTGTGGTTTATTCATTAAAGCGAGTCTTAGTGATAAAATTGATGAAAACCTTTTAAATCATAAAGATAGTAGACTTTATTTTCTACTTGACTCTTTTAATGGATTGCATATTTATTATGATTAAGCGGTTGTCTATTGTATTATATCGGTTTAACATTGTTGAAGGCTAATGATAATTTTATACGCATTATCTTAGTCATAATATTTCTTCTTGGGCTAGTTGAGCTCACCCTTTCTTTCTTTGTTCTCTTGAAATGAGAATATAGCTGGGACGAGTCGGGGAACGGAGTAATGGTCCAGAGGATAGCATTAGTAGTCCTCACTATTCTGTGAAATAGTGTGATAATAGTTGTAATGCATTTATTATCACACTATTTCACAGAATAGTGTGGACTACTAATGCAACCATCTGGACCATCAATCCATTCCCCGACTAGTCCCAACTATATTCTCATTTCCTGAAGAGAACATTGAAAGAAAGGGTGAGCTAAACTAGCCCAGTAAGAAATATTATGACTAAGATAATGCAGAATAAATTATCATTAGCATTCAACCGTACAACAACTGATAGAATATAATAGACAACAAGTTTAACTGCAGCGGAACAAGCAATCCATTAGAAGAGTCAAGTAGAGAATAAAATCTACTATCTTCTATGATTTAAAAGGTTTTTCATCACTTTTATCGCTGAGACTCAGCTTAATAAATAATCCACATCATTAAATCATCCTTGCACTACAGGCCAAGGATATTCTTTAGTATCACGACCACGAATCATCCATGCACTACAGACCAAAGATAATCGTGTTTTCATCAACGGTTCTGATCATGCCATAAAATAATTCATCTTTGCACCCTTGGCCGAAGAGAATCCATAGCCATAATCATACCAAAAACTGTCCATCAATGCACTATAGGTCAATGAGGACTTTTTCCACATCATTTGTAACATTACGGTCATGATTATACCGAATAATCCCTGGTCATAATCATACCATGCCCATCTATACACCACAGGCCATAGATGACTTTCAACATAATATAAGCATGAGGATGATGACAATTCAATAAAACAAGTTCAAGAATAAATTTTAAAGATTTATAAGTTAATTTATCTTGAACTCAATAACGTCCAAATTGTCAACATGATACTGCTTTGTGGAGTAAAATTCAAGAATGCTTAGAAGAATATTTCCATGAAAAGATACTGGATGAAACGCAAATATCCAGGATATTCTACTAATTTCATGGAGTATAGAAGCCAAAACTTTAACCAGCTGGGTATAATAAAATATATGAAACTGCAAATGGATTTTCGCCCGCCATGCGGTAATCCACGTAGAGAGATCATTTTCACAAGTTAATAAGGAATGAATACAAAGGATCATTCACCATGCATGTGGTAATCCACATAACAGTTTATTCCAACAGAGTAATAAAGAATGGAACCAGGTCATGCGTAATCCGCACATATAGGATAATCCAACAGAATAATAAAGAATGGAACCAGGTCATGCATAATCTGCACCAACAGGATGTTCCAACAGAATAATAAAGAATAAAACCAGGTCGTACGTAATCTGCACAGACAGGATGTTCTAACAGAATAATAAAGAATGGAACCAGGTCATGCGTAATCCGCTCAGATAGGATGTTCCAACAGAATAATAAAGAATGGAATAACAACAGAATTCACTAGGCGTGCGATAGACCGCACAGACAGGTTATTCCAATAGAATAATAAAGAATATAATAACAGAAGAATTTCACCATGTATGCGGTTCTTCGCATAGACAGGTTATTCCAACATAATAATAAAGAATGGAATAACAACCCTTACGAGTATTGAAAGAAAATAACTCTCTTCATGAATACGAAAGAATAATACCCCTTACCTTAAAAAGAAGAGCATTCCGACGGGTAGGGCGGGGATATACTTGAAGAAAACTTGTACTATTTTCTACGGTCAAAACTTTCTTAAACTCTAAAGAAATACGCTCAAGATTATAGAAGAATAATTTTCTGAACTTCTAGTGTGATTTTCAATTCTAACTAAGCATCCTATTTATAGGAGAATGGAAAGGATACTATCTTTGCACTATGCTGATAAAATATAATATATTCTATTTATAATCAAATAAAACAAATTTTATAAAAGTATTACATTTTATATAAAAAGTTTTACTATACAAACACTATGAAGGCACTTATGAAACACTATGCATAATAAAATATAATATATTCTATTTATAATCAAATAAAACAAAACTTTATAAAAAGTATTACATTTTTTATAAAAAAAATTTACTATGCAAAACTATGCTGAGACATTATGAAACACTATGCATAATAAAATATAATATATTCTATTTAAAATCTAATAAAACAAATAACTTTATAAAAGTATTTTATTTTATATAAAAAGATTTTACTATCAAAAATACTATGCGCAGACGGTATGCAAATACTATGCATAATAAAATATAATATATTCTATTTATAATCAAATAAAACAAAACTTTATAAAAAGTATTCTATTTTATATAAAAAGTTTTCTGTTTTATTACATTTATAATAATAATAAAACAACATATATCACCATTATTATAATTCAAAATATTAATCGACCAGGTCGTTCCCAAGAAAGAAGGGGCTTTCCAATAAGGATTTCTCCCTATTGGCGTGCAATTAGGTGACCAAACCTCTCCTTGACAGAACTTCTAGACATCGTCAATATTGCAAATAATAATATTAATAACTCTATCATCTCAATTATTGATTTAATAATATAAAATATCAACAATAATTGAATCAAATAACGTGAGATACTATTCAATAATTACTGTAGCAATAATTGAACAAAACTGAGTGACTTCTCACGTAAGCATCAATAATCAATACCGTGTGCTGCTATGCAACCATATTACTGTACTTTTAACACTGGGTGTTTCAACAGTTAACGGTAAAACTTCCGCCGTTATTTTCATAAAATATTTTTATCATTTTCTCAATCCGATAATAATTCCGTTGTGGGGTCCACCAATGATTGTACCGTCATACGGATATTCCTCGATAAAAAGAATATTCCCCGACCAATCGAATATTATACAACAACTTGCATACTTTTCAAAATTTATAAATATTACCCACAACTATAACATTATCTCAAATCCGCACAATAATTTTGAAAAAATTATTTCGAGAAAATTAAATCTTTATTCGTAAAATTTGTGATTTTACAATCTCCCCTCCTTATGAAATTTTGCCTTCGAAATTTACGTACGTACATGGTATGCCGAACAAATGAGGACACTTCGCCAGATTCTAACTCTTGAGGTATAACCTTTGAGCGTAAAATATATTTCAAGATTTTAACAGGTACATCTTCATACGTTAAATTATCCGCTATCTCGTCCAGTTCTTAAATTAATAATGTGGTTTGGGTCATCCACATATTTACGTAACATCGATACGTTAAAAACGTTATGAACATGCGACATACTTGGCGGTAAAACGAGTCTATAAGCCACAGTTCCTACTCAATCGAGGATTTCAAATGGACCAATTAAATCGAGGGTTGAAATTTCCTTTCTTCAGTAACTCTTGCTTTTAAAATAACGCCCTCTTGAACCTTCTTCTTCGTATTCATCAGCTCTGGGTTTGTAGCTTTAGCAGCTTTAACATTATCGACTAATGTTGGTTCTAATCATATATTAGTTATCTTCACGTAAGTTCGTATATTCGCACTCGTAAATGCATACGATCTTCTACTCAATGCGTCAGCTACCACGTTCGTTTTTCCACGATGGTATTGAATGGTATTATCGAAATCTTATAACAGCTCGAGCCAACGTCTTTGGCGCACTATACGTTCGTTTTGGTTGAAGAAATATTTAAGGGTTTTAGAAATGGGTTTTGTACTAGGGTAAATACAAAATTCGATTTCACGTTCTAGGGGTAGGCTAAGTCTTCAAGAATACGCCAGAAAATTTATTAACGATAGAAATATCATTCAAAACTGTGACCGTCATCCAAAACTTGGATATCACGTCACATTGATACCTATCAACTTGCCACCGTTATTCACGACGTCTCCTATGGAAAGTCTGGCTTCGGTCCATTCCACACAAGGAAGTCACTAGTGAAAGGCTCGGGGCTATTTACTTATGGCTTGATATGATAATGATTGACTTTAGTGGTTTGGTTGCTTGAATTCGCATAATAGGTTGGTTATGAATATGAAAGCTAACAACCTTATGAAAAGCTTGATGAGTAGTTAACCAATCGATTGCTAAAATCACATCAAAGGCAAGTATTTTCAAAGAGATAAGATCGACATGTAACGTGAAAGTGTCGATTTGAATTAAATAAGATTTATAAACAATGGATGTAACGAAGGTTTCTCCTAACAGAGTTTCAACAGATAAGTGAAAGTCTAATTTCTCAAAAGCCAAGTTCAAACGTTGAACACAACTAGGTGAAATACAAGAATGGGTAGAACCGGTATCGAATAAGGTATAGATTTCGTAAGAGCTTATGATTAACTTACCCGTAATAACCTCGTTCGGGTTCCTTGATAAACGCTCTCACTTAAACTACCGGCTTTAACTTATCTGAGACATCCTTTGGCATCACTATCCCAGCTAGACTTGACTTCACTACATGACAAAATTGAGCTAGGTGACCTTCTCTTCCGCAATTGAAACACGCTTTGGATTGCTGCGTATAGTTTGGACGGATGTGTCCCTCCTGTCCCGCATTTGAAACATACGAACGGTGGTCGTTCATCTTCCTTTGAATCGGGTGTTGGTGATGCTGTCTTTCCATCATTATTGAACCTTCTCTTCTTGAAATTTCAACTTCTATTATCTTGGCCATGATTACCACCGAAGTGGTTACCATTCTTGGCATGATAATTTCCCCCAAGATGGTTATCATTGTTCCAATGGCCGTTGCCACAGGTACGATTATTATCGTGCTGTCGCTCGTTACCCTTTGGTTGGGTTGGCTCATTATCGCGCTCCAATAACTGAGCCATACTCACTACATTTGAATACAATATAATTTATGAGAAATGAGGTATTGACGTATTTCGGGTTTCAAACCTCTTAGAAACATTCGCGTCATTTGCTCCTCATTAACGACCAAATGGGATGCAAACTGGGATAACTCGAAAACTTAGCCTCGTACTGCGACATGGTCATATTGTTTTGCTCCAACATGATAAACTCCACCTCCTTCATGTGACGAATACTTTCGGGAAAGTATTTGTCGTTGAACAGCTCTTGGAACTTCTCCCAAGACATCTTGAGTGCGTCAGGCTGGGTACGTTTTACAGATTTCCACCAGTAATCTGCCTCTTCACACAACATAAAGGTGGCAAAGGGAACCTTTTGCTCCTCGGAGCATCCCAAGAAATCAAATATCTTGGTGATCTGCTTTATCCACATCTCCACATTAAGTGGTTCTGGTTTTCCCAAACACTCCGGTGGTCCTAGCTCCTTAAACTGTTTAGCGATGACCGTCCGAGAGTTGCCAATGTTTCCACCTACATTTTGAACAGGAGCCGCTCTCGCCGGATGTTGCATAAATTGCATAAAGCCTCTGAACATCCCATCGTTCACCATTTCATCGATGTTATTGTTTACCTGAGGATTATTGTCTTCCTGTTACACATTATCCTGGGTATTGATCGTTGGTGACTCAATGGTCTCATGTGACTCCCCCAAAATAGGTATACATCACGTATTCTGAGTCGCCAGATACATGGTACAGAATACAAATACAAACTTAAATATACAACATGAGCTGTGAGTTTTAATACAAATATTATCTTCTAGACAGTATTCAAACTCAAAATAAGTCCTCAATACATTTATTATCACACTATTTCACAGAATAGTGAGGACTACTAATGCAACCATCTGGACCATCAATCCATTCCCCGACTAGTCCCAACTATATTCTCATTTCCTGAAGAGAACATTGAAAGAAAGGGTGAGCTAAACTAGCCCAGTAAGAAATATTATGACTAAGATAATGCAGAATAAATTATCATTAGCCTTCAACAATACAATAACTGATAGAATATAGTAGATAACAAGTTTAACTGCAGCGGAACAAGCAATCCATTAGAAGAGTTAAGTAGAGAATAAAATCTACTATCTTCTATGATTTAAAAGGTTTTTCATCACTTTTATCGCTGAGACTCAGCTTAATAAATAATCCACATCATTAAATCATCCTTGCACTACAGGCCAATGATATTCTTTAGTATCACGACCACGAATCATCCATGCACTACGGGCCAAAGATAATCGTGTTTTCATCAACTGGTTACGATCATGCCATAAAATAATTCATCTTTGCACCCTAAGTAGAAGAGAATCCATAGCCATAATCATACCAAAAAAGCGTCCATCAATTCACTATGGGCCAATGAGGACTTTTTTCCACATCATTTGTAACATTACGGTCATGATTATACCGAATAATCCATGGTCATAATCATACCAAGTCCATCTATGCACTACAGGCCACAGATGACTTTCAACATAATATAAGCATGAGGATGATGACAATTCAATAAAACAAGTTCAAGAATAAATTTTAAAGATTTATAAGTTAATTTATCTTGAACTCAATAACGTCCAAATTGTCGACATGATCTTTGCTTTGTGGAGTAAAATTCAAGAATGCTCGGAAGAATATTTCCATGAAAAGATCTTTGGATGAAGCGCAAAGTATCCAGGATATTCTACTAATTTCATGGAGTATAGAAGCCAAGACTTTAACCAACTGAGTATAATAGAATATATGAAACTACAAATGGATTTTCTCCCGCCATGCGGTAATCCACGTAGACAGATCATTTCCACAAGTTAATAAGGAATGAATACAAAGGATCATTCACCATGCATTCGGTAATCCACATAACAGTTTATTTCAACAGGGTAATAAAAATGGAACCAGGTCATGCGTAATCCGCACCAACAGGATTTTCCAACAGAATAATAAAGAATGGAACCAGGTCATGCGTAATTCGCACAGACAAGATGTTCCAACAGAATAATAAAGAATGGAACCAGGCCATACGTAATCCGCACAGACAGGATGTTCCAACAGAATAATAAAGAATGGAATAACAACAGAATTCACCAGGCGTGCGATAGACCGCGCATACAGGTTATTCTAACAGAATAATAAAGAGTGGAATAACAGAAGAATTTCACTATATATGCGGTTCTTTGCATAGACAGGTTATTCCAACGTAATAATAAAGAATGGAATAACAACCCTTACGAGTATTGAAAGAAAATAACTCTCTTCATGAATACGAAAGAATAATACCCCTTACCTTAAAAAGAAGAGTATTCCGATGGGTAGGGCGGGGATATACTTGAAGTAAACTTGTACTATTTTCTACGCTCAAAGCTTTCTTAAACTCTAAAGAAATACGCTCAAGATTATTGAAGAAGAATTCTCTGAATTTCTGGTGTGATTTTCAATTCTAACTAAGCAGGAATTTACAGGAGAATGGAAATTATACTATGATGCACTATGCAATAAAATATAATATATTCTATTTATAATCAAATAAAACAAAACTTTATAAAAAGTATTTTGTTTTATATAAAAAGTTTTTACTATGAAAACACTATGTAGCCACTATGCAAATACTATGCATAATAAAATATAATATATTCTATTTATATTCAAATAAAATAAAACTTTATAAAAAGTATTACATTTTATATAAAAAGTTTTTACTATGCAAACACTATGCAGGCACTATGCAAACACTATCCATAATAAAATATAATATATTCTATTTAAAATCTAATAAAACAAATAACTTTATAAAAGTATTATGTTTTATATAAAAAGATTTTACTACACAAACACTATCGCAGACCATTATGCAAACACTATACATAATAAAATATAATATATTCTATTTATAATCAAATAAAACAAAACTTTATAAAAAGTATTACATTTTTATATAAAAGTTTTTGTTTTATTACATTTATAATAATAATAAAACAACATTTATCACCATTATTATAATTCAAAATATTAATCGACCAGGTCGTTCCCAAGAAAGAAGGGGCTTTTCCAATAAGGATTTTTCCCTATTGGCGTGCAATTAGGTGACCAAACCTCTCCTTGACAGAACTTCTAGACATCATCAATATTGCAAATAATAATATTAATAACTCTGTTATCTCAATTATTGATTTAATAATATAAAATATCAACAATAATTGAATCAAATAACGTGAGATACTATGCAATAATTACTGTAGCAATAATTGAACAAAACTGAGTGACTTCTCACGTAAGCATCAATAATCAATACCGTGTGCTACTATGCAACCACGCATATTACTATACTTTTAACACCGGGTGTTTCAACAGTTAACGGTAAAACTTCCGCCGTTATTTTCATAAAATATTTTTGTCGTTTTCTCAATCCGACAATAATTCCGTTGTGGGGTCCACCAATGATTGTACCGTCATACGGATATTCCCCGACAAAAAAATATATTTCCCGACCAATCGAATATTATACAACAACTTGCATACTTTTCAAAATTTATAAATATTACCCACAACTATAACATTATCTCAAATTCACACCATAATTTTGAAAAAAATATTTCGAGAAAATTAAATCTTTATTCGTAAAATTTGGGATTTTACAAACTTTCTTTGGTGCGGACTTGTACTCTAAATTCTGAGATGAACAACCATATGTTTAGTGTGACACCCCCAAATCTTGGTACTTCATTACCTCAAGATTTGGTGTTCACGTAATCAAAACATTCATTTATAACTACCCAGTCATAAATAAAATTGAATAATAAACCTGCCCATACATTATTACATAAAATAATATCTCCCAGGTTATCTAACCTTTACAAACAATCATTCATGCGGAAAATTTAAATAAACTTCATTACAATCTTTAAACCAAAGTCTGATAATAAAACTATCAAAACTATTACAAGTCTTGATGCTTGTTCATCTTTTCCCTTTCCTTTCTTTGGTGCTAGGTCGTCACCCTTTCCATCTTTAAATGTAAGGATTTTACAGGCAAGAGTGAGCAAACAAGGCTCACTTGAAATAACAATGAATAACTTTTACATTCTACGCCCATTCGTGGGCTCAATAGAACTGAACAATAGGTTCTATTAACATCTTAAACATTCCTTGCCCATTCAGGAGCTCAATAGAACTAAATAATAAGTCCTATTAACATCTTAACATTCCTTGCCCATTCAGGGGCTCAATAAAACTGAACAATAGGTTCTATTAACATCTTAAACATTCCTTGCCCATTCAGGGGCTCAATAGAACTGAACAATAGGTTCTATTAACATTTTAAACATTCACTGAGGGTCTAATGACCACAAACCTTGTCCACAGTTATAAGTAATCTTTCAACTTAAACTTTTACGGTCATACGACCATAATGACTTTAAAGTACTTAGGGGGATCAACCCTTCGTACATGTATTGTATACAAACATTTCAGGGCAAAGTACAAAACTAAGTGTAATCCCTAATAAATAGGGTTGTTCATCTCAGTATTTTGAGTACAAGTCCAACCCAAAGATAGTTTGGTTTGGATACACTTCAAGGAAATTTGGAAATCAAAGGACATCAACTAAGGATTAGTTGAATAAAATATAATAACACTATGTTATTGAATAATCCTGAATGAATAAACATTTCGTTCTGAGTTCATGCTTTAGGAATAATTCTAGTAGCATAACAATTGAATAATCTATCATACCTTGCTTTGAACAATATTAAGCTAAGGTTATATCTTAAAATTTGTTATCAAGCATTACAACAAATAATAACTTGAATAATGGCGATTCAATGAGAATAACGATACTTGCATGCTAATATAACAAGTTTAGAGTTAGGAAAAACTTGCATAATCATAATAACTATCTCAACGAAAGTGTGGAGATGGGAAGCTTGTATCATTATGAATAACTGAATACAATTAAGTTGCTTAATGGAAATACTTTACTCAATAAAGTATAGCATATGAAATTTGCATAACGAAGCTTTAGGATTATAAAACTTGTATAAACACAACTAACTCAACGAGAGTATGGAGTTAGAGAACTTGCCTTGCACGTAGATTAAACCGTTATAATCCAAATCACAATATCCTATATACATGTGTTAACATGACATGATTAGTCATAATCAACACTACATCATGTATGGTTTCAATGTCTAACCATGTAATCAAATCATATTCCTAAACGATAATAAATTCGTTAGGTATTAGCACCATGTTCGTTCAACACATTACAATACTATAATAACAGAATTTATTTGGTCTCATAGTATTATTATCAAAATTTCAGACTTACGTGCAAGATGTAAGTCATTTTAATTTGATACGCTATAGCCATGGCTAAAATCTTGGTCGATTAGCGTGCTTACTGAGGTGGCGCTCCCGTGGCGAGAAATATCTGAGGACTCTAAGGTATTGGGCTGAAGTCCCACAATACTTTGACAATGACTGACTATGACTTGAAGTCTGGTCTTGAGGCTGACTTTTTAGGCGCTTTTAAGCGAAACTTGAAACTTATATGACTGAGCATGAATTTTTTGACAATCAGCCAAAACTCACATAACCAAACCAGAAAAACAGAGCTAAGCTACTGTCTAACTTTTAACATCCATTGACATCTAATAGCATGTATAACTTCACGAAAACTACACACAAAATTTATGAAGCATTTGTGTACGAATTTTACACAACTAAACAACAATATCAGAGAACTAATTCTTTGGAAACATTGTTTTCCTTTAAAACCAAACTTTTAAAACTCCATTGTTGATATCTTGATATCTAAAATACAGGGAACATAAATCAAGAATTATAACCAACTTAATACTTTTGAAATACTATCATACAAACATATATTATAATTTACATATACAAAGTTAAATTCGCGTATTAGTTCACAATTTGTATAATCACATACCAATTTTGTTATTTTGCAAACATACGTTCATACATGTTTTTCATTGTAAAACCAAGTTCCTCTTTCTTTAACACGTAATTAGAATAAAATCTTATATACATGTTAAACATACAATCACCTATCAATATTTGCTAGTATAACAATTACCAAAACATAGTTTACAAGAATTTTGTAAAAACTTATACACAGTGAAGTAGAAGAATACAGACTATCAAATTCACCGTAAATATATGTTATATTAAGTATTTACTCCAATACATGATTTATCAAGTAACGACTTTGCACTCTCAACCTGTCATGTAAGATAAACACAAACAAATATTATTAACAATAAATATGAATAAATGTAATATTAAGTATTTACTCCAATACATGATTTATTAAAGAAGAATATAATTTTATACCATTTGAATAAGGTGTTGTTGGTTGTAAATGGCCCGAGGCTCATAACAACCGCGTCGTAATTAAGCTTGCTTCGTCGAAGGTCGGTGAATTTTCTAACGTGTAATTTTCCTATACCAGACCATGTAATCATCTATTGGGACATAATCGAAATTTCGGTTTGTTGTCCTTCGAGATGATCCATGTATGCCTCCCACATCGAAATATATTCCCTCTCAAGGCCATACAATCCTCGACATCAATAAATTTAAATTTTTCTCCCGCTTTAAGGTCACCGTGGTTTTTGGTCATTGATGGTATGCCTTGCATGAACCCGAACTGTCTCATCACATGGTTTGGCATCTGAAATTCCACAATATCAAAGTGGATCAAGGGGACCCCACAAGATCCCAACAACCTGCCTTCAAAATTAAATCCACTGATATCATTATCCCACATTATGTAAGGCCGCCAAACCACATCCCACATAGACTTAATATCTAACCCCCCTCGATAAAATGACAAATGGTGATGGGGATTCTCACGTCTACCAGGGTAACTGTGGGCTCCAAAATAGGACCATGCTAAAGCCCTAGGTTATAAGGATGATTGTGGCCAAGGGTTTGGCTTTCCAATACTTACACGCTCATAAGCCCAAATTTGTAACAATGTAACACAACCATTAATGTATTTAACTCCTTTCCTAGTAGCAGCATATAAAGATCTGTACAAATATGCTAACACTGCCGCGCCCCAAGAGTAAGTTACACAATCTTCAGCGTTGGCAATAAAAGACATATATTGTGGGTGCACACTATTTCTATTCCTATTAGGGAATAATATTGCCCCACACAACCACAACATGTATGCCTTTGTGTGTCGCCCTACAACATCTTTACTTGCATTTTCGGGACATTTATTAAAATGTTCGTGCAACCACACTAATGAAATTGCACTGCATTTTTTTGAACTAAAATATTCACCAGCTAATTTATCTCCAAAACAATCCCTAAAATAATTCAAATTGGTGACAGCAAGGGGACCCGTTAAGGGCTTTCCCACCACCGGTAACCCAAAAATAAAGTGAACATCCTCTAACGTGATTGTTATTTCTCCACAGTTTAAATGAAAAGTATTGGTCTCCGGGCGCCATCTCTCGACTAAGGCAGATATCAGACCAAGATCAGTTTGGTGTACAACACCTTGATAACTAAATACTCCAAATCCACATTTATCTAAAAGGATTTTTTGTTCTTTTGTCAAAGCCCACTGATTATATTTCTGATCAATATATTGACTGGAGCTTAATTTTCCCCTATCTCTCCCATGATATATGTCATCTGATACATGATCTTGTTGATCATGCAGAACACTTGGATCAATTGGCCCATATTCCCAACTATCCATCTTTTACCTAAAAAAATACATCAATTCCATATTAGTATTAAGATGCATGACAAAATGAAGTTGAAAGTAACATGTTGCAAAATGACAGTAATAACAATACACACTAACATGCAATAAAAACTGAACAACATGCATGTATATAATGTAATAATATTAACATGCATTAAAAACTAGTAAAAACAGAAACTATTAAAAACAAAAACAATAAGAAGAAAAATAAATTAAAACAATAAGTGAACAATTGAGTACCTTTGGAATAAAATAAAATAATAAATGAAAATAATAATAAAATAAATACTTATCAATAAATGCTTTATCTTCGCAAAAGTTTTTTTTTTTTTTTCCGCCGCAGAACACTGACTTAAATTGGCTCGACTTTTTTTAATTTTTTATCTTCTTTTCTCCATTCATATAATGATGACTCAAAGAAATTAAAATAAAAAATAAATAAAAAAAGCATCGATAAGATACGACTTCATCCATAGTAGTTTGATCTGAAATTTATCCGGTGACGGTTGGAATAAAAAAAATATTTATTATCCCAAACTATTCATTTGCTAAACATGATTCGAAATCACGACCTCAAGCACCAATCCTCAATATATATGACCACCCGAGCACCACGGGCCTAGTTGCTAATTTCTACCAAGGATATATCTTTATAGTAAAACTTCACCATCCCCAAAATCTATTAATTGGATTTGTTAAAATAGAAATAAGTTAATATCTATATTTATTATTATCCCTTTAATATTTTTCTTATTTTGTAAAAATATGTCCAATTAGTCTAATTAATATATTAAAATAAATATCATTCTTTAATAAAATATAAAGTGTTCATGCATTAATGACAACAAAATTTCGATAATAACATGCATGCATAATATGCAATGATAACATGCATTAATGACAACAAAAATAAATACATGCATGGTATTATATCCCTTTAATTCGGTAATAACATGCGTTGATAAAAAAAATGGCAATAACATGCGGTTTACATTGTTGTTACTATTATCTGAAAATAATAACAACAATGAAACTATTAAAAGCGAACAAATAACAATAAATAAAAACTTACTTGTTGAAGTTTTTGCTCCTCTCTTAGAAATTCTCCTCTCTCACTCTACATTATTGTAATTTTATCTAGTTATATCTTGAACTTTAGGTTGAACAACGTGTGTTCTCAATAGATCACTATAGATGGTTAAATAAGCTCATGCAATGGCAAGTTTACAGACATTTAGGACCAAATTCAAACAACGATCACGATCATCATTGTTTAATTTAGCTTTTTAGTTTACCGAGCTTGCGAGTGTTCTTTCCAGGAGGCTTAGGTGTTCTTTTCAGAGGTGATGTTTGGTAGGTAGAGGCTATATCAATTTGGAAAAAAATATATATATATATATATATATATATATATATATATATATATATATATATTATTAATAAAACCAGATTAAGTAGGTAGAGAGGTCAGTATTATTTGGTGGTCTTCTTCCCGAGAGGCATTGTATGCGAAAAAAGTAGTCAAAAGGCTAATATTCGGTCTTTCCAGGGTGATGTGGCGAGAAAAGCTTTGTCTTTCTTTCTACGTTGATCACAAAGCTTCACCTATTTGTAATAATAAATTATTAAAATTAACGCTTCTACGTAGAATGCAAAGCTACTGCAACTTAGAATAAAAAATTAAAATTAATTTTTAATAAAAGCGCTTAATTTGATGCAGGCTATACAAACTTGTAATAAATAAATTACATAAGGCCGGAATGAGAATCGAACCATGACCTCAAGCTCCAAACATTCGTCAAATGACCACCCCGAGCACCACTTGCCTAGGTATCATATTTTACCTTGGATTTGGATATATCTTAAAACATTCCATTTCCCCAAATTATATGTTCTCATTTTTTATTATAATTAATCGATTATTATTATTATTCTATTATTATTACCGAATTGAGTATAAAGCCGTTACATATAGTAGCGGTTTATGTACTTTTTATTATTTTATTACCATTATTATTATTATTATAAAGACTGTTTGGTGAATAAGTGGTCAAACATAATAATAAAGCACTATGGGAATAGAAAAAAGCTAACATTTATTATATGGAAAAAGTACATTAGTTTTACCTTTTAAATATTGTCTAGGAAGCTGCTATTTTCTCAAGTTATCTTCTTCTCCATGAACCCGAATTTGTTCTCTGATATTATTTTCTCTTTTCACCTCTACTCATAATTTGTTTCATCTGGTTGCCCACTTTCACTTCAGAAAATCAAGTTGAAGTTCTGATCGAGCAAAATTCATCACTATTATTCACAAGTAAGTTTTTCAAAATGTCATATAATACATCCGAATTTGTCGATTGAAGTTGAAAGTAATAAACTCGATATTGTTAAAATGACGTTGGTCAATTATTTTATGCGTTGGAAGAGGTTGAATATTTTATAGATCATATGCTCGCATAAAAATGGATTTGAGATTAGAATTGCAACTAGTCATAAACATGCTATCTGAATGATATGATATCTAGGTATGTATGTAAGAAAGTTTAGGTACACCAATTGTTGGCAAGAGTTTTTACGATGATGAAGATAGTAGTAATAAAATAACTAGACAGAGAGACTCGATAGGACAAACAATGTGCAAAGCTAGAATATATGTTGTTCACAATAAGAAAGAGGACAATTGGATATATCTCTTTGTTGAATTAGAGCACAATCATCACTTAGTGACCCCCACCAAAGTAGATTTGATCGAGACTCACGAGAAATATTACTCTATTGCAAGAAATTTAATTGACACTTTAAATAAGTAAATTATTGGTCCTAGTAAGATGATGAATGTTTTGAGCACAATGGGAGGTGGGTTGCAAAATGTTCCTTTTCTCTCGCTAATGTTGAGAATGTGGTGCGAGATTTAAGGCGTGATTCTGTGAGATGAAAATGATGCACAAGTCTTTGTCAATCATTTGAACAAACTTGCATCCAGGAAGTGCCGAGCAAATTTTTTTCCGGAAGTGAAACTTGGGGTGAAAACAACCGCATAGCTTGTATTTTGTGGGTTGGCCTTACCGATCAAGGTTTATATATCAATGGTTCAAGACGTTGTGACATTTGATAAGTACATACCGAAAAATAAGTATGGCATGCCGTTTGTTCCGATTGCGGGGTCAACCACCATTATCGATCTATATTGTTTGGATTTGCACCTTTATTACGAGATGAGACGAGAGGACACTTTCGTTTGGGTATTACGAGACATGGCTTGAAGCCATGGACTACAAGGCACCTACAACCATCATCACTAATCAAGACGAGCCATGAGTAATGCTATTGCTACGGTACTTCCAACTAGTTATCATTTATTGTGTTCTTGGCATATTAGCAATAAATTTCTTGAAACATTGCATCATGTTTATTCTGAGCACCCATCGTTCAAAAATGATTTTAACAATTGTGTGTATAACTCATTGTCCATCGAGGAATTTGAAGAGCGTTGGCATATTCTGATAAGTTCCTATGAATTGTATACTAATGAATGGCTTGGAAGTTTGTATGATGTCTGACGAAATGGATTCGGCAAGATATACAAAGAGATATTTTTTGCATGAGAATGACTACCGGCTGGAAGAAGCGAGAGCATGAATGCCTTTTTGATGAGTATGTTAATGCATCAGCGGGTATGCTATGTTTTGTCTTGTAGAGTCAAAAATTTGTAGAGAAAGACAGATTTATCAGGGAGAGGAAGGCCGACTACATAACAAAACATCGTAAAAGGATTATGGTACTCGGTTCATCTTTAGAAGTTCATGCTACACAAGTGTACACAAAAGAGATATTTAGACGTTTCCAACGTCAATTCGTCGATTCCATGAAATACAATGTTCATAAACTTAGTGAGTTGTGTGTCACCGATACTAAGGTTTATGCAAAGTGTATAATCTTGAATCTGTTGAAAGTGGTGGAAGATATAAAGAAGTTGTCAACAATCGACAACTGGGATCGGTAAAATGTAACTGCCAAATGTTTTCTCACTCTGGTGAATTATGCAGGCACATCTTGAGATATTTCATAAGCAAAGAGTATTTCACAAATACCGACCGACATGATCCTTCATCGGTGGACAAGAAACGCGAACAAAAGCAATGGTGAAGACTTACTCTTTAACTCCACATCTGCTGACTTCGAACAAAATCAAGCAATGCACTATAATCATTTGATGGGTGATTACCAGGAGTTAGCGAGCAAAGCGACTTGCTCAATCCGAGGTTACAAAGCGTTCTTAAAGCCCGAATGCACGAGGAAAAGAGTTAGTTGACCCGGTATGATCCGGATGAGAATATTCTTGAAGCTGGCGGATGGCGACATTGATTGATGACGATTGGAGATCCAAATCATGATATGGGATACGATAATGGCGATGAAGATGCAGAGGTGGAAGAAGAAGAAGAGTTTTGCCGCCAAATATTTTCTCAAACAAAGGCGCGCAAAAAACAATCTAGATTCAAGAGTGCACTCGAGAAAATCATTCCTTCTAAGACTCATCGAAAATGTGCAATTTGTGGCTTTTGAAACCGACCACGATAAGTGAAATCACTATCGAGTGCTAGGGATTCCTGAGCCAAAAAAATAGGCGTCGGTTGTATTAATCATTCTATGTTTTTTTTATTTTATGAAAATGAACATGTAATATGTACTATTCCTCTTAATGTTATGCAGTACTAGTATTGGTATAATCTGTACTTCTAATATTGATAATCACATTATTATTATTATAATAATACTTCACTACTTTTATAAATTCGATAAGTAAATTAATTTCCTGAAATGACTTGAAAAATTATCATCATTACTTATTAGACTAATTGAACTAGTTTTATTAATAATATAAAATCATTTCTTAATAATAAAATCATTGCTTAATATATAAAATCATTACTAATAATCATTGCTTAATAATAAAATTATTAATACTAATAATACAAGATTTATAATGATCATTATTTATATTTTATTAAAGAATGATATTTATTTTTAATATATTAATAATCTTTTTATTGATATTATTACAAAGATAAAAAAAATATTAAAGGGATAATAAAAATATAGATATTAACTTATTTCTATTTAGAAAAATCCAATTAATAATATAAATTTATTAATAATAATAAATCGTAATATAATAGTAATGCAAGAATATAGATTTTGGGGATGGTGAAGTTTTTCTATAAGGATATATCCTTGGTTGAACTTAGCTGACTAGGCAAGTGGTGCTTTCGGGTGGTCATATGACGAGGTATTAGTGCGTGAGGTCATGAGTTCGAATCATCAAAGAAATGACTATTTGGGATATCGATTTTTTTTTCCTCACCATGATAAAGTTATATCTCTTAAGTAGGTTCTTTTTTTATTATTTTATTTTATTTTAATTTCTTTGAGTCATAACATATAATGGAGAAAAGAAAGAAAAAATAAATAAAAAGATAAGTAATGACAAGCTATACTATAAGTAGGGTCTTTTTATTATTTTATTTTATTTTAATTTCTTTGAGTCATAACATATAATGGAGAAAAGAAGAAAAAAATAAATAAATAAGATAAATAAGTACAAGTCATGCATTCGTGGGAAATAAAAAAAGAAAAAAGTATGAAGTTAGAATACAAGCTTTTTTAAGTAGGATTATTTTAATAATAAATATTTACATTTTATAACTATCTTGACAAGTTAATATTCACTTAATAAAATAAAATAGAAGTGCGGGTGTAGATAATTAGGCACAACAACTTTGTGCTTGGCTTATCAAATAGAAAAGTTAATCGCAACCATCTATTCAATTTATCAACGGTCCAAAAGGGGTGTTGCAGATAAAGACTCATATAACCAGCCAGGTTGCTATATGAATATATATATATATATATATATATATATATATATATATATATATATATATATATATATTCGTCCCGCCTGAGTTTTCTTTCGTGGCGATTGATCGCTTTTACAACTTTATTTATGTTTTGTCTACTTTGGAGTTTCCTCCGTGGCGGTTGATAACTTTAATGACTTTATTTACATTTCGATCCCCGTGGAGGTGCTTCGTGGTTGGTGATCATGTCCATATATATATATTTACCGCTTTTATATATATATACCGCTTATTGCTCTTATACAAATTGTAACATTCATGCGCTTTAGGAATCATGTGATCATGATTCATCCCATTGGATCTAGATTCGGTTCCGTGATGGACATTTTTCAATTGTAAGCGACTTGTAAATTATTCTGCGATGTCCGAATTTCCTCGAGATGGTTTCCATACCCACGAGGAAGTCGGCATTATTTTGTATATTATTTTTTTCATACGGATGCCTCGCATTCGTCAAAATAAAATCAATCCAGCCGATCACTTAATAAAAAATGGGAGTGTAAAAGGTCTCAATTCCTATTGAGGATCAGGGTTTGAAAAACCTCTTTTTATAAAACATCACTGCCATATCTTGTTAAAAACTGAATTTTACATAAATTCAAACCATGTGTATATAGGTTGAACGAGGCCTCGCACAACTTCCATATAATAGACATTGACATCACACACACACACACACACACACACACACACACTCGGATAATAGTTTCTTGAAAAGAGATCACACCGTGGTAACACGGATGTCGGGGGTTGCCTAACACCTTCCCCCCGCATAACCAAGTCCCCGGAGCCTAAACAAATCTCGGTTTCATCGACCTGTATATCAGTGTCACCTCACTGGGTCAATGTGCAAACCTTTTATCGGTTGTGTTGGTACAACCATTTAAAAACTAATGGCGACTCTAATCAGGTCCATCGTCGACATTATACATGTCGAACCTTTTCACTTATTTTTCAAACAAATCTCACCTAAAATGAGAACACCAAAGAACAAGTAACGGAAAGGACACCTAAAAAATCATGGCGTCGGACGGTGGCGACTCTGCTGGGGACTCCAGTAAGAGGACTTAAGCTGCTACTAAAATCTTTTCAAAACTTTTATCTGCTTATGTGTGGATGTTGCATTTACATTTAATGAATGTGTACGAATGCATTTCTTTATTGCATTTAGTGCTTCGCACCATAACTACTTGTGATGTTAGTGCTTCGCACCATAACTGCTTGTGATATTAGTGCTTCGCACCATATCTGCCTATGATATTAGTGCTTCGCACATGTCATCATTTCATACGATGAGACGCGATGTATGTGAATGTATGTTGTGTGGTCCCTCCACCAGGAGGCTATCCCGTCGTTGTTTGATTACTGGACTCGTGAGAAGCCTGATTCTCCGAGGCTCAGGAAAGGCACCACCCAAATTGGCTCCAGTTGAAAGACTGGATTAACTTCCCGTCTAGTAGATTGCGATGATTTGGGAACCTTCATACCAAAAAGCCGCGAGAGTAACCTAAGATAGGTCAGCCTCTGATAAACCCAAAGCGGAGGAAAGTCTCTTCATGCTCTCATTTCAATTACTTGTAAACATAATTACTTGTAATTTCATTCCATATTTATCTCCATGTAATGAGAAATATGAAGAAATGTGTACACATACATGCTACAAACAGCTGACATCCATTGTACAGGATAAAAATTCCTAAAATGGACATATCACATAGTATGTTATTATATACATTCCCTAAAGACTAAACTATGCCAGTCTTTCGCAGGGAATCAATCGGACCTACTACCCATTCAAAGTCCAAAAAGGCAACAGGCCTACAGTCAATCATGTAGTCATCCGACCAGACTGAACTTAATCTAGTTTCTCGCAAAGAATTCGACGGATTAAGCAAACAAATTACAGATTTGGCTGTTCTACTCAAAGAATTACACCAGTCTACACAGGGTCAGAAAATACCCGTACATGCTGAATCCTCCACACAAGGAGGAATCCAGGTCATTACCATACATGAACCACAGTTGGATACAACCAACAAAACTCATGATGCTAGAGATCCAGACAATGGTGACATCAAAAAGAAAGTCCTCCAAATGGAAGAGACCCTTCGTGCTATCAAAGGAATTGGAACACACGGGAGTGTTTCATATGCTGATCTATGTATTTTTCCTAGGGTTCATTATCCGAAAAAATTTAAAACTCCTGACTTTGAAAAATATGACGGGTTAGGAGATCCTTACACACATTTAAAGGTGTTTATTGGAGAACTTGGATCTTATGCAGAGGACGAAAAGCTCAGAATGCAATTGTTCCAAAAGAGTCTAACTGGAGAAGCCCGTTCGTGGCACACAAGATTAGACAACTCCAAAATCCATAGTTGGGAAGAGCAAGCACATGCCTTCCTCACTCAATATAGCTTTCAAACTCAGATGGCTCCTGATCGGTATCAAATTACCAAGATCAAGAAACAGTCTAATGAGTCTTTCAGAGAGTATGCTCAAAGGTGGAGACGCCTGGCTGCCCAAGTTAGTCCTGTCATGATAGAATCAGAAATGGTCATGACTTTCATAGACATACAAGAAGATCCCTTCTATGAGAGAGTTTTAGCCGGCATCGGCAAACCATTTTCTGAAATGGGGTTGAAGTCAGGAAAGATTCAAGACCTAGCCGCACTCAAAGCTGTTGCTGATCACATCCAATCTGGAAATTATGGGAACAACCCCGGAGGGTCCATAAAAAGAAAGAGGAAGATGTTTCCTTAATACTACAGGGGTAAAAAGGTAATCAAAACATGCCTATTCAATGGAGAAACTATACTCCCTTTCCAGCACAGTCTACAAACCCTCCAGTACCAAAAGGTGGAGAAGTCAAATGCCATCGAGTGTTTACACCCTTAGGGGATACCCTCGAGAACATTCTTAAACTTCTGATAACGCAGAAGAAAATTACGCATCTTGTTCCACCAGCCAGCCCTAATGGACGGGGTTTCAATGCTGCTAGGAAATGTGCTTATCATGTCGGGGCACCTGGACATGATACTTAGGATTGTTGGGCTTTGAAACACAAGATCCAGGACCTAATAGACAATGGGGAGATCGTAGTCACCAAACCCGATCAGCCTCATGTACAAGACAACCCTCTTCCTCAACACAAAGAAGAAGAGGTCAACATGATCAATTAAAGCAATGGACAAAATTCCAACTTCAGCTGTGGATCTTCCCAGACCATCAAAGACGGTGATGACAAATGGGATTATGCCAAGTTCTAATTCACAATGGAACGAAAGATCAAAGCTCTCGGCAAACAAATTGAGCAATTAGCGGAACTGGTGACTTATCAGCATCAAGTGACTCGGTAATTAATCAGCCAGGAGCATGCCAGTCTCCTACCTATTGTCATGAATATTCCCTCGTCACTTTCAGAAAATAAAATGTTGGAAGACGAAGTGACGAAGAGAGCAAATGCCAAAGCCCGTCGGGATTTCGCCAACAAAAGGGAATTCACCCATTTGGGCCAACCTATGGAGGAAATCCTTCACATGTTAATCAATGATGGAAGGATCAGTTCACTTCTATCTCCAATCAACCCCCGTTCGGGATGGTACAACTCTGATGGAGTGTAAGACCCCGAATTTTATGAAATAAAAGTATTCAATTTTTTTTTAATTACTATTCACGAGTTACTATTCATGAGTTACTATTTACGAGTTACTATTCATGAGTTCTATCCACGAGTTACTATTCATGAGATATTATTCACGAGTTACTATTCATGAGTTACTATTCACGAAGTTACTATTCACGAGTACTATTCATGAAGCATGATAATTTTTTTTCGTAAGAAGGCATTACTCAATAATTATTCTGATAATTCTTGTTCAATATTTTATTTTATTGATTCAATAATTGCTACGTTGATATTTTATATTATTGTTGTTTCAATAATTGTCACACCTAATATATTTTCCATTATCGAGCAATAATTCATATTATCTGAATAATATTATTGGATAACATTATTGGCAATGCCTAGAAAGTTCTGTCAAGGAGAGGTTTGGTCACCTAATTCTTGCTGCCAAGAAGGAGAAATTCTTATTGAAAGCCCCCTCTTTCTGAGAACCGCACGGTTGTCAATATTGTGATTACGTAATATTATTTGTGAATAATTAATTATTGATTCATATGATGAGGAAAATATTGATTTTATATGGATATAGATGGAGAAAAATTTTAAAATGACAATTGTTGAAAATTAATATTTTATCTTTTTACGATAAAATAATTCATTTAAATATATTATTTTAATAATATATTGATGGTGATATTTTTACAATAAATTCATGGTTTATAAATAGATGAGGTGGAAGAGAGAAGATAGAATTGGAATGATTTAATAATTGTAAATATATTTTAATGTATATATATATATATATATATATATATATATATATATATATGTGCGTATTGTGTGTGTGTGTGGAAGAAGTGGTGGGGTAAGAGAAGAAAGTGGGGAAGAGAGAGAGTTAGTGGAGAATTATGGGAAAGGAAGAAGAGAAAGGGAAGAGAAAGAAATTAGAAAACTTATCCGTATGCAGATTTTGGTCATTTTTCGTTTGGAATTTGAAAAAATTTCTTCAGAAAAGTTGTAGAGAATTGATTTCAGTGCGAATGGATATAGAATTCAGTATTTTTTCGATACTTAGGTTTATTTTCTATGAATTGTTGAAGTTTAGGAAAATAAAATAATTTTTAAATGAGGCGGGCCCCACTTTTTGGTTGGTAATTGAATGCATGTCTTTGAATTGTTTTTTTTCAAGAGTGGAGGAAATTGGTGCTGATTTTCCAAGGAGAAGGCGTGGGATAATAATAATAATAATTTATTAATTTAGTCTCATTTTTTTGGCGTTCTAAGCATTTTCCTATAAATAGGTGCTTAGGTTAGAATTGAAAATCACATTTAAACCGAAGTTTTCTCTCTATTTCTCTCTCTCAATATATTGAGCGTATTCTTGTGAGTATACTTTGAGTATTGCTATCTCTGATTGCAAGTTAGATTCAGCGTTATTCCAAATGTAAATCTTTGCTCTTTTGAGGTAAGGGATAGTAAAAAGGGATTTTAAGGGTTATTATGTTTTTAGTTTCGAAATTTTTCTGAACCTTCAAAAATTCTGGAAAAATTTGAAATGATATTTTGATGAGTTTTATTGATTGTGTCCAAAAATGGTGATTTTTGGATGTATAGATTAAGAGTTATGAATTTTACGGGAAAAGACTATTTTAAAAGTAACCGCTTATAACTCCTTGTGATTAACTCCAAAATTGATGAAATTTTTATTGGGAGTACATCTATATAATATCAATATACCGTGTAAATTTCAGAATTTTTGGATAAAAGTATAATTTATGATAAATGTTTAAATATTCGGTGGTTTTGGCCATTTGAAAAATAGTAAATGAATTTTTAAAATTTAGAGAAAAATATATGTTCAATATGGAACTATGTTATGCTAAATCCCAGAAAAGAAATATTTTTGGAACTGATTTGGTATTTTTCATGAAAATATTCTAGTTATGAGTAAATGAATTAAATATGTTATGTGAAGTAAGAAAATTGGAAAATATGATTTTATGGCTTGAGAATCATATATGAGGTATATCTTGATTTTTTGATGAGGGTTTTGGTTATTGGTGATGAAATCTTATGAGTTTGGCATTTTATGATGATTAAATGCATTAATTAGTAAAGTGTAAACAATTTAATTAAATTGTTTATAAGTTTAAAAATGATTAAAATATTATTATAATATTAATAATATTAGATTATGAGATTTCTAAGTGATTTATAACATTTGGATTAAGGTGTTATAAATATGGATATGAATTTTATTATGAAACTTTATCTTTTCGTGTATCGAGGTTACTATGCTGCACGATATCTTGGTACTATATGCGAATCTGAAGTCTTATTCACGACAAATTGGTTTCTTCTCGACCAAATTATCATTGATTTATTAATCTTACTCTTGAAATTAAAACCATGTTTTGATTATATTGTTTTTATATAACATTCTTATAACCCTAATGATGATATTTCTCTTTGACTTGAGTGTAAAGATGGGTAGATTATTGGTATGATCGTGATCATAGGTTCTCTTTGGCGATGAGTGCAAAAGTTGAATTGTTGGATTGGTATGATCATGACCATTGAATTTACAATTGAATATTTTTAGCTTAAGTGCAAAAGGTGAATTGATCAACATGGTTATAATTATTGTTATATAACTTCCGAGATGATTATGTATTTCCTTGATATATGAATATCTTTGGCTCGTAGTGCAAAGATGATTTGTTGATGAATATCTTAGCTTTGTAGTGCAAAAAGATGAATTATTGATGAATATCTTTTGCTCAGTAATGCAAAGATGACACTGTTGTTGAATATCTTTTGCTTTGAAGTGCAAAGATGAATTATTGATGAATATCTTCGCTTGTAATGCAAAGATGACCCGTTGTTGAATATCTTTGCACGTAGTGTAAAGATGAATCGTTGATGAATATCTTTGGCAGAAAAAGATGAATTTATTAGTATGATTATGAACAGAGGCTGTGATTTGGTATAACCATGATCTTTGATGTTTCGGTAAAGACAAGTGATGAAAATTATCTTTGTCTTGGATGAGGAAAGGAATTTAGAACTACAATTACGATTATGAGTTATACACGTGATTGTGGGACGAGGAATTGTTGATTGATGTTACAGGGGATAAAACATTGTTGGTGGACTTTTAACATGGAGATGATAATAGATTTTATGGTCTATTTGACTCTTCTAATGGATTGCTCATTCATTGCGCTCGTAACTATGGTTGAAAAGTTTTATCATCTACCATATGTTCTAAATCTACGATTTATTCTTGATGAAGACTATTGATAATTTATTTATCTTTAGTCATAATATTCTTTTTCTTGAGCTAGTTGTGCTCACCCTTTTGTTTCACAATTCCTTTCGGGTAATAAAAGTGTAGTCGGAATTGAAAGGGGGATAGCGAGGAATAGAGTGGTGGTCTATAGATGTTGAGGGTGAGGTGAATTTAACTTTGGAAGGGTGTTTTGCCACTATCATACAAGATGTCTAATGACATTACAAACCTGTTATCATAAGACAAGGTTGTGCACATCCACTTCACGAGTATATTTACAAGCACTACCTATATAATCTTGGTGTTTGTTTGGAATATAATACCCAATTAGAGAGCAGTGGAGATAATGATATGTCAAGAAAACACTCACCATTGGGAAGAATATGATAGTAATCTTCTCGTTTTTCTTTGGGGTCTATTGGGTCAACCAAGGATAATTCTGTGGCCATATGATATCTACCATAACCTAAAAGCATGGCCTCCCATATACGAAGGTTTCCTTGAGCACTTCCCAAAGATTCTAATTTCTAAAAGTTTTTGACTATACCTTTATGTAAGGTGTCATTGTGATGTACTTCTATTGGTTGGTATATATTTGCATCCAAACTCACAAACATATGTGTTGTTGTATTTTGCCGACGACAATTGTTGTAATAAAGTTGTAGTTATTTTTCGTACCATATATTTGGCGACTCGAGAATGGGTTGGATGGAATGGACCTATTTT